>OX596277.1:26360263-26759256 GCA_951394225.1 Harpalus rufipes
CAGTATTCTTATATACATACTTTTGAATTAGGAACTTCAGATTTGAAAAAGAACTACACAGGTTCTCGGAAGTGCGGATCTCACTACATCCTTGGGGAGTCGTTTAATATTTGTAAGAATGTTTTGTCATGGATATTAGTTAAATTTTGACTCCTTATAGAATTGCTACCTATTAAAATTTTGTACATATAGTTAAATATGAGATTAGATTATTATGTACCTACTTAGTACTTACCCATGCAAATAATAACTGATAGGTGCAATATTTGTTGTCCAATTACTATGACATTTGTTTGCTTACATAGTTCAAATTGAAAGAATTTTGCAACTCCTGCAGAGGTTTGAATACAAGAAAATGAATGAAATGAAACCGCGTCATATTCGTAAAATTTTTGACAATGGAGCAAAATTATCTATGAAAAGATTATTGTTGTAAATATATGGGCCGGAAATCGATTGAAGGTGGTTAAAAATACGGAAAGCCTTTAAAATCAAAAACGCAGGAAAATGTCAAAATGGTTCATTGGTTTTTTTTCGAACGAATGATGAAAGTTTTGATGATTACAAATAAATTACTGATATTTAAATCAACTATATATAATATTACTTTACATTCAACTATTTTCCTTGTGGCTAGGTAGTTTACACAATAATTATTTCTCTTCGTTGTACATAGAAAAGATTATTTGTATGGATATTTAAAAGTTTGTTATATGAATTAAATTATACTTTACGCACTTTTTACAGTGTGTAAAAAGTCACTTTTCAAGCACGAGTAAGTGATAAGTAAATAGGCTTTATTAGGCAACATACACTTTCAGTTACTTTACCTGTCAAGTAGATAATTAGATAGTAAATAAAAATGAGTAATAAAATTTATTAAGAAATAATTGTACTTACACTGAAAAAAATGTGACAAGTGTAATAATTTTTTTAACAGTTTGAGTAGGTATAGATACTAACCTAATTCTCAAGAAGATTAACATTTTTTTTTGACATAATGAGTTCTAACCTAACCTAATTTTCAATATTAATATTAAATGTACAATTTCTACAATTCTAAAAGATTAATCCATCTGCCTGAGATGCTTTCGAATGTTTAAGTTACATTTTGTACAGTATGAGAAAGAGCAATAAACGTGCACTAACATTTCGGTTATAGGAAAAATGTTGTATGCAACATGTGTGTAAAATAGTATTTTTTATCCCGTGCTATAATTTCCGCATTCGGCACACCAAAAAAAAAATGCTACTTTACACACTTGTTGCATAAATAACTATAATAACATACCAAATTTTAATTGTTGAACTCTCGGATACATTTTCCCCGCAGATTATTAATTTCAAATAAAAATGATTAAATTATGGATAGCTTTTACTTGTTTTGTAAATGTATTGAGACTGATAACCGTTGCATACATTCTTGTGAAATTAAATAAAAGTTTCAAACGTACACATATTTAATATTTAATGTTTACCATATTTATTTTATATGCACGATAAACAAGTTTTTCTCAATATTTGACTAATTTTTACTAATGACATGATTTTTTTACAGTATATTCATTTCATTTGGGGAATAAATGTGTTTCTCAGAAAACTGTAAACAAGATCCTCATTGAATATGACAAATGTGGAATATTTTTTTCTAATGTTTATTTTATTTTTGACAATCGTATATTCGAGTTTGAACTCACGAAGAGTAAGTAAATATTATTTTTGGTACGAATTTAAGCAATTATTAGATTTTACAAGGAAAGAAATCGTTATTACTTATTAGAAACTTATAGGAAATAATTTAAAGTAATAATATCACAAATAAAATTTTAGTTAATACAACTTCATTTAAATAAATTAACACATATGAACAATCACACTTGGCATTTATAGTTTTGTTATAAAAAAGAAAAAAAACTATAAAATAGTATTACAAATGTACTATTAAATAAGAAAATTGAAGAGTATGGGGCAAAAAAATTACAAGCAATAATAATGTAAAAAAATACATAATTAAAATTACGACGTTTATCAATGACATAAGGCATGAGATATTTAAAAATGAAATTAGATTTAAAAAATTGTAAGTCGATATACGGATTTTGTATTATTTTGCTCCAAAGTCTTCAATTATTTGTTAACATATAAATAAAATTAATTATTAGAAGTGATAATTTAGAAACATAATTTATAAAAAAAAATTAACCTACGTTAAAAGCCGCAAACATGTACATTTCTGGGATGATCACATTCCGCAATATCAGGATTAAATACAGTTTCTCCTTCACATTCCATTTCAGTATTTTTCTTATTTTCACATAAACATATACGAGGAGTACATAAACCCAAACCAATGTAACCATTTACGTTTTCACATAACTTCTCATCACAACTGACTCCTCCTTTATTGACTATAATCAACTTCCCTGTATTTTCATCAAGTGCACTTATTTCCTGTTTTACTGCCAATGCAGTGTCGTAATCATGGTTGATCATTGTGTTGATTAATTTGACACGGTCTTCTTCTTCCACTGATCGTCTTCCTCTTCTGCGCTGGACTTCGCCGACGACGATTCCAGCAGTATTTGCTGCTGTGATTCCACCAAGTAAGGCAATAATAATTGGAATTGGAATGAAACGTTTGTGGCGTACCAGGCCCAAATGTGGAACAGAATGACTTTCTATAACACTTTTTTCATTTTTATTTTGAAATGTATGCTCCAATGCAGGTAATGCTTGACAGTAAGTGAAAAGGTATACGAAGAAAATCAAATATGTATTCTTCATTTTATCGATATACTACACTGTTAGTAATAAAATACTAGAAAGACTGATTTGTTAAATACATTGTATTCTATTTATATACAACTTTTAAGGAAAATATCTACCTTTTCTACGAAATATATTACCGTGTATCAAATTACTCTTGGTACGTATATAATTGAGGAAGATTAAGAAATATCTGTTTTTTACTAAATTCTAAGTTCATATTTCAAATAATTAAAAATATTTACAAATTAAAAACAGGATTTTCCTACTTAAAAAAATATACCACCATAGTATTATACCATGAATATTTGTGATACCATAAAAGTTTGTATATCACAGTTATTAAATACAAAACCAAAAATAAATTATTACTGGTTGTATTGTTAATTTGTCTAAATGCTTTGATTGATCTTACTCGTGTATTTATGGGCAAATATAGTAAATATATTAGATTAAAATTAAACTAAAGGAAAATAAATTCTAGATATATTAATATTCCACTTATATGTGAAGTGAAGACAACTGAATTTTTAATTTATTTTTATTAACAAATGAGGGTTTGCTATTAATTTTCAGGTATCTAGATAAATAAATAATAATGTATTCGTACCGTTAATGACGATTACCAACCGTAATCTCATGGCCACGTAAATTTGTCGCGGAAGGTTCTTCATAAAAGTATGTTTTGTGATATTTAAAAATTGGAAATGAATTGACCCTGGTCTAATTCGTACCCGGGCCGTCAGAACTACAACCAGTCAGTATATATATATATATATATATATATATATATATATATATATATATATATATATATATATATATATATATACTGACTTCGGGAAATAGATTCCAAAATTATTGTTATAATTTTCACTTGCATATTATAAAAAAATAAAGTCCTACCCTTCAGCACAAAACAATTTGTTTTTCGTTTACATATTATTAATTCTAGAAAACACTCGACTACACCGAGTTTCCTCTAGGGTTCCGCCATCAGTGCATACATCCAATTTATCCAACACTCTATTCGCCCATAGTGCTAATGCTAACATTCCTCTCAAATGACTAAGTTAACATCTTTCAAACTATTCACTCAAACACAAAAACTGCGTATAAAACTGAATTATTCGAAGTGCGAATATAATCGACTTTTCGAATATTATACATAAGGATTTGAAAAAGTAGCACCTATTCTAAAAATGCCTCGCTTACATACTACAACTATCTTGTTTTCGACATGAAAATTTATTGAAATCGGTACAATCAAATATTAATCATATTTATTATATATTCCACTGTTTTTATACTGCTTTTATTGTAACATTCAGAACCGTGAACGACTCAATTAATTAAATACGAAGAATTTTTGTGAAAAATTCATGAAACTGTATAAAAACAATTGAATTTGAATATATAGCTACTAGGGTATGGTTCCCAAACCTCCAAGTGTATCGCACTGTCTAAAAAGTACTCAATGCTCCAAAAAGAGGGTATATACTGACATATAGCCTAACATTAAGACAGAAGACAGGTAAAAAATTCATTGACTTCAGAGGGATTTCATAGCTCAGTTGGTTAGAACATCTTACCAGTAACAGGAAGGTTCTGGATTCAAATCCCGGTGAAGTCCATGATTTTTTACAGAATATTTCCCCGTAAGCATAACCACCTTACATCTTTATACAGGATGAGCCAAGGGGAAAGTACCCAACTTCGGCAATGTATACTACACATAAATATACATATATAACTAATATGATTTTTATTTGTTTACGATATACAGTGTCTGAAAAATATAATTTTAATATAGTAGGCTGTAGTGAAAATGATTAGGCAAAAGACGCACATCATCAATCTGAAAAAAAAATTATACAATTAAATATAACTGGTACAAATTATTGGTTGTTATTTATGTTTAAAAAAAGAAAATAAAATATACTAGTGTTAAAGAAAGGTGTATATTAATAAATTTACAATTATTTCTATGATAATCCTTATTTCTTTTACGGAATATAAAATTATTTGACATAACATGGCCATTCTCAGTAGTGCCAAAGTATGGTACGAAAATAAACTACAATTATTTCAAATAATTTTATATTCTGTAAAAGGAATAACGATTGACTTAGAAATAATTGTAAATATCATTAATATATACATTTCTTAATACTAGTTCTTTTTTTTTAAGATAAATAACACCCAATAATTTCTACAAATTATATTTCACTTCATTTGTAATAATAATAATAATAATATTTATTTATTCCTTGTGATCATTACATGATATGGAAAAAGTTGTACTATAGCACATTTTAATTGCAAGACTATTGCCCGATTGCAGAAACGTTTATCAACGCTTTGTTTAATTAACGGATCGTCAAAACGAATAAATGCAACGCGATTTTTTTTTACAGCAATGATTTAAATGCCATAAGAACAAGAAAACCGATTCAAATTTGTTCATTTTGATAGTTCGTTAATTAAACATAGCATTGATAAACGTTTCTGCAACTAGGCGGACGCGCGGACGCCGAACTGAGCAAGAGAGTCTAAATATGTCAAGGAGGTAACTATCACGCACGCCAGCTGTGTAAACAAACTTATGCGTTGAGTGACCTTGTAACAAGATTAGACCTGCTTATTTCCCGAACGTACCCGAGCGTTCTAGGATAAATGCAAAGCAATATAAAAGGCGTTCGTTATTTTTATTATCTTTTTCTCATTTATTTCTCCTTTAATAATCTTTTATTTTAATTATTAATATTTCTCTGATTTTTACACTTCACCTAAATAAATAAACGTTTGGTACAGTATCATTTATTATTGATTATTTAAAATTGATAAACAATGCA
Source organism: Harpalus rufipes (assembly GCA_951394225.1). Lineage (NCBI taxonomy): Eukaryota > Metazoa > Arthropoda > Insecta > Coleoptera > Carabidae > Harpalus > Harpalus rufipes. The sequence goes on from OX596277.1 coordinate 26,365,885, forward strand.
GCATATCTAGTAGCATTTCGACTATGCAAATATTGTTTTTCTTTGTGGTTTTTGCATAGGACTGCTATATAAAATTGCGGATGAAGAATATCGTCAGCGGTTTTCACACCGCAAACTTCCGAGCCGAATGTATTTGTTAATATAGTGTTGTTTGTATAGTGGTACTCCCGAAGTCTGGCATTTTCGTCCTGACTCATCCAATATAGCTTAATAAAACAGTTTTTTTCCATTTTTTCTTTTTTAAGTTAATAGTAATATTAAATGAATTATTAGTTTCAAAATATTTTATTTATTGTTACTCAAATAGTCAATGTACAAGTCCGTCTATTTTCTAAATCGTTAAACAGAAGTGAACACAAATAGTATGTAAAACAATAGATAATTTATTCTTCATCGAACGAAACATAGTATCTAGATCAGGAATAATGAAATTGCAAATTTGTGTGTTATCAGCAAGAATTTGGGACATATAATAAAATATGAAAATTTACGGGAAGTAATAAATTTTTAAAAAATATAATCATATAACTAGAGAAAAAGATTATACAAAAAGCAAGAAAGGAAAATATTAAAACCATTCTTAAATCAAGCAAAAAAAAATGGTTATAACGCTGTACCAAAACAAAATATTCTGTCGTGCATAGACGGCACAAAATATGTTATAGCATATTTTAAGGAAGAAGCTACGTTTGAAAAGCATATTAAACATGAATTACTGTCGATTTCGAGTAAACTGTTTATACCTGAAGGGTCTCAATAGAAAACTATGGATGTCATAAAAATGTAATTTAAATATTTATGCCATATTGTGTATTCCGGCGAGTACTATCAAAACGAGGTTTCAGAATGGGAGAAAAGATGTATGACGCGGGTATTGAACATTTTAAAACATACCCTTTCGGGAAAAAATCGTGAATGTCCATGCACAAACAATTGAAAACATTTGTCCAGTTAGCAGCAATTCTCTGTCTACCTTTTTACTCCAATTTAGTAAACAATTATTACTAATTACAGACGATGTATTTAATTAATACTGCCTAAATTAAAAATTCGTTTTTCCCAAAACTAGGCGCGTCACTTTTATGGTTTTCTCCTGAGATCCTTCACTTAGCCTTAAATAATTTAGACAATATAACATCTAATGTAATCTTTTTGATAAAATAGTCATTTCTCATAAAACTTCAGAACAGTCTGCAAAAAAGAATAATTCGCTATATAAACATAAGGAAGTAAGCAGCAATAAAATAGTTCCCATCAAATACAAAGAAATACTTTAGAGGAAAACGAGAGACCAAAAACCCAAAAAAAATGAAGCAAAACACATCTACAAGGAAAGTCTGGCCAGGTAACGTACCTAGACTGCAATAAAAAATCTGATGTGGACACCACACGACTTCCTTGTACGTTTATTAAACTATACATATTTTTTTAATAAATAAATTACAAACTATTAATTTTAACTTCAAAACAGTAAGATATACAGGGTGAGTCACCGAAATCGCCGTCTTCGATATCTCCCTTGTCGTTAGAAATACAGCATAAGTTTATTAACAGAATTTATTCGTCTACTCAGGGAGCATAACGTAAAATTATTTTCACATCTACAGGGTGTTGCATTACGGCTCCGCGAGAATTGTTTGTCTTTTTTTAAATGGAACAACCTATATATTTTTATATATTTTGAATTGTATTTTATTCACCTATACGAACATATGAATTTTGTTTTAGTTTTCCACGGCGTTGCCAAGTTATTCCGTTTTTTCTCTAAAAAAGATCGAATACACGCATTGCTTTATAAAGGCTTACTGAAGTTATTTTAATAGTAAGAATTAAGAATTTTCTTTTCTGTATAACTGTTATTATACTCTATGTTCTGACATATTTTTTTTTAAATGTAATTATACAGGCTGTTCTATTCTAAAGCGAATCAAATGTGCTCAATTTCAAATGACTATAACTCATCATTTTCAAATGGAACACCCTATATTTTATTATTCAGTTGTGTGTATTTTTGTATTATCTTCATATGTGTAATGTACCTACCTACCCATGTTAGAGATTAATTAATTATTAAGTTATTATAAGTATTATGTTGTATTTCTATGAATCATGTTATTGTGCCTATATCATGTTATGATGTTATTCTAATTCTCTTATTTACTGTTCTTTTAAATATTTACTGTATTATCTTGAAGTCCATTTCTATAATCCTATTGTTAGCTTTTCCCATACAACTGACCTTTCCTACCAACCATCTCTGAGTCATTTTGTTAGAACGTGAATTGTACATCACAAATAAGATAACAACCCTTATCCACCAATATATATCCCAGTCAGAGACAGTCAGTAGATCTTAGATCCTCACGCCAGTCCTCACAAAACTTCACGTCATTCTGCATTAATATTTTTAATAAAACTATATTTTTAAACCACTGAGTGAATTATTTCGTCGACCCATTACATAATTTTGGTGTCAGAAGTGGGATCGTTTTTCGAAATAACGGTAAATAAATTCAAACTACAATTTGAAACCGGTGACTTTAGTCTTTAACCGTCGAGACGAATCCAATAAGTTGTCTGTATCACTCGCGTTCGAGACAGTGGTTCCGGATCTTACTCAAATTCAAGGCTCATCTTCGACAACGTCGGGGTCCATCCAGATCCAGCCAACCAGTCCACCAGGTCACAGTTGAACTCCAGTTCAATCGTTCACCAGGTCCAGCGAGCAGCAGTTCAACAACGTCGTGGGTCTTCATTCACTGTGGTCATGTTTATACTATTTCTGTGAGTACAATAATACCAATCCCCAAAGTGCCAGTGTTCAATTCAAAAATTCAGTAATACAAAAATTAATTCGTGTAGATTTTAAATACTCTTGTAAAACATTCGTCAAAACTAATTTCAAAATGCCTGATACTACGAGTACTTCAACATCTTTCGTAAGCTTAGAAATTGCCAGAAGTATGTTAATTAATTTCGATGGCAATAACAAATCCAAACTATTCGAATTTGTCGATAACTGCGACGAAGCAATCGCTCTCGTATCAGAAACAAATAAAGCTACTCTTTTAAAAATTATTAAAACTAAATTAACTGATAACGCCAGACTCTTAATAAAAAACAGAAACTTTGATTCATGGTCAGATTTAAAGAAACATTTATTAGATTCTTATTCAGATAGACGAACAGGTGGTCAATGGCAATTAGAATTAAACTCAAGTAAGCAAAATATCAAGGAAAATGTTCTTTCTTATGGAAATCGTATTGAAAACTGTTACGTTAAACTATTAAATACCTTAGACAACGATTTATCACAAGAAGGACGACAAGCGTGCGTCAATCTCTTAAAAACACAAGCCTTAAATGCATTTATCTCCGGATTAAATAAAGATTTAATTATACTTGTAAAAGCACAAAAACCTGAGTCTCTAGAAGAAGCCATAGCAATTGCAATAAACGAAGAACGAGAACTTATATCAAAATTCGAAATTCAAAAGTTTCAAACTATTAATAATTCCAACACAAAGCATTGTAACTATTGTAATAAACCGGGACACAGTAGTTTTAATTGTTACTCAAAAAATAAACCGAGAAGTGATTCAAACATTCGACATTTTAGGCAACCGAATGATTCAAGACAAAACTATGCACCGAGTAGTCAAATAAATAGAAATTCTCCAAATAGAAATTCAAATTTTAACCAAAATCAAAATTTTCCCCGTAGGAATCAAAATTTCGATAATCCTAAGCAGTGCAATTATTGTAAAAATCTAGGGCACGTAATTTCAGAATGTCGAAAACGACAATATAATAACCAAAAACGAAACAATATTAGTTCTAATTCTCAAACCTCTTCCAATCCTTTAAACTCGCAAAGTCCAGTTGCGTCGGCCACTCAACGGACTGCAAATCACATTCAGGCCGAATCGTCATAATAAAAAATTTAGCTGTCACAACATTTATCAATGTATCTTTTAGCGAATCAAAACTTTTACAAAATTCATTCTTGCTAGACACAGGCGCGGACGTTTCTTTAATCAAAATTTCAAAATTAAATGGAAATACTCTTATTAATGAAGATAAAAAATTGATTCTGCACGGCATTGATAACGCTAATCCAAATTCTGTTCAAACACTCGGTTATCTACATCTGAATATTTTAGTTGGAAATAGAACAATCACTCACACATTCCATGTAATTAGAGATGATTTTCCAATACAATTCGATGGAATTTTTGGTAACGATTTTTTGAAAGAGAATACTTGCCACATCGACTATGAGAACGATTTATTACATATTCATAATTCTGCTATCTCCCTAAGTCATATAGAAAACATTTTACAAAAAGAAAGTTCTAATCTTACTAATTCAGATAATGATTCTAAATCTTCACTAATTCCTACTTATCCTATATCAATCGAACCAAGATCTGAACAAATCATTGTTGTTGAAATATCTAATCCTGAAATCTCTGAAGGAATTATTCCTCCTACTAAAATCCTAGATGGTGTTTTATTATGTCCTAGTTTTGTTAAGGTCCGTGATAAATTTGCCATTACATCTGTACTCAATACAACGGATAAAAAAATCAAAATCTCTAAAGTAAAAATTGAAATTGAACAAGTTGAAAACAATCACAAAATAAATTCCATATCAAACAATAATTACAAACAACATATTAATTGTAATTCTAATAGATTAAAATTATTGAAAGAATCATTGCGCTACATCATTTAAATGAGGAAGAATATAATAAAATTTTAGAAACTTGCATCGAGTTTAATCACATATTTCATTTACCAGGCGACGAGCTAACTCATACAAATGCGATAACTCATCAAATTCCTACTAATTCTGAAATACCAGTCCAATCCAAAACCTACAGGTTTCCAGAAGTCCACAAAGAAGAAGTAAATAATCAAATAAAAAAAATGTTAGACGAAAATATTATCCGCCCTTCTACCTCTCCTTGGAATTTCCCCGTTTGGGTCGTTCCAAAGAAGCAGGACGCATCCGGTAAACAAAAATGGCGATTAGTTATAGATTACCGTAAACTTAACGAGATTAGTATCGGTGATTCATACCCTTTGCCAAACATCAACGATATTCTCGATCAGTTAGGTCACTCAAAATATTTCTCAACACTCGATCTCGCATCCGGATTTCACCAAATTCCAATAGAAGAAAAAGATATATCAAAAACTGCATTTACTGTACCTTCAGGCCATTACGAGTTCAATAGAATGCCCTTTGGATTGAAAACAGCCCCTGCGCGATTCCAACGTCTAATGGACACTATTTTAACTGGTTTACAAGGTTCCGCATGTTTTGTATATCTTGACGATATCGTTGCTTATTCAGATAATCTCGATAATCATTGCAGAAAATTAAAATCAATCTTTTCCAAATTAGCAGAAAATAATCTAAAGTTACAACCAGATAAATGCGAATTTTTACGCAAAGAAGTCATTTATTTAGGACATCATATCACATCCGAAGGTGTTAAACCAGACGATAATAAAATAAGAGCCGTAGAGGAATTCCCAATTCCACAGACTACTAAAGAGATAAAAGGTTTTCTCGGTTTAGCTGGTTACTATAGACGATTCATCAATAACTTTAGCAAAATAACACAACCTCTCACAAAATTATTACGGAAAGACGAACCATTCCTTTGGACAAGCACTCAACAAGAAGCTTTCGAATCCTTAAAATCAAAATTAATATCAGAACCAATCCTTCAATATCCAGATTTCACTCAACCCTTTAATCTCACCACCGACGCAAGTAATTTTGCTATTGGAGCAGTCCTATCACAAGGTCCTAGTTCCCAAGATCTTCCAATCGCATACGCAAGCCGCACTTTAAATCGAGCAGAATCTAACTACTCCACCATTGAAAAAGAACTACTCGCGATTATTTGGTCAATTAATCATTTTAGGCCTTATCTTTATGGTAGGAAATTTAACATATTTACAGACCATCGACCCTTGACATGGTTGTTTAACGTGAAAGATCCTGGATCACGATTAGTTCGTTGGCGCTTAAAAATAGAAGAATATGATTATCAAATCACGTATAAACCAGGTAGATTAAATTCAAACGCTGATGCGCTTAGTCGTATTAAATTAGAAACTAACAACGATAACAACTGTTCAATATTTAAATCCAGTAACAATACCGAAATATATTCTGATTTTCTAAATTGCCTTAAGACTTCTATTCTAAACTATAACCTTTTAAATGAATTCGATGGAGACATTAAAACTATTAAAGGTAATAAAGCAATTTTTGTTTCTTGTGATCTAGATAATTCAAACACATTATTAACAGAGATAAATGAAAAATACAATCATTTAGATTCACTACAAAATCCTGAGTTATTCGAAACTAAACACTTTTTCCATTCTGATGAAATAATTATTTATGTTTTTTCAAAAAAATATTATTGGGACCAGCCTTCATATGAAGATATTTTCCATTCCATTTTGAATCTCAAAAACGTTCTAATTAATAATAACATATCTATAATCAACATCCCAAATCTAAATTCCCAAAGTCACAATAATAATTTAAAATGGCACAAAATTCGATCGATGATTAGGTACATATTTAAGAATACCAACATTACTATAAATATCTATCATAACAATATAATAAATTTAAATACCGACCAAATCGAGAAAGTCCTCGTAGAATTTCATTCAAATCCATCATCGGGACATTCAGGATTCCATAGAACATATAGAAGAATAAAAGAAAGATATCGTTGGCCCAACATGAAAAAAGATATTGCTAATTTCATTAAAACATGTAGCTCTTGTCAAGAAAACAAATTAGTTCGGAATAAATCTAAGAAACCAATGGAAATTACAACAACTGCTAGTAAACCATTTGAAAAAATTAGCCTCGATATTGTAGGTAAACTACCGCGTACCGAAAACGGTAATGAATATATATTGACATTACAAGACGATTTAACAAAGTATTCTCAAGCCTTTGCAATTCCGCGACATGACGCAGAAACCATAGCAAGAACATTCGTTCAAAATTTTATTTGTAAATTTGGCATACCCAAATCAATCCTTACAGATCAAGGTAGAGATTTCATGTCCAATCTTTTAAACGAAGTTTCAAAATTATTTAAGATAAAAAAATTAAATACAACAGCATATCATCCCGAAACGAACGGCGCTCTCGAAAGATCACATCACACTTTATCCGAATACCTTTCCCATTACGTAAAATTAGATCAAACCGATTGGGACTCATGGCTCGATTTTGCCATGTTTTCTTACAATACAACACCTCACACATCCACAAAATACTCACCCTATGAACTAATATTCGGTAATAAACCCGAACTTCCAACTTCAATTACGAAAGACGTAGAATTTAAATATACATACGACACTTACTTAGAGGAATTAACCCTAAAATTTCAAAAATCACACGAAATAGCAAAAAATAATATTATTGAGTCCAAAAACACTAATAAAAAATATTACGATAGGAAAACCAAAGACATAAATTATAAAGTAGGAGATTTAGTGTATCTAGAAAATAATCAAGTAAAAATAGGAACTACGAAGAAATATTCTAAGAAATATACAGGTCCATATAAAATCATAAAATTAAACCCTCCAGTCAATTGCACAATAAAAATAAAAAATAAACATATGCGTGTTCATTATAACAGACTAAAACGTCATATTGTTTTAGGTTAGTCAGCCTCGTATCAGGGGAACAGCTCTTCAATCATACCGAGTTAAAGCAATCTCCAGGAATATATTACGACCACATAACTAAATTAAATTATTACGAAATATTTGGAAATTAATTGTACATATCGATATTTCTGCTTTCGAACAAAAAATTAATCTAATCGAAAATACTATTATAAAAACTCGTAACCTTTGCGATCACGATAATATTGAAAAATCCACACTATGTGGTAGTTCACTACATACCTTAGAAAAAGCACTACCAATTCTTAAAAATAAATTTGGAAACTTTAACGAAATTATTGGGAACCGTAGAACAAAACGTGGGTTAATCGACGGATTAGGTTCTGTTTTTAAACTCATTTTCGGAACCTTAGATCATAATGACGGCGAATATTATAACAAAGCCATTGAATCTTTATCACATGATGAAAAAGAACAAATCAAATTATTAAACGAACAAACACAAGTAGTAAAATCTACTATTTCAAATTTTAATACCACACTTTCCAAATTGCAAGAAAATACCTTATTATTAAATTCAAATATTAAAATTTTCGAACAATTAGCTAAAGAGATAAATACAAAGTTATTCGAAGTAGAATGGAAACAGGAAACAGACGAACACATCTCGTTATTAACTATTATGTTCACTGAAGTCGAGAAAGAATTAAGCGATTATACGACGGCAATTCTATTAGCCCAGAATAGTATTCTTCACCCTATAATCTTAGGTCCTAAACAATTAATTAAAGAATTACAAAATACCTTACCATATTTACCCCCATCTACGAACTACGTAACTTCTTTAGAAACTCACAATTTCCACGCACTCGTTCAAGTAATGGAAATTGAAGTTTTTCGTTTTAATAATAGGCTAATATTTGTACTCTTAAATCCTTTACTAGATATTAATACATTCGACATTTATAATCTTATTCCTTTACCGATTCTAACAAGCAATCAATCTTATCTTTTTATACAACCTTCCACTAAAATGATTGCACTTTCTGAAAACAAATTACAATATACTGCTATATCTGATTTTAGTAAATGTAAAAAATTAAACGAATTAAAATTAGTATGTCGTTTGGAATCACCTATATATTCGGTACATGTTAAACCTATTTGCGAAACACAGTTACTGCAAACCTCTTCTAGAATCCCCGAAAATTGTGATACTCGCATCTTCATAACTAATAACGAAATATGGCATAGATTACATAATAGTAACAGTTGGATTTACGTTTCTCCAAAATTAACTTCGTTAACAATAAATTGCAAAAACATTGCACCCTTCGATATCTCGATTGTTAAAACAGGAATTCTTACCATGGATAAATTCTGTCGTGGGTACACCAGTACTACGGTACTGTCAACATTTTCTATATTTAAAGAGAGTTCCCATTTATCAATAGTACCAAATTTTGACATTAGCCAGGACGAATGTTGTTTAAAAAATAAAAAACCAAATGTTACAATTCCACAAATGGTAGACATACACTCAAACATTAATTTAGATAATTTAGAAATAGCTAGCCATAAGTTAAAGGAAATAGAAAGGATGACTAAGGAATTAAATAAACAACAAGATTCTATTTTCTCTAGAGTTACCAATAACAATTATTTCATATATTTACTTTGTACGTTACTTAAAATTCTTAGCCTTTATTGTATATACAAAATTTATCAGAAAATTAAAAGAAGGTTTTTCAGAAACAACAATACCTGTTGTCACAGCATTTCAAATTGTTTAACTCTAAATATATTTAAAAATTCAAATAAAGTTCACCCAGTTAAAACTAATGTTGAATTAGGTAACAGAGACAATCATAGCGATGAGGAAGTTGAAAAGCCTCTCCGAAGGAGCAGTAGAATCGCTCAACTAAAAGAAAACCCTTGAGGCTTTCCTTTTCTTTAAGGGGGGAGGTGTAATGTACCTACCTACCCATGTTAGAGATTAATTAATTATTAAGTTATTATAAGTATTATGTTGTATTTCTATGAATCATGTTATTGTGCCTATATCATGTTATGATGTTATTCTAATTCTCTTATTTACTGTTCTTTTAAATATTTACTGTATTATCTTGAAGTCCATTTCTATAATCCTATTGTTAGCTTTTCCCATACAACTGACCTTTCCTACCAACCATCTCTGAGTCATTTTGTTAGAACGTGAATTGTACATCACAAATAAGATAACAACCCTTATCCACCAATATATATCCCAGTCAGAGACAGTCAGTAGATCTTAGATCCTCACGCCAGTCCTCACAAAACTTCACGTCATTCTGCATTAATATTTTTAATAAAACTATATTTTTAAACCACTGAGTGAATTATTTCGTCGACCCATTACATATGTTATTAAGGGTATCCCATGCCTAAAACCAATAATTTCGGAGATTTTCACCATTTTTCTCTAAATTTATATATTCACTTAAAAATTAAATCTAGTATGCCATTGATGTTTTTTAAATAAGAAACAATTGCAGTAATGATTGTAGTTTCATTAGCCAGGTTATTATTAATAATAGTGGAATTAAGTAAATTAATTTATTAATATGAGTCTCTCACAAGAAGAACTTACGAATATGGTGTACGCACTTGGAAAAGCGGAAAGAAACCCTCTTTTGCCGTACTGAACATGACCAGTTCTTTCAAACCTTTCCCTTAGTTTTTCAAAAGAACGCGGATTTGGATGTCGTCTTCCCGGAAACCGTTGTGCATAAATTCTTGATGCCGGTTTGTTGCCGCTTCTTCAAGTGCGTACACCATATTCGTAAGTTCTTCTTGCGCACTCTCCACGCCAGCATTGAGTGCTCGTGAGGTGACGCCTGGCCTGACCAGCATACACCATATTCGTAAGTTCTTCTTGCGAGAGACTCATATTAATAAATTAAATTACTTAATCCCTCTGTTATTAATAATAACCTGGCTAATGAAAATACTATCATTACTACAATTGTTTCTTATTCAAAAAACAATATCCATGGTATACCTACTAGATTTAATTTTTAGTTAAATATATAAATTTAGAGAAAAATGGTGAAAATCTCCGAAATTATTGGTTTTAGGCATGGAATACCCATAATAACATATGAAGATAATACAAAAATACACACAACTGAATAATAAAATATAGGGTGTTCCATTTGAAAATGACGAGTTATGGTAATTTGAAATTGAACACATTTGATTCGCCTTATTGAACAGCCTGTATAATTACATTTAAAAAAAAATATGTCAGAACATAGAGTATAATTACAGTTATACAGAAAAGAAAATTCTTAATTCTTACTATTAAAATAACTTCAGTAAGCCTTTATAAAGCAATGCGTGTATTCGGTCTTTTTTAGAGAAAAAACGGAATAACTTGGCAACGCCGTGGAAAACTAAAACAAAATTCATATGTTCGTATAGGTGAATAAAATACAATTCAAAAAATATAAAAATATATAGGTTGTTCCATTTAAAAAAAGACAAACAATTCTCGCGGAGCCGTAATGCAACACCCTGTAGATGTGAAAATAATTTTACGTTATGCTCCCTGAGTAGACGAATAAATTCTGTTAATAAACTTATGCTGTATTTCTAACGACAAGGGAGATATCGAAGTCGGCGATTTCGATGACTTACCCTGTATAGCGACCATAAAGGCAGTTTTTAAAGAGAGTTTTGATTACAACAAAGAAATATTTGATTACAACAATGAATATGACTAATTTCACAATAAAAATATAATATTTGTTATTGTACGAATCATAAAATTGCACCTATTTAACGTAATTTGACATGAACTTTTTTTAAATCCATAGCAAGCTTTATTACAAAAACAAAAAAGTATATAATTTTTAAATTTACATATCTCGCTAATACTTGATGTGCTAGACGCAGAAATTAATTCTCTAAAACTTTTATTTGAAGCATTTATTTCTAAAATCAAAATAAAATCATTTTATTCAAGAAAAACTGTTAACAACTTCAAGTAATGTACCACTTCCGGTTAGCCTATTTTAACCAAAATCTATTATGTTATTTTGATTGACATAAAAGTCTTGTATACCAAATTTGAAATTTATATTATATTTTAAAACAGTTTTTCATTAAAATCTATTATAGGCTTCATGTAAAGTGCCACTTCTGGTAATTGTGTAATAACCAGTAAGGGAGGTGCACAACTAGATGTTATAGCAGTCCTAAATACAAAATTTCAACTTACCATTTTTGAGTTATGCGATGCGAGATACGTTCGTACGTACGTACAGACGTCACGACGAAATTAGTCAAAATGGATTCAGGGATGATCAAAATGGATATTTCCGCTGAAATCTAAAAAACCGAAATTTTTCGCGATTACAATACTTCCTTTACTTACGTACAAGGAAGTAAAAATGGTCAATAGACACAACTAGTGATGTGCAAATTTCAGAAACTTATTTTTTTGAAAGTCGCACTGAAAGAGGCAAAGTACTTTTTTTAAAATTTTCATATTACAGATATTGACTTTTACTCTCGGCCATGAAAAATATATGTTACAAATAGAGAAAAAATAAAAAATGCGATATTAATTTACCTAGGAATTATTTTCCTACCTACAGTTTCATCTAATAATTTTTGTTTATAACATACGATGTCACCAATAAAATTATTTACTCAAATTACAAAAATAAGATGCAAATATTTAATTTTGTTTTTAATATCTGTGATAAACTATTTTATTTTTTGCCCCGTCCGTTATAACTTGTTTTACATATTTCCCTAAATCGTTCAAAAACCCAGATAAGGACTTCTAAGGTTACAAGTTGGCATTATTATTATTATTATATAAATGAACATATACGTATTTAAGCTAAAGATAAGTAATTATATTTGAACTTGGAATGCAAAACATTAAAAATGTTTACTGATTTTTCAAGTTCTATACCCATGTATGTAAATTCATGTCATTTGAAATTCAAATCCTCTGATGTTATCAGCGTAATATGAGTAGAATTTAATCGGGCCTATTCTGTAACTCAGTGGTTATTTTTTAACGACTGGATAAAAATATTAACCAATCAAGTATGTTGATATATAATAAAAAATGTGGCCAACACATTACCTTACGTCAATTCTGTGTATTATGTTGCAAAAGATTCTATATTTCTAGTAAAATTATTTCATAAACAAACTATGTAAATTGTACTTGATGCTGATATCTTCTTCTTCTTTAGCGTTTCCCATTCGTTAGGGGTTGCTATTCTTGATTTTCTTCTTTTATTCATTTCTGTTTTGCTTGTCGTCCTCATTCAGTTCTTTTTCTGTTAACTCTTCCGCAATACAATCCTTCCATCTTCTCTTTCGTCTTCCTCTGTTTCTTCTACTGTCTTCTACTAAGCTGTTCATTCTTCTTCCAATATATTATTCATCTCTCCTCATGACATATCCAAATTAATGTAATCGTCTCTCTTTTGTATCTTTCCAGAAACTTCTATTCGTTTTCATTATCTTCTCATTCCTTATCATATCTTTTCGTGTCGTTTCCTTAACATCCCCATCTCTCTGTCACATTCATTTTCTTTTCGTTGACATTATCAGTCAAATATTTTTTTCTTAATATAGTAGGTAGCTGTTTCCTTGGTTATACCATGGCTGGCTAATTTATTTCTTTTAATTTTTTTAACTCTAAATCCATTGAATGTGAATTTTAAAATGCAATCAAATCGTATAGATAATAGAATATTCTTTAATATTTATAATAACATTAAATGTCAAAATGATATTTAACAACGTTTTTTCAAGAAAAACTTGTTCAATTTTCAAATGAGGGTACTACCGGTTGACCAATTATAACCAAAATCTAATCAGCTCTTCATATGGGTGTGAAGAAAAGGAATACGAAAGTAATATAATTTTTAGAGTTGTATTGTGGGAATTATCGTCTATGAAAAAATTGTCACGCACACAAACACAAACACACACACACATGCAGACATCATCATAAAAGTGGTAAAATCATATTCTAGGGACCCTAAAACGTACATATGCACTAAAAACTGACCGTCGATTTTTTTGACCAAAACCTTCCTTACCTCTAAACTTTTTGTGACTGCCAGTATTTAAAGACAGAGTCAGAGTAGATTTTCTAGACTACTAGACAAGTGATACAAATAACTATTACAGTATCACAAATATTTATACAGATCCCTGTGTACAAAGCAGATTGGAACACCCAGCAATGGGTAATATGCCGTGATGATAAATTTATTTTATTTATTTATAAATCTTTTATGATGAATATTATTATATGTCATCTCGACTTGGTATATTTATTTATGACGTGAGAAAGTCCAGTTTTTTTTTATTAATAAACAATTTATGAAGAAAAAACCATACTAGTCATTCTTAATTCTTTGAAATATAGAAGAAATTTGAGGAAATAAATACAGGAAAAATATTTCATAAAAAGAAGAACATTTTTTCCTTATGAGTTCTATATAAAAAGAATACAATTTATTTCACACGCCAGTCTCAAGTACTTTATTACGACACACTATTGTATTATTAACGATAAAATGAGGAATACATACTTAATTTTCTTCATATACCTTTTCACTTACTTTCAAGTATCACCTGCATTTGAGCAGACATTTCAAAATAAAGAAAGAAAAAGTGTTATAGAAAACCATTCTGTTTCACATCTGGGCCTGGTACGCCACAAACGCGTTATCCCATTTCCAATTCTTGTTGAAATGATCAACAATAAGATCAACAACGACTACGAAATTGCAATGGCGGTAAAACAGGAAATAACTGCACATGATGAAAATACAGGAAAAATGGTTCTAGTCAATAAAGAAGGATTTAAATGTGATGAGAAGTTTTGTGAAGGCAGAAATGGTTACTTTGGATTTGGTTTGTGTACTCCGCATATATGTTTGTGTGAAAATAAGAAAAATACTGCAATGGAATGTGAAGGGGATTCTGTTTTTAATCCTCATATTGCAAGATGTGATCATCCAAGGAATATAAATATTTGTGCCGTTTAACGTAGGTTGAAGAATGAATTGTTATTGTTACATAGCTGGGTATACGTGTACAAGAAGTGAGCGGGCCCAAATGCAAACGAATGGGAGCAAAGATACACATGCGAATACAATAAATCGGTATCTATTCAATACGGAACATTTTGCAACTATTATGTGTTTAAATATAGGAGAGGGCAGATTGTTCTAGAAATTAGTTAGCTAGTGAGGTAAGCGCACCAGGACGTTATTCAGTTACAAAGTATTCGAGTATTTAGGTATTCAGTATATTCTAGAGTTACATTGTATTCTAATCTGTGATAGTAATCTATAGTATTTATTTATATGTAATACGCATCTAGTGTAAATATTAGTATGTAAGATAAATTTAGAAAATAAACACTAAGTAATTGTAACCCCTGTAATTCAATGAAAACGTTACAATGTGTTATAAATTATGTTTATCAGTTATCGCTTTAAACCATTAATTTTATTTATATGTTCATGCTCTTAATTATCATTTATTTTCTAATACTTATACACTTATAATACTATTTCGTAGCTTTTTATAACAAAATTATAAATATCAATTGTATCGATTGTTTATGCATTTGTGGGATGTGTTTTTTTTTAATAAAGTAATGACAACTAAAGTTTTAATTGTAATATTTTTACCTTAACAACAATGTTTATTTTATGTCCCCTTACCCGTATCTTTCGGCGTGTTCCCCTACATCTACTTCAACATCCTCATCTCTGCCACATTAATTTATTTTTATTGATACTGACATCTGTCAATTTGAATTATATGAATATAGTAGTAGTTTCCATGTTTAGTATAGCTGGCTGAATTATAAAATTTAATTTCTTTAAAATTCTTTAACTATGTACCTATTGAATATGAAGTATAAAATGTAATCAAATCGTATAGAGAATAATATATTCTTTAAGTTATAATAACGTTAAATGCCAATAAATCAAATTTAACTGTTAAATCTTCAAATGAGGCTACTTCCGGTTCACCAATTATAACCAAAATCTAATCACTTGTTCTTCTGGATGTAAACTTGAGGAATACGAAAAAAATATAATTTTTGGAATCGTGGTATTGCAGTTATGGGAACCGAAACTTTTGTCACACACACACACAGACACATACACACACAGACACACAGACACACATACATACATACAGACAGACATCATCGTAAAAATGGTAAAATCGTATTATAGGGACTCTAAAACATGCATTAAAAACTCATCATTGAATTTTTTGACCAAAGACAATATTTTCCTTACCTAAAGGTGACGGAAGGTAAAAAATTAATAGTTTAAATAGATAACTGATAAACATAATTAATAATAATAATAATAATAATATATATATATACAGGGTGATCACGCGAGAATGAACCAGCAATTATCTTCGTTATTAAGCGAGATAGCGATTATCTTCAAATAAACAAATTTACTATAGATAATATCGACAATAAGATGTCGTATCAAGAAGCGTTCTATTACTTCCGGTTCCGGAGTATGTGATACCAACTTTGAAATTTCAAATGGAACATACTATATTGGAGTAATATTATGCAAATAAACAATGTAAACGAAAAAGTATGCTTTTTAAATGAGAACATTATAAAATTATTTGACATTCATGCACCTATTAAGTCAACGAGATATTGTAAGGCATATAGTCCATGGTTCACAAATGTTATTAAAATAATGCAGGCTAAAAGAGATAAGGCGCTTGCTCAGTATAAGAAATATAAAACTCCCGCAAAATATGAATATTATAAACAATTACGTAATTATACAACAAGTGCAATACGGAGAGAAAAACAAGCTTTCTTTGAGTCTGCAATTAATAATAATATGAATAATACGAGTGAATTATGGGCTAACTTAAAACGTGTTGGTGTAAAAAATCAGCCAGCAAGGAGCATTCCAGAAACACTCTGCGATCCTAATAGTTATGGACAGTATTTGCTAGATAAAGTAAGCACTACAATTGCAAATCCTTGTACTATCAACTTCTTTTCGCAGAATAAATATGCAGGCGTACATGATGAACCTTTTCATTTTACATGTGTAAGTAGCGATAAAGTCAGAGAAGTCATTCTCAACATTAAAACTAATGCAACTGGGGCAGATGAAATTTCATTAAAAATGATTTTACTTATATTACCAATTATAAATGATTACATTACGCATATCGTAAATACATGTATAATAGATAGTGTTGTGCCTGAGGTGTGGAAGATAGCCGCAATTAGGCCAATAGTAAAACAACAAGATTGTGTGAGTTTTGATGATTTGAGGCCAGTAAGTATTCTGCCGACCTTGTCCAAAGTGCTTGAAAGAATATGCTGCGATCAGATCATGGAATATGTTTTTGAGAATGAAATTATACCTGCCAATCAGTCCGGATTTAGATCAGGTTATAGTACAAATACTTGTTTATTGAATATTATTGATACTATTTTAAATAATCTGGATAAATCGAAACTATCATTACTTATACAAATAGATTTCTCAAAAGCATTTGATATGATCGATCACAGTTTACTTCTTTCAAAATTAAGTTATTACAACTTCTCTGAAAGCGCAATATCGTGGTGTAGGAGCTATTTTGAAAACCGATTATTTTACATTAATATGAGTACAAAACAAGGAATACAATCATCATCAAAGTTTTCTCTTCAATGTGGTGTACCACAAGGATCAATTTTGGGACCTTTGTTCTTTTTAATATTTGTTGCTGACATGCCAAATTTATTTAATTTTTGCTCAGTTCACTCTTATGCGGATGATACCCAGGTTCTTGCAACTCTGGAACAGTCGCAAGTAAATGAACATTGCGCTATTATTAACAAAGAATTAAGTGATTTTGTATCCTGGGTAAAGAACAATGGTCTCAAAATGAATACTGACAAATCATCACTTCTAACCATTAGTGATTGTGGTAATATTCCTGATATTGTGCTAGATGGTTCTATTTTAGTTCGTACAGATAACGTTAAAATTTTGGGACTTCACATTGACAAAGACTTAAATTTTAGAAAACATCTTAATGTAAAATTATGTGCAGCAAGACTAAAATTACGACAATTGTTTCATTTTAGAAATGAACTAAATTCGTTAGTAAAACTTAAACTTGTAAATTCACTCATTCTTCCACTGTTTGACTATTGCGCCTGTACTTATATTCCGAACCTCACACAGACAGACAAACAAAGACTAACTTTGTTGCAAAATTCTTGTCTACGTTTTGTATACGGTGTGCGTAAATACGATCACATATCTAAATACCGCAAAATTTCTAAGATGCCGTCTGTTGAAAACCGCTTCAAATATCTTTATTTATGCTTAATACATAAAATTACATTGACAGGTACTCCTTCCTATTTATTTGACAAATTAGTAATTAAAGAATATAATTATTCTCTTAGAATAAAGAATTTGTATATTGTACCAACATTCAGAAAGTCAAAATTTAAAGGTGGGTTTTCATATATGGCCCCTACCTTATATAACAGTGTTCCCGATTATCTGAAGGTGCTTTCCTTAAATAGCTTTAAAAGAAATGTACGAGCTTTATTATATACTTAATGTTTGTTCCTATTATTTCATTGTTAACTATTTACTTCTACATTATTTGTAATTAATGTATTTTTATTATTTTTCAAGATCTGTTTTTGTTTACTTTTTGTAACGTGTCTATTAGCTATATATATATACATCTTTGTATTATTTGTATTTGTTTGGTTAGGTGGAAGAGCAGCCTTAGGCTGAACCTCGCCGTTGATATATGTCAATAAAGTAAATTTATTATTATTATTATTATTATTATTATTATATTTTTTTATATTTTTGAAAAGTACATAAAATTTGCTTTACAATGATAGTAAATAAGTAGGACGTTATATTATTAAAAAGTAAAATGGCGGACGTTTGAAATATCTTACAAAATAAGCCAAAAAAGTGTGGAAATTTGTTTTATTGGATTTGTTGCCTAGGTTACGTAATATAAATGAATTTATCTCAAAAAATATCATCATCTATGACAAAAAACAATAAAATCTCACCCACTTGATTTTTTTTTTTTTTCATTCAATATGTTCATATTTCAAACGTCCGCCATTTTATTTTTTAATAATACAATGTAGTACTAATTTACCACCATTGTAAAGAAAATTTTGTGTACTTTTCAAAAATATAAAAAAATATAGTATGTTCCATTTGAAATTTCAAAGTTGGTATCACATACTCCAGAACCGGAAGTAATAGAACGCTTCTTCATAAGACATCTTATTGTCGATATTGTCTATAGTAAATTTGTTTATTTGAAGAGATAACGGAGATAATTGCTGGTTCATTCTCGCGTGATCACCCTGTATATATATATATATATATATATATATATATATATATATATATATATATATATATATATATATATATATATATTTCAACCAAAGTTAAAAGCCACAAATATGTATATTTCTAGTGTGATCACATCCCGCAATATCAGGACTAAAAACAGGTATTTTCTTCACAATTCTTCACTGCCATTGCAGTATCGTAGTTATGGTTGATCATTGTGTTGATCAATTTAACACGCTCTTCTTCTTCTTTTTCTTCTAATGATCTTTTTCCTCTTCTACGTTGGACTTCGGACTCCAACAGTATTTGCTGCTGTGGTTCCACCAAGTATGGCAACAAGAATTGGGATAGGAATGATGCGTGTTTGGCGTACCAGGCCCAAATGTGAAACAGAAGAATGGTTTTCTCTAATAATTTCTTTCCTTTGAAATGTATACTTCAATGCAGATGATATTTGACAGTAAGTGAAAAGGTATATGAAGAAAACCAAATATGTATTCTTCATTTTATCGATAATACTCGTAATTCAATTCTGAGTTAGTAATAAAATACTTGAGACTAATGTGTGAGATAAACTGTATTCTTTTTATATGAAACTCTTAAGGATCTTCTTTCCTTTTTTATGAATATTTTTTTTTGTATTTAATTGCTCTATATTATTGAGGAAAAATTTGATATTACTTCTATATTTCAAAGAATTAAATACGGCTGGATTATTTATTACTAAAAACAGGACTTTCCTTCTTCATAAATAAGTATACCACGCGATCTCTTATGATAAATATTACGTAAATAATTGTGATAGTGTAATAGTTATTTTTCGTATTTTGTATAATAATGAACTATATTGAAAAATGCAAAATCATTTAGTAAAGTAGCATTTTACTGCCTAGCACATTAACTACTTTTTAGTAACGAATTTAATATACAGGGTGTTAATACTAAGTCGTTACACCCAAAAATGGTAGATAGAACTCATTAAAACAAACAACTTTTCTTAGCTCAAATTTTTGATTTGGAGCCCCAGTTCATAGTTATTGGCGTTCTCTTGTATTTCGAAAAATCGTCATAACTCCCTTATTTTAAGGAATATTTAAAAAATACAAAAACTTTCAGCATTTGCTTTCGGTTCTCTAAAACACTTGTATTTACAATTATTTTCTATTTCATCAAATAACAAAATGGCGACCAATCAAAAATTTCAAAACAAGATATTTTGAAAACCACCCCATCGATTTTCGAAAATAAAACATTTTTAAAATCCTTAAACTTTCTATTACAATATTTGTCTGAAACATTTTTCCTATTTGTCCAAAAAAAAGTTTTTATTCACTTACTTGGCTTGCATAAGTATTAACAAACTAAAAAATCTGATGTGGAGACCACACGACTTCCTTATACGATTATTAAAGTATACATATTTTTTTAATAATTAAATTACAAAATATTGACAGGCTTAAGCCAAGTCCGAGGAATATTTTGATATAGAAACAAAAAATAATTCATTTACTACTATCATTCTTAAATTAACATTATTTTTAAAGAGAGTTTTGATTACAACAAAGAAATATTTGATTACAACAATGAATATGACTAATTTCACAATAAATATATATTATTTTTTGTTATTGTACGAATCATAAAATTGCACGTATTTAACGTGATTTGACATGAACATTTTTTTTTTGTTTTTGTCCTAATCCATAGCTAGCTTTATTACAAAAACAAAAAAGTACATAACTTTTAAATTTACATATCTCGCTTATACAAAGGGCTAATTTAATAATACTTAATGTGCTACACGCAGGAATTAATTCTCTAAAACTTTTATTTGAAGCATTTATTTCTAAAATCAAAATAAAATCATTTTAATCAAGAGAAACTGTTAACAACTTCAAGTAATGTACCACTTCCGGTTAGCCTATTTTAACCAAAATCTATTATGTTATTTTGATTGACATAAAAGTCTTGTATACCAAATTTGAAAAGTTTTGGATTATATTTTAAAACAGTTTTTCATTAAAATCTATTATAGGCTTCATGTAAAGTGCCACTTCTGGAAATTGTGTAATAACCAGAAAGGGAGGTGCACAACTAGATGTTATAGGAGTCTTAAATACAAAATTTCAACTTTCTATGGCTTACCATTTTTGAGTTATACGAGATACGTACGTACGAACGTACGTACGTACAGACGTCACGACGAAATTAGTCAAAATGGATTCAGGGATGATCAAAATGGATATTTCCGCTGAAATCTGAAAACCGAAATTTTTCGCGATTACAATACTTCCTTTACAAGGAAGTAAAAAAAAAACATTTAAAACGAAGTAGCTTCTGAAAATAATGAAACAAAAAAGAGATTAGATTTGACAAGTACTCAAAAACAAGTTACATCAAATTTAGCGCACGTGTATGTCCGTTTGTATGTTCGTATTTTGCATAATTTATAAGTAAACATGCATCATTATAAAAACGTTGAACTTCTTGACATGCTTCTGGTTTTTGGGGAGGCAAGGCGTAATGCACAGGAAGCTCGAAGAATTTATCGGGAAAGATACCCGAATCTTCAACAACCAAGTAGCCAACTCTGCCGGGCTTGCGTTGCTGCGAATCATATTTAGTCCCACCCTTGTTGTTTCATTGTTTATTGTTTTATTTTTCTTGTTTGTTTCTTGTATTTCTTGTTTAATGGCAGCAAGCCTACTTTGTTTTAAATGATTGTTGCAGTTTGTAAAAATTTATCTTGCAATTCAATTTGAATAAAAACTTTTTTTGGACAGATAGAAAAAAATGTTTCAGACAAATATTGTAACAGAAAGTTCAAGGATTTTAAAAATGTTTTATTTTCAAATATCGATGGGGTGGTTTTCAAAATATCTTGTTTTAAAATTTTTGATTGGTCGCCATTTTGTTATTTGATGAAATAGAAAATAATTGTAAATACAAGTGTTTTAGAGAACCGAAAGCAAATGCTGAAAGTTTTTGTATTTTTTAAATATTCCTTAAAATAAGGGAGTTATGACGATTTTTCGAAAAACAAGAGAACGCCAATAACTATGAACTGGGGTTCCAAATCAAAAATTTGAGCTAAGAAAAGTTGTTTGTTGTAATGAGTTCTATCTACCATTTTCGGGTGTAACGACTTAGTATTAACACCCTGTATACAGGTTATATCACAGAAAGTGAAACAGGCGTTTAACATGGAATTAGAAACAAGAGACAAACAAAAGCGTAACGTTTTATACGTCAAATTATTAGTATTTATTTTGACAAATTGGAATAACAAATCGATATTAGAGTTAATTATTTTCAAAAATTAATAATTATTCAAATGAAGAAAAGTTACAAATAATTAAATGACATTATTCTGGCCATAGTTTACGGCAAATTCGAGATTATATTAGTGATGATATTCCGGGGTTGTCTACTATTCAACGATTTATTGCCAAGTTTGAGAAGACAGGTGCACTTAATTTCAAAAAAGAGGAAGAAAATAACGAAAACTACAATGAAAATGAAGAAAATGTTCTTACTTTAATAGAACTGGAGCAAACAATGAGTGTGAGAGAAATTTCCAGGGAACTGAATAATCATTTTACAACAGTTCATAGAATTCTTAAAAATTATAAATACATTCCGCCCAAATTTCAAAATCATCAACATATTTTGGAACGAGATTTTGAACTGCGTGCATCATTCTGTGAAATAATGATGGAGAAGTCAAATTATGATAGGGACTTTTAAAGCAATATTTTATTTACAGATGAATGCACATTTACTGTGAATGGCGAACCCAACAGTCATAATTACCGATATTGGTCCCAAAATAATCCACAAAATATTATAGAATCTCTGACACAATATCGACAAACTGTAAATGTATGGGCAGGAATTTTGGGAGATAAAATCATTAGCCCGTTCTTCATTAAAAGATTAAATTCGGAGTCATATTTGATTTAACTCCGTGCGATTTTTTTATGAGGTTATTTAAAAACTAATGTTTACAAAAAAGACAACAAAATGTAGAAGAACTTAAAAATGCTATAACACAAGAATGTCAAAAAATAAATAATAGACAATTAAGTAATGTTCGGCGAAGTTTGATTGGGTTATTGTTTAGCACAAAACGGAGGATTGTTTGAAAATCTATTATAATTTAAGAATATTTTTAGTTTGTTGTGGTTTATATTGAATTTAATTCGTTACATTAATTCATTGTTAGTGGTACTTTATTTTATTTTATTAATCTTAAACAATAAATCTAATTAAACCTTTTACTTTATTATTATTATCATTATTGTGTTACGGTCTAAAATTCACGTTATAACATTTTTGCTCCAGAATCTTATTGCCCTTCGTACCTTCCTAGCGTCTAAATATAGTTTCCCTCGTCGCATTGTTACTATTACTCTGTCCATCTTTCGTGTATCTTTATATTTTTATAGTGTTTCGTCCAATAAATTCTCTCTGCTGTTTCGTTTCTCTGCTTTTGGTTGTAATTATATTTCAAATGTTCCTATAGTGTTTATTTATGTAAAATATGTATGTTTCACTTCGAATTAGTAACTTACCTAAATCCCTTTTCTGACTATTTTCACCCTATTTCTATTCTATTTTGTGTTTGTTTCAATAGCTTATTCTTTGGCGATATACGAGGTTATTTGTTTACCTTGATTGACATGTTTTTAGTTGTCGAATTGCGCCAGTGATGGGGTGATTTGTTTTTATATTTCTTCTTCTTATGTTGTGGTTGATTTTTTTTGCGCTATCTTCATCCGGCTAAACTTCTGGGTTCCGGAAAAAGTTTTCAGCCTCTTGGATTCTGGTACAGGCTGTCGTATGGGGTAGTCGTGTTTCTTTTTACGAGTGTGTTGGCACGTGGTTGATGGTCGGCATGACTTAGTTTTGACGCAAGTGGAGTACCCGATTGTAGTTTAGGACCAGTTTTTGGTTTCGCCATTGTTGCGGATTTGTACGAAATCGGAGGTGCTCGAATGACTTTCCAGTGTTGTGTATTTTAGTGGATGTCTTCATGTGTCACGATCATCTTTTTCGAGTCCTGGAAGTCATCTCTCTTCAAAAGATTTGCGACTCTGCCGTCAATGTCACCATTGTTGTGGACACCTTCTACGTTGTGCCCAGTGGCTGTCCCTCCGCCATCACCATCGCCCTACTTCAGCGCCTATAATTCCCCCGAACACGCCATGTAGATAAGTACTTTTTTACCTCCCGCTACCCTTGGTAGGGCAGGTATAGGGATCGTGCTAAAAATCGCATATCGAGATTTTGGTAAATGACCACGTTTTAAGGTCCCTAGAATCCATTTTTAATATTTTATTCCTCTTTACGCTCTAACTCAAAAACTATCGTTCAGAAAAATTTTAAACCTTGTATTTCTACCTTACTATTATATGGAAATATGTCATTAGATTTTGGAGTAAATCAGATAACCGAAAATGGAACTTTACTGGAAGCTCAAAATAGTTTTTTTTTCGAAAAATATCTTTAAATGTTATTCTATTGAGATTTATGTTATATAAAAATTAAAGATCATTAAATTTTCTACAGGTTTGCATTAATACTTTTTCTATATATTTTATGGATAAATTTATAAAACTATCTATAATTTTAATCCCTTAGCCTACGTTTTAAACACAACTCATTCACATGGTTACACAATTCAGATCTCAAATGTTTGTAACTGACAGATATATGTCACTGTCAACGAACTAATCATTTAAAATAATAATGTTAACGTTTTTAAAATATAAAAATTTATTTAGGCTTTTAGGTTCACATATTTAATTGAAAATGAAGTCAGTATAATTGGACGTTTCGGGTGTAAAACCCACCCATCATCAGAAAATACAAATTCGTAAAAAAAATACATTGTGAAATAAATATTTTGAAACATAATTACAAAAATCGTCTTTTATGATACAACAAGGTTATAGAAAAACAGCACCACTTTGCGGCGACTAAATGGAACAATAATTATATTGATAGTAACTTAATACAGTTTCTAGCATAAGTAAATATGTAAAAATATAGGTAAGGTAATAAAAACATGTATCATCACGGCATATTACCCATTGATGGGTCAATCGATCTGCTTTGTACGCAGATGTCGGTAATAATGTTACATATTTGTTCCGTGCAGGCGTTTACCAGGCGTCACTTCACGCGAATCTTTGGAACGGGTTCGGTTCCGACCGACGCCAAATATTTTAGAATTTGAAATGGCACAAAATTGATTCCTGTGGTGCACTCTCCACGCTAGAAATCAATATAGATAAGTACATAAAGAAATAAAATAAATTTATCATCACGGCATATTACGCAGTGCTGGGTCTACCAATCTGTTTTGTACACAGATTTCTTCGGTAAAGATGATGTCATACTTGTACCGTGCGGGCGTTTACAAGGTGTCACCTCACGAGCACTTATTGCTAGCGTGGAGAGTGCACCACAGGGGTCATTTTTGTACCATTTTAAATTCGAAATATTTGGCGTCGGTCGGGATCGAACCTGGTATTTAAATTTAATTTTAAGTATTTACATGAATAAAAATTAAATTAAACGGTAGGTATTGTGTTGGCCACATCACATTTTTACCTCTCGCTAAGAGAGGTATTGGAATCATGCTAAAAATCACACATCCAGATTTTAGTGAATACGCACGTTTTAAGATCCCTAGAATCCAATAATAACATTTTTACGATGATGTCTGTGTGTGTGTGTGTGTGTGTGTGTGTATGTGTGTGTGTGTGGGGGGGGGTTGTTGGAGACACAATTACTCAAATTCTATAAAATTAAAGACCTGTGTAACTACGGATTCCTCAATCTAATAGTAATGGGAAGAGTTGAATAGATTCTGGTAACAATTGGACAACCGGAAGTAGTAGTATTTTAACAAAAATCTTCTAAATATTATTTTTTGAAAATTTATGTTATTACAAATATTAAAAAACAAAATTCTGTATCCGACACATATAATTTTTTTATTATACCTTCTATAGATTTAAAGATAAATAAGATATATAATTCACAAAATAATCTGGTGTAGTAAATCTCACAGCCTGCTCACAGCCCAAACATTTCCATGGTAACTACTTGAGAAATTTAAATGTGTGTAATTGGCAGAAAAATGTCACTAATGTCAGTGTCAAAAATTCAGAGATAGTACTGCAGGCTTTTTCTGGGAATGATATTTAATATTTCTTATTGTATTATTAATTAAATATTTAATAATTAATGAACCCTTCAGAAATACCCCTAATCCCGTTAATGAATTGGAAAAACCTCGAACATTTAGAAGAAATGGAGAAAACTTGCTCATTAAATGAATTTAAAATTATAGAAAGTACGTAAATATAAAGATTAGGTGTAATTAGAATTTTTTGTGTGTACATGAAATGTTAAATACAATACTTATATATACCACAATGGAAAGGGCGAGAGGTATTGTGATGACCACAACAGATTTTTTTAATATCGTTCTTCCTCTTTCTGGGGTTTTTTTTTTGTTGCGAAGAAGGAACTTAGAGTTCAATAATTGTTGTCTACGAGGACTGTAGTAAAATATTATTTGGCGTTTCGTTGATGAACATAGAATGTTTTATGTAATTCGTTAATTTGTCATATTCATTTTTATAAGCAATTGAAAATTTCAATATTTCGTATTCTTGAAATTCTTGTATTTGTAAATTGGAGCCTTCGGCTCATTGTAAGCATTATCGTTGCAAACTTATTTTATGTAAAGTTGTGTTTTTCGATATTATATTTCGTAGCATTGTTGCCCATTGTCGTGACTTGTAGCTCTGGAACGTGCGTGCGCTCCAACTGGCATGTACCTGCCCGCGCTACGAAATTGATCAATTTCACTCTGCGTAGATGTTATGCTTGCGCACGAAATTGGGTTATAAGACTTCGGGTACAACAATATTTTTTTTGTACATTTACCATTTTACATTTTTGCTTTGTTGTACATTGTTTTACAAATTTTACAGTACCTTCTGCATATAACCTTTTACATTTAGTAAATTCTGTTTTATTAAATATTTTTATTTATTTATCAATCCTCAGTCGTTTTCAGGCAACAATTACGATAGGTAATATTATCTTTATATATTGTTTTGGTTACCGTCCTTTTCGTAATTTTTCCGACAAAAATTACGTGGCGCCCTTCATCCCTTTTTTTAACCCTACCCGTCTCCACTGTTTAAAAGCTAGCGGCCGCACACCAAACCATCTAGGGTGCGTTATGTAATTTATCGCGTTGCGCGAGGCACGTTACAATTATTATTTTTATTATGATTATTATTATTATTATTATTAAATTTCTATTTAGAAAATTAATATTTACTACGTAAAATATTTATTTTGACAATCATTATTCTGACACTGACGTAATAAAACGTTGCGCTTTGATCATCTCTTGTTTTTAATTCCATGGCTAATACTATTAAATTGTACTTCCGTGAATTTTCAAATTTAAATAAAAATTTAATAAATAATTTAAATAGCCAAAATGATTTTTTTTATTGATTCGGATATAGAAATTTTTGCTTTACAACATCCGTTTGAAACTTTTTGTCTAAAATAATTAGAGGAGCAATGCGCACGGAAAAACTGATTTCCAATGTTAAACGCCTATGTTTCACTTTCCGTGATATATATATATATATATATATATATATATATATATATATATATATATATATATATATATATATATATTATAAAAAATCTGTTGTGGCCAACACAAAACCTTCCGTCAACTCTATAAATTTTATACAAATTCCATACAAAAAGTTCCTTGGAAAAGATTCTATATGTCGAGTCTAATTATTATAACAGGAAAATACTATATAAATTGCACTTAACCCTGATATATGTCAATTAGAATATTTGAATGACAAATTTATGATGTTCTAGAACATTCGATGGTCCACCCAAATACCCACCCATATCGGTGGTGGAGAAGTGCAACTTTTACCCTCGAAACAGCCTAGATTGGAAGGAGGCAAGACAGATATTTTGGTTTAAATACGCGGGTAAACGCTATATTCGAAAGACTTGCTTTGGCAGGAGTCCAGGAGCTTTGGACATCTGGCGTGGTTCACACGTTGAGTAATCCAAGCTTCGGCGAAACTTGGTTTTTCCGAGGCTCCTTCTCGACTCCGCTTTCCATTTTTCCTCCATGCAGCTGCAATGGCTACGCCAGATACGTTTGGAGTCCTACTTTCCCATTACTTAACTAATGTGACTATTCTAGGCACGTTTGGGATCCCTCTTTTCCCTCCACTCAGCTGCCATAGCTACGCCAGGCACGTTTCGAGTAATACTTCCCTCACTCAGTTGCTATGGCTATGCTAGGAACGTTTGGGATCCCTCTTTTCCAACCACTTAGCTGCAGTGGCTACACCAGGCACGTTTGGAGTCCTAATGTTCACCACTCAGCTGCTATGGCTATGCCAGGAACGTTTGGGATCTCTCTTTTCCATCCACTCAGGTGCAATGGCTACACTAGACACGTTTGGAGTCCTAATGTTCACCACTCAGCTGCTATGGCTATGCTAGGCACGTTTAGGATCCCCCTTTTTCCCTATTCAGTTGCTATAGCTACGCTAGTCAAGTTTAAGGCCCTACTTTCCCCCATTCAGGTGCTATGGCTGCGCCAAGCACGTTTAGAGTCCTACTTTCCCCCACTCAACTGCTATGGCTATGCCAGGAACGTTTGGGATCCCTCTTTTCCATCCACTCAGCTGCAATGTGCACCACTCAGCTGCTAAGGCTATGCTAGGCACGTTTAGGATCCCCCTCAGTTGCTATGGCTACGCTAGTCATGTTTGAGGCCCTACTTTCCCCCATTCAGCTGTTATAGCTACGCCAGGCATGTTTAGAATCCTACTTTTCCCCATTCAGCTGCTGTGTATATGCCAAGCACGTTTGGAGTTCTACTTTCACCCATTTCAGCTGCTATGGCTACGACAAGCACGTTTGGAATCCTACTTTCCCATTCAGCTGTTATGGCTACGTCAGGCAAGGGGCCCTACTTTCCCCCATTCAGATGCTATGGCTACGTCACGCACGTTTGGAATCCTACTTTACCCATTCAGCTGCTATGGCTACACCAGGCACGTTTAAAGTCCTACTCCCCCCCTCCCCCATTTAGTTGCTATTGCTGCGCCAGGCACGTTTGGAGTTTTACTTTACCCCATTCAGCTGCTATGGCTATGCCAGGCATGTTTGGAGTTCTACTTTCCCCATTCAGCTGCTATGGTTACGCCAAGCATGTTTGGAATCCTACTTTACCCATTCAGCTAATATGACTACGTCAGGAACCTTTGGAGTCCTACTGTCCCCCAATCAGCTGCTATGGCTATGCCAAGGAGGTTTGGGGTCCCTCTTTTCCATCCACTCAGTTGCAATGGCTACGCCAGGCACGTTTGGAGGCCTTCTTCGTGCCACTCAGCTGCTATGGTTATGCCAGGCACGTTTAGATTCCCCCTTTTCCCTACTCAGTTGCTATGGCTACGCCAGTCATGTTTAGAATCCTACTTTTCTTCATATAGTTGTTATGGCTACGCCAGACACGTTTGAAGTCCCACTTTTCCCCATTCAGCTGCTATGACTATGCCAGGCATGTTTAGAGTTCTACTTTCCCCCATTCAGCTGCTAAGGCTACAAGGTCTACTCCCCCCCCCTTAGTTGTTATCGCTACGCCAGGCATGTTTGGAGTTTTACTTTAACCCATTTTCATCATCGACCTGATATTGGATGCCAATCAAACGTAATCTTGCGGGTCTCACTGTTCTGCAGTCATGTAAGCTCAAGGTGTGTGCCGTATAATGGGTATAACTTACCAAACTTCACAACGCTTAGGTTATGCAGAGCGTCCTGCCTATAAACGTGAGGCGGCACAGCCGTAAGCCATAAACGAAGGTAGTGTTGCTAAACCCACAAAGCACGACACATAACGCCACGGTAAGTCCGGAAAACCTAACTTACCAAACTTACACACTCACAAACACATACACAATTGCGACTGCAATTGGCTATCAATTTACAAATTCCAATTAACGGATTATTTGGAATGTGGCTCATTTTAAATTGTTGAGACAAACTTTATATGGGTATCATGTTCAAACCATTACATCCAATCGTCTTTCTTATATTATTTAGTATTTGTTTGCATAATTAATTTTCAATAAATGCATAAGGTTAAAACATTTTCTGTCTACTTTTTGGAGAGAACATTATTTTTTACTTATGTCACATACCTACCCCGATTCCCCCAATTTTAACAGTTACTCTGTATTACAAACGAGGTAAGGTTTACTTATTAAATATAAACACAACAAAGAGAAAGTACAACCTTGAACTAGACGAGGCCAGGTATGTCGCGTTACAGTTGTCATGACTCGATACTTTGCCGTTTCTTAGGTTTTTTTTCAATTACTACTTTCATTTCTGTTTCAGTGATATTTTCTGTTGCCGTTTGGTTTTATATTCTTTGTTTATATTTTTCATCTTCGATTTCATTAATAAACTGACGAATAATGATTACATTCTAACACTTCTTCAAAATGTTCTTTTCAGCGTATCATTATTTAATTGTTGTCAATATTTTTCCTTGTTTATCCTTTAGTTGCTGCAGGGTTATTTGGTTTTCTTTTTTGCATCCTCAAGTGTTCTGCAATATAGCCTTTGATTATCTTTGAAGTTTTTTTCTAATGAATGTCCATAGTTTTCCCATGTCTTTACCTTTCAATTATTTTACTGTTTTCCTGTACCTTTTGTAAACTTCGTAGTCTCCTTCATTCTTCGTTTTCAAAAACTTTTTCCATTTTTGTTTCTTCTTTTTGACTTCTTCTTTTACATCTTCGTTCCGCCAATGTGTTTGTTTCCTGTTTTGTATATTTTTAGTTATTCTATATGCTCTTGATGTTGCCTCTATTATTATATATTTGAAATTGCGCCATATTTCTTCTTCATTGGTCAGATCTGGTTTTGGTGTACAACCCATTAGTTCCTTTAGTTGTTTTGATATTTCTCTCTAGTCTGAATGTCTTTTTAGTCTGTCTACTCTGAAAAACGCCCGGATCGCATAACTTCAATACAACAATTCCAAAAATTATAATTCTTCCATATTCCTCTTTCTTACATCCATATGAAGAGTTGATTAGATTTTGGTTACGATTGATTAACCGGAATTACCCTAATTTGAAGATTTTTAACAGCTTTTCTTGAAAAAACTGTTAAATATAATTTTTTGACCTTTTATGTTATTATACATATTAAAGAATAGTTCATGATTTTTTCGATTTAATATATTTTTTTCGTCATATTCAATGAATTTAGAGATAAAGAATTTAAATAATATTGAAGAGATGTGGAGCACCTTCAAATACATTATAACAGAAGCAACAATAAGATCATGCGGTATAATTAGAAATACGCATAACAAAAAACATACACACTGGTGGAACGATAAAGTAAAAGAAGAAGTAAAGAAAAAGAAACAAAAATGGAAACAATATCTAAACTCCAAAAAGCAAGAAGACTATGAAGAATACAAAACACAAAGAAAACTAACAAAAGAAGAAATTAAAAAATCAAAGCAAAGGACATGGGAACAATTTGGAAACAGATTAGAAGAAAATTTCAAAGAGAATCAAAAACTATTCTATAGTACCCTGAAAAGCTGCAATAAAGGAAAACAAGTAAAATTGAAGCAGCTGTTTGACAAACAAGGAAACATAATAAAAGACCACAAAGAATTAATGGAAAGGTGGAAAGAACACTTCGAAGAATTATTAGAAGAAACTTATACTAACAATGAAAAGGGAGAAGAAGAAAATACAGAACTGGGGAACACAGAAACAGAACAAGAAGAAAAAATTACGGAAGAAGAAATGAAGACAATACTCAAAAAACTAAGGAACGGTAAAGCACCAGGACATGACGGTATAAGACCAGAACAACTGAAATACATGGGTGAGGAAGGAGAGCAAATCCTGTTAGTAATATTAAATAAAATCTGGGAAAAGAGACAAGTACCAAAAGATTGGGAAAAGGCAGTGATATTACCGATACACAAGAACGGAGATAATAGAATTTGCAGTAACTATAGGGGTATATCATTGTTATGTACAGCCGCCAAAATTTATGAAGCAATAGTGGAAAACAAATTGAGAAAAGCAACAGATGCATCAATGGAAAACGCACAAAGTGGTTTTAGAAAAGGGCATTCGACACAGGACCATGTCTTTACAATAAGAAAGCTCACAGAAAATACCTTAAGACAAAACAGTAAACTATTCATGGCATTTTTAGACCTGGAAAAAGCATTCGACAGGGTACCGCGGGATAAGGTGTGGAAAATATTGAAGGAAAGACAGGTTAACAGTCACCTAATAGATGCAATAAAAAGTATTTATGTTAAAACATCCAATTATATAAGAACAAGAAATGAAACTTCAAACGAATTCACTACCTCACAAGGACTAAGACAAGGAGGAGCATTAAGCTCGTTGTTGTTCATAATATTCCTGGACATCATTATGAAACGGATTAAAAATAGGGTCAAAAAAATGGAAGTAGGGTACCACAATCTAATCCGAATTACAATAGTAGAATGTGCATTCGCAGATGACCTTGCAATATTGGCAAACAATGAAGAAAATCTACAACATAACATTAACTTGTGGAATGAGGAATTAATTAAACACAATATGACCATAAACATTAACAAAACAAAAATAATGGTAATATCGAAAGAAGAAGTAACAACGAACATAAAAATAAATGGAAAAGAAATTGAACAGGTAGAAACATTTTCATACTTAGGACACACATTGAACAACAAAGTAAATTTAGAACACGAAATAAACAACAGAATATTGGCAGCGACTAAAAGTTACTTCGCAATGAACAAAATTATCCTAAGCAATAAGGAAGTAAGTAAAGAAACTAAAAGGACACTATACAAAACAATATACAGACCAATCCTATTGTACGGGAGCGAAACATGGACTACAAACCAAAGAATAAAAAGCAAAATACAAGCAGCAGAAATGAGATATTTGAGAAGAATAGAAGGGGTAACAAGGATTGACAGAATAAAAAACGATCAAATCAGAACAAGACTACAAATAGAAAGTATCCAAACTACCATAGAGAAAAAACAACTCGCATGGTATGGCCACCTGTTAAGAATGGCAGAAGACAATCAAACAAAAATGGTTTGGAATGCAAGAACGACAAAAAAGAAAACAAGAGGAAGGCCACCTAAGACATGGGCGAACAACATACAGGAAATATTAAATAAAAATAAAATCAGCTGGCAAGAAGCAATAAGGATAGCACAGAACAGGAAAGAATGGAAAGAGTTAATAAACAAAATCGAGAAATAAAAAAGAAACTAATCTCGACACCCGAAAGGGTATTAAAGAGATTTAAAATGATTATATATATATATATATATAAGAAATGTAAAGAATTATCTTGCAACCTATGCTGCTAAAAGCTGCACCACGGCAACAATTAGCATAATCAAATATTACTTATTGACAGATGTAAGTGTCATATAAAATTTACATAATATATTTGTTATATGATTTTACTGGAAATTTAAAATTCTGTTGTGGCCAGCACAATACCTCTCGCCACTTCCGTTTTTGTTTACATAAGTATAGGGCGCGAGTAGTCATGTGAAATTGTTGGCCCTGCCAAGCATATATGGGGGCCCGTGTCAGAATGACAATTAGTAATTATGTACATAGATGTCAAATGTCAGAATCTTTCATTAAAAATTTCAAGATTTTTCTAAATTCACGTAGTTAATTTGTCACCAGGAGTGTGGAATATACTTAACGAGGAAAATAAACCACATGGAATTGGAAAATCACGAAATTTAGAATGAAAAATTATGATATTTGACATCTATGTACATAATTACTAGCTATCATTCTGTTACGGTCCCCCATATCTGCTGGCCAAGGCCAACAACGTCACATGACTGCTCGCGTCCTATTTTATTTAACATTTCTTGTATACCTACCAACTATTAATACAATAAGAAATAATATAATGTATGTACTTTCCACAAAAAATCTTCAGTAATGTCTCTAGATTTTTGATACTGGCAGTTACAAACTTTTTCCATTTTCAATTGGTTTCCATGACATTATTTGTGCCCTGGGATTTATTATAACAGATTATTATATAACTTATATTTCTTTATCTCTAAATCTATAAAAGATATAATAAAATATTTATAAGTATCAGATAAAGAACTTACACTTCTTTTACTAGCAAGAACAAAATTTATCAAAAAATAATATTTAGAAGAATTTTTTTAAGAATCTTCTACTTCCGGTTGTCCATTTATTACCAAAACCTTTTCAGTTCTTCCCAGTAATGTCCCAGAAATACGTAGTTAAACAGATATTAAGTATTTATTATAGTTTTTGAGAAATCGGCCTTCCAACGTCCCCACACACATACACACATACACACACACACACACACACATACATACACACACCCAGACGTTATCGTAAAAATATTAAAATCGGCTTGTAGAGACCTTAAAAGATACTTAATCATTAAAATATGGATATGCGATTTTTAGCATGAATCCAACACTCTCTTAGCGATAGGTAAAAATGTAAAATAATTTAATATGGCAAAACAAAACACGTAAGGTAATTCAACAGATTATAGCCACAAGCCAATTCAGCAGATTATTAAGTTATAAATAAAATGCTATATACATATGTTTTACATTTTCCACTTCTTATTTTAAAAAAATATACTGTCCTTTTTAGGTGTAGTTCAGTTCAGTTCAGTACGAGGTAAGATCAGATAATTTCACCCCTAAAAAGAAAACGTCCATAGTATGCTTGGAAAATAAAATTGTGTGTGGAATTTGTACATAATACGTAGTATTGACGAAAGGTAATGTACTTACCACATCAGATTTTTTAATTATATCTTTGCTACGGTTAGAAAGTAGTCATGGTCACTTTCAATATCACTATCGCTTTTAACTTTCATATCATTTATTACCTTCCTTTATTCTTGATATCTAAAAAAAAATTGTCTATCCGGCATTTCTCGTTTCTGCTATTCACTTCTCTGGTATATTTTTACCTCTCGCTAAGAGAGGTATTGCATTCATGCTAAAAATCGCATATTCAGATTTTAATTAATAAGCGCGTTTTAAGGTCCCTACAATCCGATTTTAACATTTTTACGATGCTGTCTGTGTATGTGTGTGGATGTATTTGTGTGTGTGTGTGTATGTGTGTGTGTGTGGATGAATGTGTGTGTGTGTGGATGTATGTGTATGTATGTGCAATGATGGGAGGACGATTACTCAAAAACTATAAGAGTTAAAATTTGTTTAACTACGTATTTCGTAATCGGACATTAAAGGTTTTGGTAACAATTGGATAACCGGAATGAGCAGATTCTTGAAAAAAAAATTCTAAATATTATTTTTTGAAAATTTTTCTTGGTAATATTAAAGAAAATTAAATTCTATATCTGATACATTTAAATATTTTATTATATATTCTATAGATTTAGAGATAAAAGAAATATAATATATAAAATAAACTTTTGTAATAAATCTTACAGCCGAAATAATGCCATGGAATCTAATTGAAAATTTAAAATGTTTGTAACTGACAGATAAATGTCAGTGACAGAAATCCGGAGACATTACTGAAAACTTTTTCTGGGAAGTATACATATAAATTATTTCTTAATGTATTAATAGTTTAATAATGTTTAGTTTAATGTATTAATTATTTAATATTATAGGTATATTACACATACCCTTCAGAAATACTGTTAATTCCGAAAATGAATTAAAATTTAAAAAATCTAAATATAAAGAACAGATATAAGTAGAATTTTTGGTGTAGAGTGTAGATATACAAAAAATGTTAAATACATTAGGGCGCGAGCAGTCATGTGTCTTTGTTGGCCTTAAAAGGCAGATATGGGGAACCGTATCAGAATGATAGCTAGTAATTATGTACATAGATGTCCAATAACATAATTTTTCATTATAAATTTCGTGATTTTCCAATTCGATATGGTTTTGTAGCGACCGCCTACTGCATCCATAACTAAAAAATGAAAATCATAGTTATGGATGAAAATAAAAATTGATTCATATATTTTTTTGTTTTCTGTCAAGTTACGTTTTCATAATTTTCCGTTTTATATCAGTATTTTGTGTTGTGTTAAATAAATATTATTATACCCTTTACACGTTTTCATATTATTCGTTTCCCCATAAATTGGTGACCCCGCCGAACGAACCAACGTGAGTCAAGAAAAATCTCAATGGCGGAAACTGATGGACAAGCTACGGTAAACTGCATTGCAATTCGCGTTCCACCATTTTGGCCTGCAGACCCTGCACTTTGGTTCAGCCAGTTAGAGGGTCAGTTTTTAATCAACAACGTAACCCGTGATGATACCAAATACGGGTACGTAATTGGCAACCTCGAAGCCAAATATGCAAGCGAGGTAAAAGATGTCATTACTGCCCCGCCCGTAACTGGTAAGTACAATAAAATTAAGGAGGAGCTAATTGCTCGACTGTCAGCCACACAGGAGCAGAAGACGCGACAGTTGTTAGAACGTGAGGAACTTGATGAGAGAAAACCGTCACAGTTACTTCGACGACTCCGAGATCTCGGAGGTGACACAATCTCCGAGACACTGTTGCGTACACTGTGGGTCAGTCGTCTTCCCAGTCAAGTGCAAGCCATTTTAGCGACGCAAGCGAAAGCACAAATTGACAGCGTCGCCCGCCTAGCAGACAAGGTGATGGAGATCTCGCCACAAACACAGGTTGCGGTTACCACAGCACCCAGCACGACGGACATAACGAGTGAACTACTGTGAAAATTAGATGATCTTCAGAAGCAGATATCAGAGTTGCAGCGGCCGTCAAGAAGCCACTCCTGTCATCGCTCCGGTGGTTGTCCACGACCACGTTCCAGATCTCGCGGCTCACCATCCAGTTCGCGCTTTTGCTGGTACCACCGTACGTTTGGGGACAGAGCGCAGCGTTGCAAATAACCATGCGAACACACGACGGGAAACGCAGCGGGCAGCTTTTAAACGCGGCAGAAGACAGCAGCCCAAGAACTTCGCGCCGTCTCATCGTAACCGATCGCACCTCCAAGCGACGGTTCTTAATAGACACCGGCGCTGATGTGTGCGTCTTCCCCAGAAGTGCAGCAAGGTACGTACAGAAAAAAACTTCATACGAACTTGCAGCGGCTAATGGCTCGCCGATTTCTACCTATGGTTTTGTGCCACTTTGCCTCAACCTTGGCCTTCGCCGTGACTTTACCTGGCGTTTTATTATCGCTGATGTTGACAAGGCTATAATAGGTGCAGATTTCATCATTTATGGCCTGTTGGTTGATGTGAAGAACCAACGCCTCATCGACAGTGAAATATCACTAAAAGCACTAGCACAGGTATCGACTACCCAAAGTGGCGAAATCAAGATGGCTACTGTCACGGGAAAAATTGGACCTCTCCTGCTGTCATTCCCAGAAATAATTAGACCATCTGGCGTTTTTCAATCGCCAGCCAAACATTCTACAGTACATCACATCCGTACCACGCCAGGACAGCCAGTTTCAGCTAGGCCACGAAGACTCGCACCTGATCGTTTGAAGATTGCTCGCCAAGAATTCGACGCTGTGGTCAAGCTAGGTACTGCACGCCCATCAGACAGCCCTTGGTCATCACCGCTTCACATGGTGCCGAAGAAAGGTAAGAACGAGTGGCGTCCCTGTGGTGACTATAGGATGCTGAATCAACGTACCATTCCTGATCAGTACTCAGTACCGCACATCGAAGACTTTTCACAGGGGCTTGCGCAGAAAACAGTGTTCTCCACCATCGATCTTATGCGTGCATACAACCAAATTCCTGTACATCCAGACGACGTCGCCAAGACTGCCATCACGACACCTTTTGGACTGTACGAATTTCCATACATGCCATTTGGACTTCGAAATGCCGCACAGACGTTTCAAAGATGTATCGACGAGACACTAAGGGATTTAGATTTTACGTATGCGTACATCGACGACATTTTAGTAGCATCCAATTCAGAAGAAGAACACGAGCAACATCTAACTAAATTATTTCAGCGACTTAGCGAATATGAAATTGTCATCAATCCGGCGAAGTGTATCCTCGGCGCCGCAGAGGTATCATTTCTTGGATACACCGTGTCAGCTGCAGGCATCAGACCTAAAGACTGCAAAGTCCAAGCAATTCAAGAGTTTCCCAAACCAGACAATATCCAGCAGTTACGTCGTTATCTTGGCATGCTTAATTTTTATCGGCGTTTCGTTCCAAAGACCGCAGAAATACTAGCACCACTTAACAAACTGTTGGAGGGACACAAGGGCAAGAGCAGATATCCCATCGAGTGGACGTCGGCAACGCTTCAAGCTTTCACGGCAAGTAAAGATAGCTTAAAGCACGCCGTATTGTTAGCACATCCAGATTCTCGACTGCTATTCGCCATTTTCACGGACGCGTCCGAAGTTAACATCGGTGCAGCTTTCCAGCAGCAGACAACAGATGGATGGCAACCCTTAGCATTATTTTCTAAGAAGTTAACTCCAGCCCAGCAGAAATATAGTGCGTACGACCGCGAGCTTCTTGCCATATATCAGTCTATTAAACATTTTAGGCATATGGTCGAAGGTCGTCAATTCACTATATATACAGATCACAAGCCGCTGATTTTTGCATTTCTGCAAAATCCAGACAAATGTTCACCCAGACAATTTAGATACCTTGACTTTATTGGACAATTCACTACTGACATTAGACATATACCAGGACAAGACAACATCGTAGCCGACGCTCTCTCTCGAGTCGATGGACTAACAGCCTCCATTGATTAAGACGCGCTTGCACGAGCACAAAAAGAAGACATTGAACTGAACCGCTTGCTGGAATCTTCTTCAACAGGTCTACTTCTTCGGAAAATTCACATTCCTGGTGCAGCAGAGAACCTCTTCTGCGACATATCAACATCAACGGCGCGCCCATTCGTAACGAAGAATTTTCGAAAACAAACTTTCCATTATGTACATGATTTGGCGCATCCAGGTGTAAATACTTCGGTGAAGATGGTCGCGCAACGCTTTGTTTGGCCATCGATGAAGTCTGATTGCAGAAAATGGGCCCGCACCTGCATTCCATGTCGGAAGAACAAAGTAGCTCGGCATGTTTCAGCTTCACTTGGACAGTTCCAGCTCACCAGTTCAAGATTCGAACATATACACATCAACCTAGTCGGCCCGCTTCCAGTCTCTTCAGGTTATAAATACTGCTTGACCATCGTTGACCGTTTCACCAGGTGGCCCGAAGCTGTACCTCTAGAGGACATCGAAGCAACAACTGTTGCAGCAGCCCTAGTTGCCAATTGGGTTGCTCGTTTCGGCGTACCAGCTAGGATTACCTCTGACCAAGGCCGACAATTTATGTCCCGATTATTTCGGTCACTGAACATAATTCTAGGTTCCAAGCACTGCCCGACCACCAGCTATCATCCAGAGCTCAAATCAGCCATTCGCTGTCACAAGTCTGAAGACTGAGCGCATAATCTACCACTTGTACTTTTGGGTATTCGCGTTGCTTGGAAAGATGATCTGCAGTCAACGTCAGCTGAACTAGTATATGGCGAAAACATTCGGCTATCAGGGGAATTTCTAGCTCGTCAACAGAAGAACGAACTGCTACCCGAGCCATCAAGTTTCATAAGTCAACTGCGACGTCATCTACAAAATATTCGACCAACGCCAGCCAGCCGACATGGATCCAAACACGTATTCGTGTCAAAAGATTTGGCCACATCAAGTCATGTCTTCGTTCGTCATGACGCAGCCAGAGGTCCACTACACCCATTCTACAATGGACCTTATGAAGTTGTTGCAAGAAATGAAAAGTTCTACACAGTAAAGATTCGCGATAAGAACTCCACGGTCGCTATAGACCGTCTCAAACCAGCGTTCGTTCTCTGCGAAGATCTAGACGGGATACAGCTGAAAGAGAATCCACCACAGCCACCTACATCCACCGATCGCAGAGTACATTTTCAAGAACGCTTAACTAGAAGATAGCGTTAATCACTGCCAAGGGGGTGATGTAGCGACCGCCTACTGCATCCATAACTAAAAAATGAAAATCAGTTATGGATGAAAATAAAAATTGATTCATATATTTTTTGTTTTCTGTCAAGTTACGTTTTCATAATTTTCCGTTTTATATCAGTATTTTGTGTTGTGTTAAATAAATATTATTATACCCTTTACACGTTTTCATATTATTCGTTTCCCCATAGTTTATTTTCATAGACAAGTAAATTCGCCACTCCCGGTGACAAATTAACCACGTTAGTATAGAAAAGAGTAGATTTGTTCAAATGTGGACGAACATCGATGAAGAGGTGAAAAAAACAGTGCATTTCTGACTGACATTTAAAGTAATATCCCTTTCTACCTCTCGCATGGTATTGCCTTCAAGCTCAAAATCGCATATCCAGATTTTAGTGAATAATCCGATTTTAACATTTTTACGATGATGTATGTATGTGTGTGTGTGTGTGTGTGTGTGTGTGTGTGTGTGTGGATATGTGTGTCGTAGACACGATTTCTCAAATTCTATAAGAACAAAGGCCTGTGTAACAACGGATTCCTCGACCTAACAGTAATGGGAAGAGTTGAATAGGTTCTGGTAACAATTGGACAACCGGAAGTGGTAGTTTCTAAAAAAAAATTCCAATTATTATTTTTGAAAATTTATGTTACTACAAATAATAAAGATAATTAAATTCTCAATCTGATACATTTAATTTTTTTATTATATCTCCTACAGGTTTAGAGATATAGTATATAATATTACAGAATAATCTGTTGTAATAAATCTCGTTGCCCAAAAAATAGTTGAGATATGTAAATGTTTGTAATTCACAGAAAAATGCATTGTCAGTGTCAAAAATCAGCAGTTTTTCTAACATTACTGGAAGATTTTTCTGGGAGGTACGAGTACATTTAATATATCTTATTATTATATCGTATTATTAATTAAATATGTATTTAGAATTATAGGTATATTAACATTACATATATCCTTAAGAAATACTGTTAATACCGTCAATGAATTTGAAGAATTTTGAACATTAGAAGAGTATGACAAAATTCCTCAAAGAATAAAAGAAGAGATACAATTTCAATTATTTGTGTGTACAAGAAATGTTAAATTCGGTATTTATGCCCTATAAATAACGAATTTAACATTTCTTGTACACAAATAATTGAAAGCAGCAAGCAGTCTTATGGCTTTGTTGGCCTTGGCAAGCAGATATCGGGATCGGTGTCAGAATGACGGCTAGTAGTTATTTACATAGATGTCATATGTCATAATTTTTCATTCAAAATTTCAAAATATTCTGACAGATAGAAAATCATAATGTTATGAATGAAAAATTATGGTACTTGACGCCTATGTACATTATTAATAGCCGTCATTTTTACACGGGCCCTCATATCTGCTTGCCAAGGCTCGCCCTCTATGCAACATAAAATGAAAATGGCGAGAGGTATTGTGCTGGCCTCAACAGATTTTTATGTGTCATAATGTCTTTGTAGGTGAATAGCGTTTTTAGTCTTAATAGATTATTAAGTATATTTCCATTCTTGTTTCTGACATGTTCTCCAGATGCCACCATTATTTCTTCTATACCTTTGATTTGGTTACCTACCCTTGCATTGAAATCCTCCATTTCTAAACTAATTACGTAATAGACTACTGTATCACTAGTACAGAAACTGCACATTTGCGACATATAATACACAGGATATTTTGTGCGAACTTCTCCATAAATTTATTAAATGAATTTGATTTATTGAGCAAATATTAAACGTTAGACTTTTTACCTCTCGCTAAGAGAGGTATTGCATTCATGCTAAAAATCGCATATCCAGATTTTATTGAATAAGCACGTTTTAAGGAACCTACAATTCGATTTTAACATTTGTGTGTGTGTGTGTGTGTGTGTATGTGTGTGTGTGTGTGTGTGTGTGTGTGTGTGTGTGTGTGTGTGTGGATGTATGTGTGTGTGTGTGTGTGTGTGTGTGTCTGTATGTATGTATGTAGGATGTTGGAAGGACGTTTATTCAAAAACTATAAGACTTTATATTTGTTTAACTACGTATTTCCTAATCGGACATTCATGGGAAGATCTGAAAAGGTTTTGGTAACAATTGGACAACCGGAAGTAGAAGATTCTTGAAAAAAAATCTTCTTAATAATATTTTATGAAAATTTTTCTTGGTAATATTAAATAAAATTAAATTCTCTATCTGATACATTAAAATATTTTATTATAATATTCTATATATTTATAGATAAAAGAAATATAATATATAAAATAATAATAAATTTTACAGCCGAAAGAATGCCATGAAAAATAGTTGAAAATTTAATTTGTTTGTAACTGACAGATAAATGTCAGTGTCAGAAATCCAGAGACATTACTGAAGACTTTTTTGGGAAAAGAATAATAATGGCAACATATAACTATAAAAGTATCTTCCCTTTTACCAGTCTAGGCGAGTAAAAAAGTAATTAGGACGATTCAAATATGTATGAACCTATTATACCGGACGGAGGCACAAAAAGTTTATATATCACAGATATTAAAAACAAAAAGAAATATTTGCATGATATATTGGTAAATCAGCGCATTTTTCAGTACAGAATTCCGTAAAACAAGCTTTTTTGCCGATTGACATTTAAAGTGCGATTTTTTGACAGCTAACAGTTTGTAAAACTTTTACTTTTACAGCATTCACAGCGACAGATACAACACATAACTAGCGATGTAGCAATCGAAGGCTCAGTGACCACAAGTCCTACTCTTCTAATATGTTCAAACAAATTCAAATTCATTGACGGTATTAGCCGTATTGCTTACGGATATATGTAATATTAATATACCTATATTTTTAAAAACATATTTAATTAATAATACAAAAAGAAGATGTATTAAATGTACTCGTACCTCCCAAGAAAAATCTTCCAGTATTAATCTGTCAATTACAAACATATAAATATCTCAACTGGTTTCCATGGGCAACGAGATTTATTACAACAAATTAATCTATAAAAAATTTAAAGTGTCAGATTGAGAATTTAATTATCTTTATTATTTGTAGTAGGTAACATAAATTTTCAAAAAGTAATATGTATTTAGATTTCTAAAAAAAAATGCTACCACTTCCGGTTGCCCAATTGTTACCAGAACCTATTCAGCTCTTCCCATTACTGTTAGATTGAGGAATCCCTAGTTACACAGGTCTTTAGTCTTATAGAATTTGAGAAATCGTACCTCCAATATCCACATACACACAAACACACACACACATACATACACACACACACACACACACACACACACACACTCACACTTACACACATATACACACAGACATCATCGTAAAAATGTTATAATCGGATGCTAGGGACCTTAAAAGTGTTTATTCACTAAAACCTGGATATACGATTTTTAGCATGAATCCAATACCTCTATTAGCGATAAGTAAAAAGCCTCACATATGACAACTATCTCGACGTTTTCGGATTGAAAATTTATTGAAATCGGAACAGTAGATTTTCAGATCAGCCCTTACCTTATATTCAATCAGTCATCAATCATGTTACGACATTATATAGGGTGTCAAGAGGAAAGTGCCAAAATGCGAGAGTGAATACTTCACAAAAATATACAGATTGAAACAATAGGGACTAATAACCTAGTTAATTTCTTTATAATTTATTTTTGACCTAGTTTAAATTAAACGCCAGATATTTATATGGAAAAAATCCAGTATTTCACTTTCGGTTACTCAAGACTCAGGTAAACGTACCTGATGTATAGTTATTTTTCATTTCCAAGAATTTGAATTGTCTAAAATTTGGAGAAATCCGTTTATTTAATTATAACCAAAAATATTAATACGTAA
Source organism: Harpalus rufipes (assembly GCA_951394225.1). Classification (NCBI taxonomy): domain Eukaryota; kingdom Metazoa; phylum Arthropoda; class Insecta; order Coleoptera; family Carabidae; genus Harpalus; species Harpalus rufipes. The sequence continues at coordinate 26,410,106 of OX596277.1, forward strand.
TAAATTAGGCACGGCAGTATATTTATTTTATATTTTCTAATAAATTAAAAATAAGTCTATTTTCAAATACATATTAGTTAAAAAATATTATTTTTCATTAGTAAAATAGCACAAAAAAATCTGATGTGGCCAGCACAATACCTTCCGTCAATCCTGTGTATTATATACAAATTCCATACATAAATTTTCTTGCAAAAGATTCTAAATTTCCAGTAATATTATTTCATGCAAAAGGCACTTGACACTGATATCTTCTTCTTTAGCTTTTTCCATTCGTTAGGGGTCGGTATTTTTTTATTTTCTTCTTCCATTCATTTCTGTTTTGCGGGTCATCCTCACGTCAAAATTTTTCATTCAACATTTAATTTTTTGGTATTTTATGATTCCTTTTCTCGGCAACTGAATTCCACACCCCTGATAATAAATAAACCAAATAAGAAAATCATGAAATTGAATGAAAAATTATGACATTTGTCAGTTATGGACGTAATTAATAGCTGTCATTTTCACACGCGTCCACATATCTGCTTGCCAAAGTCAGCAAAGTCACGTCACTGCACGCGCCCTACACATAATTTCTTTTGCAAAAGATCCTATATTTCCAGTTAAATTATTACATAAACAAACTATGCGAATTGCACTTGACACTAACATCTTCTTTAGTTTTCCCCATTCGTTAGGTGGTCGCTGTTATTTATTTTCTTCCTCCACTAATTTTTGTTTTGTGTGTCGTCCTCATTCAGTTCCTTTTCTTTCTTTTCATCTTATATTTGGTCTTCATATGATTCTTCCACCTTCTGTTATAAGCTATTTATTCTTCCAATATACTCATCTCTCCTCATGACATGTTCAAACCAATGTAATCGTCTCTCTTATATCTTTCTAGAAACGCCGAACACTAGAGTTATTTCCCTTATTCTTTCATTCATTTAGTTTTTATTGATACTGACATCTGTCAATTTGAATTACCTGAATATATTAGCAGTTTCCATGGCTAGGTTAGCATAGCTGGCTGAATTATGAAATTTATATGAATTTTATTATCTTTATAAGTCTTTAACTCTATATCTGTTGAATATGAAATATAAAATGCAATCAAATCGTATAGAGAATAATATATTCTTTAAGTTTTAGTAAAATTTAACTGAGTTTTTCAAGAAAAACTGTTACAATTTTCAAATGAGGACACTTCCGGTTGACCAATTATAACCAAAATCTAATCAAGTCTGCATATGGTTGTAAGGAAGAGGAATACGCAAGAATTGTAATTTTTGAAATTCTAGTATTGGAGATATCGTGCACGAAACCGCGGTCACATAAATACACACACACACGCACACACGTCCACACACACACACACACATACAGACATCATCGTAAAAATAGTAAAATCGTATTGTAAAGACCCTAAAACGAGCTTATTCAATGAAAACTCACCACCGAATTTTTTGACCAAAGACAATATCTTCCTTACCTATAGGTGACGGAAGGTAAAAACTATAAAATTAGAAAAAAATAGTATATGAAAAAACAAAAGTCTCGATTCTTATTAATCGCTTTTATTATTGCATTTGATAGCTAAATAACTATTTATGCTACTTATGTCTAATATACCAGAACTATTATTTTGGCAATGTCGACTTCTTAATTGCCTATTTAGGATCGTTCGCGAATAAATAGTTAAATATAAATTAAAATGTTCATAACAATATTTTTTCAATTTCTTTGTACCCAGTATATTTGCAAAAGTTGAAGTTATATTTGTGTCAAATATTATATATTAATGCTTATTAGTTTAGCCTGCACTGATGTTTTGTCAACAAATTTTTACACAACTTCTTTCCATTTTTAATTATTTTTTTATGAGTTATAATAATAGTTACCCCTTTCAACTTTACATATCTCGCAATATACATATAAGCACATATAACAGCTACAAAAGTAACAGAAACTGGTACGAATAGTCAGTGTTTCCCAAACTTTTCATCCTCACGACCTTCTTCAAGCTTCAAAAATTCTCCGCGACCCCTTACTCCCGCCCCTTTAGTAGTTTATGAACCAGAAATATTTAATTAATTTCTTTTCGCGCCTCACAGTTTGGGAAACACTAAATACTGCTCTAACAATATATTTTTTACAATATCATTTATCTCGTGAGCATATTGTTCCAAGTTTCCCCTTCGTTTCAAGTAACCTGGTTTGATGGTGCTTATAATAATGTACAAATATACATTATGGCATTTACGAAAAGATATGCCATAAAAATAACGATATTAGTGTACAAGTAAGTAGGTAAGTCTTTACAGTACATGTGACGGGTTTCAGAGTAGTACGGGATACGTCATACACTATTTTTTATTTTACCTGCATATCTTTCCATGACTTACAAATCCGAACAATTTTTCAATATTTAATTACACTAACAAGTATTTTACATTTGTTGAGCTGAAAATTTCAAAAATCATAATTTATTTTGGTTTCCATGGTATACTGGAAATTACTAAAAAATATTAAAATGATTTAGCTTTTTTCACGAGGCACCAAGATATTTTATCATAAGTATATCCCGATATCCAAAGATCAAATTTTTATAACTGTACACTTAACTTTTATTTAATATAGAAATAAATACCTGAATGGGAAAGTTAACGATTTTATTATTTCTTAGCAAATTTCAAGCACGCCGTGTTCGCTCGTTTCATTTTCGTATGCTTTTTAGTTTGTTTAAAATGGACTGTGATGTAGGTACATTAAAAAATGGTTTATTTATTTTTCCAATACTACATTAGAACTAGGAATACTTTAGTTATATAATTTGATTAAACAATTTACTTTGATGATTTCTTATATATTTTATTCCACAGGCTTCAACATTTGATAACACATAAACAAAATTAATAGTTAAAACAGATAATTGATAAACATAATTTATAATACATATTCTTCAACCAATGTTAAAAACCACAAACATGTATATTTTTAGGATGATCACATCCTGCAATATCAGGACTAAAAACAGTATCTTCTTCACATTCCATTGCAGTATTTTTCTTATTTTCACAGAGACATATATGAGGGGTACACAAACCCAATCCAAAGTAACCATTTCTGCCTTCACAAAACTTTTCATCACATTTAAATCCTTCTTTACTGACTAGAATCAACTTTCCTGTATTCTCATCAAGTGCAGTTATTTCCTGTTTTACTGCCATTGCCTTATCGTAGTCGTGGTTGATCACTGCGTCGATCAATTTGACACGATCTTCTTCTTCCAATGATCTTCTTCCCCTTCTGTGGTGCTGGACTTCGCTGACGACTACTCCAGCAGCGTTTGCGGCTGTGAGTCCACCAATTATGGCAATAAGAATTGGAATTGGAATGAAGCGTTTGTGGCGTACCAGGCCCAGATGTGAAACAGAATGGCTTTCTATAACACTTTTTATTTCTTTATTTTGAAATGCGTGCTCCAATGCAGGTGACACTTGGCAGTAAGTGAAAAGGTATATGAAGAAAATTAAGTACGTATTCTTCATTTTATTAAGAATAATACAACACTGTGTCTGTAATAAAATACTTTGAGACTGATGTATCAGATAAATTGTATTCTTTTTATATAAAACTATTTAAGGATTTTTTTCCTGTATTGCATAATATATTTTCCTACATTTGTATTAATTACTCTCTTGGAATATTACTGAGGAAAATGAAGAAACATCTTTTATATTTCAAAGAATAAAAAAAGTACTAACTTGCTTTTTTCCAAATGCCCATTTTCTCAAAAACAGTGGCTCGTATCGAAATTTATCGAAAAGGGGGCAAAGTTTGAGTTTTATTTTTACCTCTCGCTAAGAGAGGTATTGAATACATGCTAAAAATCGCATATCCAGATTTTATTAAATAAGCACGATTTAAGGTCAGATTTTAACATTTTTTACAATGATGTCTGTATTTGTGTGTGTGTTAGGTTGTTGGAGAAACGATTTCTCAAATTTGATAAAACTAAAGACCTGTTTGACTACGGATTCCTCAATCTAACAGTAATGGTACGAGTTGAATAGGTTCTGGTAACAGTTGAGATTTTTAAATGTTTGTAATTGACAGATAAATGCAAAATGTCAGTGTCAAAAATCAGCATTTTTAATAACATTACTGGAAGATAAATGCAAAATGTCAGTGTCAAAAATCAGCAGTTTTAATAACATTACTGCAACATTTTTCTGGGAGGTACGAGTACATTTAATATATATTATTGTATTATTATTAAATATGTATTTAAATTATAGGTATGGTAATATTACATATATCATTAAGAATGAATTTGAAGAATTTGAACATATTAGAATAGTAAGACAAAAGAAGAGATACAATTTCAATTATTTGTGTGTACAAGAAATGTTAAATTCGTTACTTATATGGCGCGAGCAGTTATGTGACACTTGGTAAGCAGATATGAAGATTCGTGTGAGAATGACGGCTAGTAGTTATTTACATAGATGTCACAATTGTCATATTATGTCATAATTTTTCATTCAAAATATTCTGATGTTTATTTGTCATCAATAGTATGGAGTATACTTGTCGAAGAAAATAATACACATGGATTTGGAAAATCATAATGTTTTGAATAAAAACTTATGATACTTGAAACCTATGTATATTATTACTAGCTGTCATTCTGACACGGGCTCCCATATCTGCTTCCCAAGGCCAACAAAGTCACATAACTGCTCGCGCCCTATGCAACATAAAATGAAAATGGCGAGAAGTATTGTGCTGGCCACAGCAAATTTTTTTCCTACAAATAAATGCTAAAGAGTTATGTTAGATTTTCCGAAGTGCAAAATGAGAACAAGTTATTATATACAATCAAGGAAATGAGAATAGTTGCCCAATACCCAGTATCGGACAAAAATCATGCGACTATGCTTGAAGAAATAGGAACAAATATAGCTATTATTATTTATGTATTATTAATTTTAGACCTATAGTTTAAATTACAAAGATGCGCGCGAAGTGAAACAAATTCTACTTGCCGATTTGCCGAAAGCGAAATCATTATTAGTATTTGATGACATACTTGCATTCTCATTAAAAAATCACGTAGTTATTAACTTTTGAGAGTCATTATATTTTATGTCGTATCAGTTTGCCATGATATTTGTGCCTTCTTTGTTTGAGGTTATATTTTGGCGTTTATTTGATGTATCATTTGTTTTTGGATATTGTGAATAGCAAAGAATTATAAAAGTATCATTTATATTTGAAAATAATGCATCAGCTAAACGTGAAAATATCTCCTCAAACAAAGCAGGCTCAAATGTCATGGCAAACTGATAATACATTCAAATATCATAATTTTCAAAAATTAATAACTACTGTTATTTTTAATTAAAATGCAAGTATTTGGTTAATTTAAAATTCTTTCTGAAAATATAAAAATATTTATGAATATCATTACATATAAAAAATAAACGATGATTACGCTTCCTGCGTAACTGAAAGTGGAATTCCGGATTTTTTCACATCAAAACCTGGCGTTTAATTTAAACTATAAGTCTAAAATAAATTATAAAGAAATTAGCTATTTGTCCCTATTTTTAACTCTGATAGATATGTGAAGTATTCACTCTCGCAGTTTGACACTTTTCTCTTGACTTATCCTATGTAATGTCGTAACATGATTCATGACTGATTGTGTGTAAGGAAAGTAAGGGCTGACCTGAATATCTATTGTACCGATTTCAATATATTTTCAACCCGAAAACGTCGAGATAGTTGTCATGTGTGCGGCTTTATTAGAATAGATGTTATCCTTTTGAATACTTCAAGTAATTGTTCGTGGTTTTAGTATTTGCGAGAAATTAACTAGGGCATTTGATAAGAATGTTAACGGTATAATTATGGGTGATTGGTGTGATGGATAAATTGGATGTACCAATATAATATAGAAGATTTTTTTTGTAATTCATTTACGCTGTAGCACTAGAGAAAATTCGATCTAACCAACTACGAGTATTTGCTTGTATTTTTATAAAATCGGTTTGACTGAGATTTCGAGTAATTGTTGTATTTCTAAATCAATCCTTATTCCTTTTATGGAATATGAAATTATTTGACATAAGTCTTTCTCAGTAGTGCCTACTTATGGTATGAAAATCAACTACAATTATTTCAAATAATTTTATACTCCGTAAAAGTAACAACGATTGACTTAGAAATAATTGTAACTATCATTAATATATACGTTACTTAATACTAGCATATTTTTTTCTTCTTTTTTTAAAAATAACACCCAATAATTTATATTATATTATATTATATTATATATATATATATATATATATATATATATATATATATATATATTCTACTTTTGTCTTAAAACGGATGAGTATATGTATATTTAATACCTCTCTATTGAAGACGTGACGACACAAGCAATTTTCAACAATTATATTAATCTTTTTTCTATGTATGTATTATAAAGAAAGAAGATAAAAAGTAAAATATTAATTTACCTAGAAAATATTGTCCTATAGTTTTGCCGAGGCGAAGCCGAGGCAATGCTTGCTGTCGTAGCTGTAAATTTTAGAATTAGTATTAATTTAGTGATTGTTTTTATTACCTATTTTAAAAGTTATCGCCATTAAATTGTGTTGCTGTTGCTATGCGTTTGTGGAACGGTTGCTATGCGTTTTTTGAGCGATTGCTATGTAATAGGCAGTAAAAGTAAAAGTTTTACAAACTGTTAGCTATCAAAAAATCCTGTACTGAAAAATGCGCTGATTTACCAAAATAACATGCAAATATTTCTTTTTGTTTTTAATATCTATGATATATAAACTTTTTGTGCCTCCGTCCGGTATAATAGGTTCACATATTTTTAAATAACTAGTAAAAGGGTAGGGACTTTTATAATTATATGTTGGCAGTATTATTATATGCGTATTACAAATGGACATTGTAATACGTGTTTTTCATACTATTTTTCCTATTTTGCATTAAGTCACTCTTACTTCAAAATTATTATTGAAAGAAATATTAAAATATCATGTTTGGCAATACTTACAGTGTCAATAAACATTTGAAAAATAATTTACTTTGACATTTTAACAGTTTCTTACAAGTTAGGTTAGAGTTATAATTTATATTTATTATATTATGAACCTACAAATAAATTCTTTGAATTTTAATTTAATGGAGTGCTTTATTGTTTGAAATAAATATTTTACTATAAAAAATCTAATTTCAGTATTTTTTCATGAATAATGACAGGTAATGACAACTAAAATGAAAGATATTTATTTGACACTTGACTAAGTTACCAACTTAACAATTTAAAAAATCCTCAAAAATCTTTGTACAAAGTTTTTCATTGTATCACTGCTTTTGATAAAAACAGTTGTACAAAATTCACTTTGTAAATTCGAAATAGGAAAATAGACTTAATGAATTTTTCAACCTAATTCTCTAAGCTAAGTTATTAAAATTAACAACCAGTTTCAGTTGTTAAATTGAATGTCAATTGCTAAGTTGAAAATCCCTATTTACTATTACATCAAGTTACTAATATTTAACTAGTCGTTACGTCGAGTTGCTAATCTAACAACTGCATTTCTCCCTGTTGATAGTAATGAACAATCGTTGATAAATGGTATTTCTTGAAAATTTAATTTTAGGAAATAAACTTTTATTGGAAATAGAGGATCGACAGCAAACGTAAACTATTTATAAACAAATATATATACTTGCATGGCCAATAATTATATACATTTTCGAATTATGCAAAGAAAATATTTATAAAGATATTCAAACTGAGCAAGTTGTTATTCATGATTTAATTCGTGAACTGGATGGTCTCATGTCACAAGATGAAACATTTACATTTATTCCAAATCAATTTAAAGTGAATGATAAATTGAAATGTTTTAATTCTTAATATTGAAACAAATTTTCAGATTCTTCTAACACTTAACATTGATTATATCACTTAATTTCAACACCAGGCTATGGGCCTTATGAGGGACTACAGGACAAAATTTCAAATTTTCGTTAAGTCAATCAACGATTGGTAAAATTTTGAACTAGCAAAAATGAAATACAAAACTAGCTTTATGATATTTACGACGGTCATTCAAATATAAACGAGCCTTTTACAAAAGAAAATTTATTTTACATTTAGGCAGAAATCACACTTTATAATTATTTTTCTATATAGTTCCCCTCCTTAGTTATGCATTTTTCCCATCGAACAGGTAATTTTTTATGCTCGTTTCGAAGAATGACTTCGGGTGGGTATCCAACAAATTGCGCACAAACTGTTCAACTTCTTGACCGTTCGCAAAACGCTCTCCTCCAAGTGCTTCCTTGAGAGGTCCAAACATGTGAAAATCGCATGGTGAAAGCTCAAGACTGTAGGAAGGGTGGTCAAGTGTAGTCCAGTGCATTTCAGCCAATTTTTGGATTGTTAGGACTGCAGTGTGGGGTCCTGCATTGCCATGCAGGAGCAGGACGTCTCGGATGGGCTGATGGCGCCTTTTTGACCGATATGCAGCTCGTACCTGGTCAAGAAGATCACAGTAGTAGGCAGCGTTTATTGTGCAACGATCGTGAAGAAAATTAACGAGTAAAACTCCTTGAGAATCCCAAAACACAGTTGATATCATCTTCCTGGCTGACAAGCGAGTTTTGGCGTCTTCGGTGACTCACATTTTCTACTTTTTCACGCCCTTCTTTGAACTCTGCACACCAGGCTTGCACTCGTGGCCATGAAAGTGTATTCTCCCAGAACTGTGCACGCAGTCGGTTCCGAATTTCGGCTGGTTTAACGCCTTCCTTCGTTAAAAACTTTATAATTATGAGTTGCGCAATCGACGGATGAACCTCGCTTTCGCTCATTGTGAGGACAGCTAACGAAATCGGTCGGGCGGTCAGCTGGGCCTTAAGTCATCTGGAGCGGATTCCCCCCTACCTTTTCCGATGCTTCGCCCAACTCCGACACACTTTCTAGGCCCTCAGAAGTAAAAGGCTCGTTTATATTTGAATGCCCCTCGTAATTTGCACAAAATCATCTTTTCATGTTCACAAATGTAATTTACCTAGACAATATTGTTGCTCCTTTTAGCCCATATATTTTCTTATCACTCATTATTAAAAACTCTAACGTCAAACCAATCACAATCTGTCACTTTACGTTGTCAATAGAGTAGAAATATAAATAAATTTTGAGAATCGACATGCCTTTTAACTCACTTGTTAATAACTTCACTGCTATATTTAACAACGATTGTTCACAACGACCGTATTTAACAATGCCGTTAATTATGTATTTACTGAATACCAATTCGAATGACAGTTGTTACAAGAGTTGCTAAAAATCATTGTTAATTCTCAGTTGTTACCTAACGACTATGTTAACAACTATTTTAGTGAATTGGGCCGATTAAGACTAAATGCGCTATTCACCCACAAATACAGTAAGCCCGGTTGCAGAAACGTTCATCAACGCTTTGTTTAATTATCGGATCATCAAAACGAACAAATACAACGCGAATTTTTGACGGCAATGAATTAAATGTCATAAAAACAAGGAAACTGATTCGAATTTATTCATTTTGATAGTCCGTTGATTAAACAAAGCATTGATGAACGTTTCTGCAACATACATAAAAATATACCTGAGATGTAAAGACAGAAATGATAAATGTCTGATCTTTAGCACTTAGCTGTAGGAAAAAAATAAAACTCAAACTTGCCCTCTTTTCGATAAATTTCGATACAAGCCACTGTTTTCGAAAAAATGGGCATTTGGAAATAAGCAAGTTAGTCATTTTTTATTCTTTGAAATATAAAAGATATTTCTTAATTTTCCTCAGTAATATTCCAAGAGAGTAATTAATATAAATGTAGGAAAATATATTTTGCAATACAGGAAAAAATCCTTAAATAGCTTTATATAAAAAGAACACAATTTACCTGACACACCAGTCTCAAAGTATTTTATTACAGACACAGTGTTGTATTATTCTTAATAAAATGAAGAATACGTACTTAATTTTCTTCATATACCTATTCACTTACTGCCAAGTGTCACCTGCATTGGAGCACGCATTTCAAAATAAAGAAATAAAAAGTGTTATAGAAAGCCATTCTGTTTCACATCTGGGCCTGGTACGCCACAAACGCTTCATTCCAATTCCAATTCTTATTGGCATAATTGGTGGACTCACCGCCGCAAACGCTGCTGGAGTAGTCGTCAGCGAAGTTCAGCACCACAGAAGGGGAAGAAGATCATTGGAAGAAGAAGATCGTGTCAAATTGATCGACGCAGTGATCAACCACGACTACGATAAGGCAATGGCAGTAAAACAGGAAATAACTGCACTTGATGAGAATACAGGAAAGTTGATTCTAGTCAGTAAAGAAGGATTTAAATGTGATGAAAAGTTTTGTGAAGGCAGAAATGGTTACTTTGGATTGGGTTTGTGTACCCAGCATATATGTCTCTGTGAAAATAAGAAAAATACTACAATGGAATGTGAAGAAGATACTGTTTTTAATCCCGATATTTCAGGATGTGATCATCCTAAAAATATACATGTTTGTGGTTTTTAACATTGGTTAAAGAATATGTGTTATTAATTATGTTTATTAATTATCTGTTTTAACTATTTATATCAATTGTAATAGATTGTGGTAACTTTGTATACAATAAAGAATTATTATTATTAATTTTGTTTATGTGTTATCAAATGTTGAATCCTTTGGAGCAAAATATGTAAGAAATCATCAAATTATAATGTTTAATTAAATTTTATAACTAAAGTATTCCTTTTTCTAATGTAGTATTGGAAAAATAAATAAATATTTTTTTATTATAACTTGCATCTCAGTCCTTTTTAAACAAACTAAAAAGCGTACGAAATTTTTTTAAAATTTCTTTAATTTATTATCAGGATTTTTTTAAATTTGTTTGTACTTTACAATTTTCTTGTACTTGTAGCCCTGAAGACAAGCATGGTAACGCTCTATCACAAATACAATTTCAGTATACAACATTGTTGCGGTGTTATTACTTCGCACTTCCCAGATCTGAGTTAAAATAACATTAATTATTTCTTGGCATTTAAGTTTTTCAAAATAACATTTTGATTTTTTTTTGTTATAACTTACAACAATAATTTCGTTACTTTCTATTGTACTGAAGATTCAAGGGCATAATTTTGAGCAAATTTTATAAGAAAATATTGTGATACGAGGATTACGCTAAAATTAATAAGAATAAGAAACTTGGCTCTCATTTTTTAGAATTTATTTTAAAATAATTGTTGAAAGTAGGTTTCTTCAATAATAACACAATAACAATGTTCTTTTGGAATTGTGATTGTTTTCAATAAGCATGAATTGCAGCATTAATTTCTTTTTTAAACGGTAATATTCTACCCCAAAAATTTAGTCAGAAAATAGCCAAAAATCACACATTGTCAAATAAGGTGAGTATAACAAGTATTTTATTACTTTTACCTATATTTGCAATATAATTTCAAATACAGAAAATAACTGTTTAAAATTACAGAGCAAATTTGTTTTCCCATGGCTTACTTAATTTTCTTATTTTCAACAATTCTAGTGAGACCCTTTCTTTGTATTGAAGTTTATACAGGTAATAAGGTTTTAAAATTTATACATATTTTGGTTGTTTAATTTTGGAACATGTACAGTATCATTGTCTATAATCCAGGGGTGCCCAAACTTTTAATCTAAGGGTCAAATATCGTCACAGGCCACACAAAAGGTTGTAACTGAGTTTGTCCACTCCTTGAATGGTAGACTGGAGGTATTCAATCCTTTTCATGACTAACCACAAGTCAGTTTTGGTTGCACAGGTCTCCGATTCAGCCGCCTTGATTTTCTTCTCCAATTCTTTACACTTTTATTGCACTCCTCTACTCCTGATGTAGTTGCGGTGTATTTGTCATGCAGATTTCTGAGACTTCTTCCAAGGCGTCGGATTTGGTGAGCCTGAGTTTATTAATTTCTCAACGCTAAGATTCCTGATTGCAACTTGTCAACGATTTCCGTAAAGCTCGAGTGATCTGTTCTAGTTCTAGTTTTGTTTCTAGTTCTTTAATTCGCAATTTCATTCCTAATCGCAAATCTAGAGTCTGCATGTATGCATTTCTACTATGTCTTTAGCTAGTTTTTGCTTCAGCTCTTTTTGTACTTGTTCTTTCGTGGTTAGTTATCCTGCTACTGTGAAGGTTCCCTCATCATCGGCCAATAATGTGATCAATCTTTTTCTTTAGGTAGGTACTGTAACGTTTATTTATTTGGGTGAAGTGTAAAAATCAGACAATTAATATTAATTAACATAAAACGATAAATAATTAAGATAATAAAATAACTAACACTATAATTAAACAAATATAAACACTAACTTAAGACTAAGAATATTATTAAACAATTAACACTAAGATTTTTTATTTAGACAATATCTATTTAACTATTTATTTATATTATTATATTTACTTACTGAAGATTATTTATTTATATCAGCAACTATTCATTTCACGATGCGTATCTATATCTGAATTCCCGGCTGTCTTCCCTGACGCGGTTTATGTAGTCCGGCGTCGTTTTCTGGTATATTCGATGCGATAACAACATCGAATACAAAGGATCAGGCGACCGTAAGTAATTAAACAGGTCGATACTTGTTTGTTTATTCAGTCGGTGCTCGCGAAGATTACGTCATCGATAAGATTAGACGCTCGCTCAGCGCAGCGGCCGTTCTAGAAACGTTCAACCAGCGGCTTGCGTGCTTGCTAGACTCAGTGGCGTCCGGTGCATGCGCGCTACAGTACCAAATTCTTTGACTGGGGTTAAGGACGCTTCCAGATTCTTCCAAGAAGTCTATGCCGAGTAATGTTTCATTATTTTGCAACATCTTATTACATTGTTCCAAAAATTGAGTGACTACGGACTAATCATTAGCCCAGCAAAATGTGTTTTGGGTGCTGCAGAAGTATCCTTACTCCGATATACTGTGTCAGCCGAAGGAATCAAACCAAAAGAAGACAAGGTCAAAGCCATAGAAGACATTCCAAAACCACTATTCAACAGCTTCAACGATATCTTGGTATGCTAAATTTTTACCACAGAATTAAAAAGCAAAGAAAATATAGTATGGACCCCAGATACACTTCAAGCTTTCACGGCTAGTAAACAAAGCCTAGCGGATGCTACACTACTAGCACATCCAGACTCTTCTCTGCCACTTGCTATTTTTACAGATGCATCGAATTTTCACCTAGGCGCAGCACTACAACAACAAACACCTGGTGGTTGGCAACCTTTAGCGTTTTTCTCCAAAAAGTTAAGTCCAGCGCAACAGAAATACAGTATCTTTGATCGTGAACTCCTCGCTATATTTCAAGCAATAAAATATTTCAGGCACATGGTTGAAGAACGACAATTTATTGTTTTTACAGATCAAAAACCATTGACGTTTGCATTCCTGCAAAAGCCTGATAAATGTTCACTTAGACAATTTCGATATATCGACTTGATAGGACAATTTACCACGGACATCAGACATATTTCTGGCAAAGATATCATTGCAGACGCTCTTTCTCGAATTGAAGATATAAAAACTAAAATCGACTACGACGCCCTCGCAAGAGAACAAAAAAATGACTTCGAACTAAAAAGTTGGCTACAAACAAACACGTCAGGTTTGCAACTTCGACAAATCTGCATACCTGGCGCAACAGAAAATCTTTTCTGTGACATTTCAACCTCAAAAGTACGTCCATTCATAACAAAGAGTTTCAGAAAGCAAGCTTTCCATTCCGTACATGGTTTGGCGCATCCTGGAATTAATTCAACTGTAAAAATGGTAGCACAACGTTTCGTGTGGCCATCATTAAAATCCGATTGTAGGAAATGGGCCCCGCAGTTGTATTCATAGTCAGAAAAACAAAATTTCTCGCCATATTTCAGCTCCAGTTGGTCATTTTGAATTCACAGGTGCAAGATTTGAACATATTCACATAGATTTAGTTGATCCGCTTCCCATTTCTACAGGCTACAGGTACTGTCTAACGATAATCGACCGTTTCACAAGATGGCCTGAAACGGTACCATTAGAAAATATAAAGGCATCAAGTGTAGCAGCAGCACTTGTCTCAAACTGGGTAGCACGTTTCGGCGTTCCAGCAAGAATAACTTCAGATCAAGGCCGACAATTTATGTCTAATCTGTTTAGATCACTGAGTAGCATTCTTGGATACAAACATTGCCCAAGAACCAGTTACCACCCCCAAGCCAACGGTATAGTTGAACGTTTTCACAGACAGCTAAAGTCAGCCATACGTTGTCACGCCACACAAGACTGGACCCGCATCCTTCCTCTCGTTCTTCTTGGTATTCGCGTCTCCTGGAGAGAAGGTCTTCATTCAACATCAGCCGAACTCGTTTATGGAGAAAATATCCAACTTCCAGGTGAGTTTCTTGCAAACCAAAAACAAGATGACCCTAGACACTCTAAAAATCGGAGATAACCAACTCACAGTTTCCATTAACCGACTTAAACCAACATATTCTCTTTCCGAAAATGATTTAGGCATGTCTATTACCCCACCCAGGCCAAATCGCAGAGTACAATTTAAGGCAACTCCAACAACATATCGTTAATTACTGCCAGGGGGGTAATGTATTGGCGATAGTCAGCCAGGAGAAAAAATGATTTGACGAGAGTCGGTCGAGAGAAAAAATGATATTATGTTTTATGTTTGTTTTTCAGTTTCTTGTCAATTAGTTTTTTGATAAATAAATGTTTTGTCATATTTTATATTTTTACTTTATTTGTGTTTACATATTCCCACAATACCAACCTTCGTATATTCACTTATAGGTGCGTTTGGTAAATCAGGTAAAAGGAAAATCTCAGCAAGATGAACAAATTCTTGAAATAGCACAAAGGATAGAAAATGGGAAATGGCAAGATGCTCCTTTTACTTTTCGAGTACTTCGTGATTAACTTTGCGTGTGGGGCGGTATTTTACTTCGACGGGAGAAAACTGTAATACCATCAAATCTTAGAAATCAAGTGTTAAAAATATCCAATGAACAAAATCCTGGGATTGTTAACATGAAAAACCGTTTACGAACTACAGTATAGTAGCCAAATATATATGTATAAAGAACTGGAACGTAGAATTACTAAAGTTTTTTCCTATGCAAAGGAATACTCCACATAGTACAACAGATGTGATCTTTTAAATGATATTTATATGCTATATGCTAACACTAAAAGAAATTCGAGTTAGATTAGATTATATTTATTCTTGTGAAATTGGCTTAGAATCTACATTTTATTATATTTATATGTTACAAAATTGGTAATACATCGTTAATTAATCCCCCGTTTCTTGGTGACTTCTTTCAGGTAGCTAACAAGAAATTCTTCATAGCTTCATAAATTCACTCCGATGGCTGAGATCAACGGAGGCTTCGACTTCTGAAAGTTCTAAATCATCAAAGAATTATCAAACTTCATGTCTCCGAATAGAAACACTTCGACCCGAAGAGAGCTGTAGTGTTTCACAGTTAACTTTAATTACATAATTTCATAGTTACAAAATGTATTAAAAATAAATGAATAATTGTAAGAAATTGTAATTCAGAAATGTCACTGAAATAAATACTATAGGTGCGTTTGGTTGTTTTATTCCATGTACTCAGGACTGTCGATATCATTTTGAATTCTATTATAAAAGTACGATCTTTTTCTTTCAAACACAGTATCGGGTATATAATTAAGTCTGTAGTTTGACTTTGAGGATAAAAATCATGCTTTATGTGTGCCTTAAGTAGAAATCTGAAATGAGACCGACAGTTCCGAGTACACCGAAACGAATAATTAAACGCATCTATTATTATTTCACAGCCAGGTTTTATTAAAATAAAAATTTAACAAGCAAACAAATAATTATTTAAGTCTAGAAACTCCACCGTTGCTAGTTCGAGTTTATTTTGAAATAACATAGGTTATGTGGCGTCCAGTTTGACGTTTCTTGCAGAAGAAAATAGATTAAATAGACTACACAGCCCTACGTTAAATTCACTGTTTACTTTTTCTCGACATACTCGACGTGTTGCTTACAAAAAATACAACTCGATCTTCGTTCTCGTGGTGTTTCCAGTCAACACGTTATGGCTAATCGAAAATTTATCCAGTTCAATCACCGTATTTCTGATCACGTGTACAAAAGTAACCAATCAGAACATTACACTGTCCCGGGGACATTATCACTAATATCATTAGGATACTAACAGTTTTTGACAGTTAATTAAATATTAATTGTATAATTTTGAAATATAATTTTCTCGGTATGTCAATAAAAATAATGGTTAAATCATATGATTCAAAAATTCAAATATAGAAGATGAAAAAATACACCAAAAAATATAAAGTACATTTGGAAAATATTTATGAAATATTGTATATTTTCTTACCTTCTTCTCGTTGAAGTTGTGTCAATATCGTTACACACGTCACGCTGAACATATTCATAGTCACGTTCACGTGCATAGCTACTACTGACTGGACTATGTTAGAGTCTAACAGTTAAACACATTAAAATTCTGTCAAAGACAAATTCTTTGCAAATTTAATATTAAAACTGCCAAAAAAATACTTACCAAATATCCCTCAATCATTGATAAATAATTTTTATTAAACATGGGCTCATAATATACTTGTTACTATGGATATTTGAAATAACTAATGTACAGCATTACTCACTCTGGTGAGAGAATAATTGAGAAGTCACGGAGAAATTATTACAGATTTTTGCACTTTATTTTCTACCTTCCGTTACCTTTAGGTAAGGAAGGTATTGTCTTTGGTCGAAAAATTCAATGATGAGTTTTTAGTAAATAAGCACATTTTAGTGTCCATATTACAATTTTACGATGATGTCTGTCTCTCTCTCTCTCTCTCTCTCTCTCTCTCTCTCTCTCTGTGTGTGTGTGTGTGTGTGTGTGTGTGTGTGTGTGTATGTGTTTGTGTGTCTGTGTGAGTGTGTGTGACGAAAATTTTGGATCGCATAACTTCAATACCACGACTTCAAAAAATATATATTTTTCGTATTACTCAAGTTTACATCCAGTAGAAGAGCTGATTAGATTTTGGTCATAATTGGTCAACCGGAATGGGGGATTCGAAGATTTTATCAATTAAATATGATTTATTGACATTTAATTTTATTATAACTTAAAGAATATATTATTCTTTATACGATTTGATTGCATTTTATACTTCATATTTAATAGACATAGAGTTAAAAAATTATAAAGATAGTAAATTTCATATATCAGCCAGCTATGCTAACCATGGAAACGACTAATATATTCAGATAATTCAAATTGACAGTATCAATGAAAAGTAAATTCATGTGGCAGAGATAAGGATGTTGAGATAGATGCTGGGGAAGACACGGAAAGATACGGTAAGGAATGAAAGAATAAGGGAAATAACTCTAGTGTTAGAAGTTTCTAGAAAGATGCAAGAGAGACGATTACATTGGTTTGAACATGTCATGAGGAGAGAGGAAGAATATATTGGAAGAAGAATGAATAGCTTGGTAATAGAAGGTTGAAGAAACAGAGGAAGACCAAACATAAGATGGAAGGACTGTATTGCGGAAGACTTGAGAGAAAAGGATCTGAATCAGTACGACACGCAAAAATAGCGCCCCTAACGAATGGGAAAAGCTAAAGAAGAAGAAGATGTCAGTGTCAAGTGAAATTTGTATATTTTGTTTATTAAATAATTTTACTGGAAATTTAGAATCTTTAAGAAAATTTATGTATGTAATTTATACATAATACACAGGATTTATGGAAGGTATTGTGCTGGCCACATCAGATGTTATTTTTAATAAAAATGAGCAAGTTAACAAAATTATTTTATTATTGAAACAATTTAACATTATGAAACTAATTTATTTATTATTATAGTTATATTAACATTTATGTTAAATGATAGATAGGTATATGTCAGAAATTAGAGTAGGAAAAGGTTAACTAAACACAATACTGGTCGAATTCAATTTAAATATCTTTATTCACTGCTCTGTATCGTGTGCAATAACAGAATGAATAGCATATTACAATCTTACGCATTTATATTTATATGCTAATTAATTAAATAACCTGAGCAACCACATAAAACAAATTAATAAATCTTATTAAACGCAGGCCCAGGTGGTGACGCAATCATCCATGATCAAAATAGTTGACGTAATGCTCACATATATGTATTTTTTACCAAATGACAGATATCATCTACGACTGTTTAGTGGTTGCTAGCTTAGAAGTTATATTCACAGATAATGCTTGTGCTTTTAATAAAATATGTTTAAGAGGAAGGTACTCATTTTTCATACATATCACTTTATTTTTCTTTCAACCAATTCCCAATGTCAGACAATAATTACAGGAAAAATTCTTAATATCAATATAACAAATACATCACATAGTACCGAAAGAACCATTCAATGGCTATTTTGTAATTTAAAATAGTATATAAAAAATTAGTTGTCATTGTCAAATATTCAATGAAAATATAAAAATAATTTCAGAAGTTTAAAATAAAATTGTTGGATAAAACGTTGTACTCGTATTACACTCGTGTGGAATGTATATTAGTCACTAAAGAAAAAAAATCATTCGTGACTAATATATTACATTCCACACATGTATAAGAAATAACTATTAATTTTATCACAAGTTCCTCAAGCACATTGCTTTTTTGTTACACCCCTCCGCCTCCGGCGTCGAGCGATTACATGATGTCGGTAACTGAACATTGAAATAGAGGATTTTAGTATTCCATGGATAACTTAAGAAGAAAAACGGTGTCATTTGTCCCATTTGACATTTGACGTCAATGGTAACATTTAAATATAAATATTTATGAATGACAATTTGAAAGAGCTTAAGTTCAAAATAATAAATTATAAGAACGAGCAAATAATTCATACAACTTTAAAATATGTAATTGTTGGTAGATATTTCACAAATTAGGGTTGGAAGGCTTGGAGATGTATGGAAGCTTTTTACTTCCTACCGTCAACAGAAACCGACGGTAAAATGAACTTACTTCCCTTCAAAGTCCTATTAAAGCCTATTTACGATATTGGGAGTGGGAAAAAAATACAATTAAAATATTACTTAACAATAATTTATTTAAGATTATCACGCGTACAAATGTATGAACAATTTTTTTGATATTTTTATAATTTATTTTTATTAATTAAATAAGATAAATGAATAATATATATTCTTCAACTATCGTTAAAATCCACAAACATGTATATTTTTAGGATGATCACAACCTGCAATATCAGGATTGAAAACAGTATCTCCTTCACATTCCATTGCAGTATTTTTATTATTTTCACACAAACAAATATGCGAGGTACACAAACCTAATCCAAAGTATCCATGTCTACCTTCACAGAACTTCTGATCACAACTAAATCCTTCTTTGCTGACTAGAATCAACTTTCCTGTATTTTCATCAAGTGCAGTTATTTCCTGTTTTACTTCCATTGCTTTGTCGTAGTCGTGGTTGATTATTGTATCGATCAATTTGACGCGATCTTCTTCTTCCACTGATCGTCTTCCCCTTCTGCGTTGGACTTCGCCGACGACGTATCCTGCAGTATTTGCTGCTGTGATTCCACCAAATATGGCAATAAGAATTGGAATTGGAATTAAGCGTTTATGTCGTACCAGGCCCAGATGTGAAACAGAATGACTTTCTATAACACTTTTTGTGTCTTTTTCTCGAAATGTATGCTCCAATGCAGGTGATACTTGGCAGTAAGTGAACAAGTATAACACGAAAATCAAGTATGTATTTTTCATTTTATCGATAATAATACAGTGCTATGGTGTGTTAGCAGTAAAATATTTGAGACTGATGTGTGAGATAAATTGTACTCTTTTTATATAAAACTCTTAAAGAATTTTTTGCTTTGTTTATGAAATAGGTATGTATATTTTCCTGTATTTAATTCCTCTCTTAGAACATTATTAAGGAATATTTGTGTCTTATTAAATTCTACATTAATATTTCCAAGAATTACATATAAATGTATGGCTAGCTCTTTTCGTAACATATTTAAGTAGTAAAAAACCGGATTTTCCTACTTCATACATAAATATACCAAATCTTCTCCTATGGTTAACATTATTATAACGAATATTTGTGATGCTGTAAAAGTTTATATATCCCAGATATTAAAAATAATTTTAAAAAATCTGTTGTGGCCAGCACAATACCTCTCGCCATTTCTATTTTATGTTACATAAAACATAAGTAATTAATTTAACATTTCTTGCGCACACAAATAATTCAAATTGTAACTTTTCTTTCGTTCTATGAGAAATTTCTTGAAATTAATTGACGATATTAGCAGTATTTCTTAAGGATATATGTAATATTAATATACCTATAATTTTAAATACGTATTTAATTAATAATACAATAGATATATGAAATGTACAACTGCCTTCCAGAAAAATCTTTCAGTAATGTCAGTAAAACTGTTGATTTTTAACACTAACATTTTGCATTTATCTATCAATTACAAAAGTTTAAACATCTCAACTGGTTTCCATGGAGTTGTTTGGGCAGCCAGATTTATTACAACACAAATTGTTCTATATTATTATATATTATTTCTGTACATCAATAGGAGATATAATATATTTTTTAAATATGTTAGATTCAGAATTTAATGATCTTTATTAATTTAATAACATAAATTTTCAAAAAATAATATTTAGAAATTTGTTTTTAGGAACCATCACTTCCGGTTGTCCAATAGATACCAAAACCTTATAAGCTCTTCCCATTAATGTTAGATTGAGGAATCCGTACATAAGCACGCGCACACATACAAACACACACACAGACATCCTCGCAAAAATGTTATAATCGGAATCTAGGAACCTTAAAACATGCTTATTCACTAAAATCTAGACATGCGATTTTTAGCATGAATTCAATACCTCTTTTAGCGAGAAATAAAACGCGCAAGTTATTTTTGTAATTTATCTACATTCATTTATCATTTAAAATATACTGTTTCATAGCAGAGTAGATATTTTTTATAAAGTCAGATTTACAAGATACGACTATCAACTTTTATTTATTATTTTATTAAAATTATTTTTGTTCAAATATTTTAGGTGGCCATGTGAAAATAAACAAAATATAACAATGGTAAACAATAAAATAAAATAGACATTTAATTGTCACTGCTTGATTTTTTTATATTTAATAAATTAGCTTTTAAATTAAATTTTCACATAGAATATTTGAATAAAAATAATTTTTTAATTACATTACATTTCTTGAATTTTTTCATATTTTTAATATACAAACATCGTTAAAAAGAGAAAAAAATAGGGGTCTATATTTTAACAAAATTATTATAGGTTCTAAAACAGACTATACAAAAAATATCTACATCTATCATCAAATATTATATTTAAAATATTAAAACTTTTATATGAACCATTTTTTTCTATAACTTATAATAAAAAAAAGTTAAGGGGGAGGGGGATATTTTCCTAGATTCACCCTGTGCTGATAATAAAGCAAGCACTCGACTACACTGAGTTTTCTCAATATAGTGCCCTACCGTCAGTGATTTATAAATGTCTTCTAATTGTACATCCAATTTATCCAGCACACCATTCATCCAAAATGCTAACTGTAACATTTCTTTCAAATGTCGAAATTAACTACTCAAACACGTAAACACTAAAACTGCGTATAATGTTGAATTACTTACATGTAATCGCCTTTTCGAATATATGAAATAAGGATTCGAAAGAGTAAAGCATATTTTAAAAAAGCCTCGCTTACAAATGGAAACTTATATCTTGATGATTTTGGGATGAAATTTTATTGAAATTGGTACAGTAGATTACACGTAACATTCATATAATCAATAATCAATCATGATACGACTTTATACAGGATTAGTCAAGAGAAAAGTGCCGAGAGTACTACAGGGTGTATCAAGATAATGAAACAGTGCATTTTATTCATGTATATGAAAAGTTACACAAAAAAAGTGATTATGATATTTTGTAAGGCATAGAAGGGGCACATTTTGGCATAACCATTGTTATTTTAAAGTCAGTGGTACTCAACTTATAGACCAATGTTACATTTTTTTAATGGCTTTATATATTTTTTATTAACTCATTAAATAGAGAATTTTCTTCTAAATTCAACGATATAATAATTTCATACTCTTACATTGCGAAAAATTTGATAAAAAATAATTCAGTTAGTATTTCATTTCTAATTTAATTTTTACCTTCCGTCACATTTAGGTAAGGAAGGTATTGTCTTTGGTCAAAAAATTCAATGATGAGCTTTTAGTGAATAAGCATGTTTTAGGGTCCCTATAATACGATTTTACCATTTTTATGATGATGTCTGTATGTATGTATGTGTGTGTGTGCGTGCGCGCGTCTGTGTGTGTATCTGTATGTGTGTGTCTGTGTGTATGTGTGTCTGTGTGTGTGTGTGTGACAAACATTCCGGATCGCACAACTTCAATACCACGATTCCAAAAATTATAATTCTTTCGTATTCCTCAAGTTTACATCCAGAAGTACAACTGATTAGATTTTGGTTATAATTGGTGAACCGGAAGTAGCCTCATTTGAAGATTTAATAGTTAAATTTGATTTGTTGACATTTAACGTTATTATAACTTAAAGAATATATTATTCTCTATACGATTTGATTACATTTTATACTTCATATTCAATAGATACAGAGTTAAAGAATTTTAAAGAAATTAAATTTTGTAATTCAGCCAGCTATGCTAAACATGGAAACTACTAATATATTCATATAATTCAAATTGACAGATGTCAATATCAATAAAAAGTAAATTAATGTGGCATAGATGAAGATGTTGAAGTAGATGTTGAGGAAGACACGGAAAGATACGGTAAAAAAATAACTCTAGTGTTACAAGTTTCTAGAAAGATACAAGAAAGACGATTACATTGGTTTGAATATGTCATGAGGAGAAATGAAGAATTATATTGGAACAAGAATGAATAGTTTAGTAATAGGAGGTTGAAGAAACAGAAGAAAACCAAAGATAAGATGGAAGGACTGTATTGCGGAAGACTTGAGAGAAAAGGATCTGAATCAGTACGACACGCAAAAATAGCGCCCCTAACGAATGGGAAAAGCTAAAGAAGAAGAAGATGTCAGTGTCAAGTGCAGTTTGAATAGTTTGTTTATGAAATAATTTTACTGGAAATTTAGAATCTTTTGCAAGAAAAATTATGTATGGAATTTATACATTATATACAGGATTGACGAAAGGTATTGTGCTAGCCACGACAGATTTTTTTGAGTATGCTGAGCAAACCTTTAATCATTAAAACAAAAGAAAATCAGGTCATTTTCGTATATCATTGTTATCCATTATTATAATTAAAGTAATTTTCGTTTCCTTTGTAATAATTAATTTAATAATGGCAGCAGATTCGACAAATACAGATTTTATTTATTTATGTGAGATCCATCAAAATGGCATCCTAAGCATGCAATTTATTTCGAAAAAATAATATAATGCGTAACAATGACATACAAAAATGACACAATTTTCTTTTGTTTTAATAGTTGATCGTTTGCTTAGCCTACTTAAAAAAAATTAATATACAAACTTTGAATTAATTTTTAACAAATTTTTCGCATTGTAAGGGTATGGTATTATTGTACTGTAGCCAGTGGTACTCAACTTATAAGATCAATGCCAATTAAAATAATATGACATTGATCTTAAGTTGAGTACCACTGGCTTTAAAATAAAATAGTTATGCCAAAATGTGTCCCCATCTATGCTATAGAAAATATTTGAATCACTTTTTTGTTTAATTTTTCATATTCACGAATAAATGGCACTGTTGTAGTTGTAGGTAATCTAATTTTTATTTGGTTTAGAGTTACATTAAAAAATTAAGATTATTTAATTGGCTAGCATATTTTAATTGCCAACCAATAATCTGTCATTCATTATTTCTTGTTTAAAATTCATGAACAATGCCACATACCATCTTGAATATCGTATATGCTAATATTATTTCCGCGTGGTTTTTGCAATGGGAATGATATTTAGAGCTGCGGTTGCAGAATATCGTCAATGGTTTCCACACCACAGACTTTCGAATAGACATTTGTATTTGTGGCGGCAATGTTTGTGTAATATACCCCATCCCAATGCAAAGCTTTCTCCTGACTCAGTGTATATAATGATAAATATATGATTTAAAAATAATAAAATTAAATGAATTTTTAGTTTCAAAGTATTTTATTGTCATTCAAATAGTCAATGTACATGTACTTCATATTACATTTTCTAAATAATTAAACAAAAGGGAATGAATAAATATAATACAATAAATAAATTTTGCTTTATGTTTCAATCAATCATTAGTCATGTTACGTCTTTTAGTAAAAGTATACATAGTGGTTTAGCTTCCAATATCCAGACAATTATTTCTTAAATTAATAACATTATTCAAATAAAAGTTATTCTACATTATAGCGTTATATTTATATACAAGTGTTTCCACCAGCTCTTTTTTGGATGAACTAATGACTTTAGAGTAAAATGTTATATGCAAAAAATTGTCAAGAATAAGGGGCTAATTTATCAGTAATAATAAACCGAAAATTCAACTAGTGAGATTAGATAGAGATTTTTTTCTTATTTCAACGATATAAATAATAATTATATCGTTGAAATTTCGTATCAATACCTGTGTATTGCATAGACTATAAATATTTAATTTCTAATACCAGTTTCTCGAAATAATTCTTATACAACCCTATACAATATTTATATCGTCTTAAATTTAAAAAATATAAATATACAGGTGTTAATGAATACATGTTACAAATTTATAGGGTATGTAAGGGATGCAAAATAGACTAACTTTTACTAATAAACTTATATCCGGAAACGCACCGTTTTCGAGCTATACGCTCTCAAAAGAGTAATTATCTACCTTAATTTTAGTTGACTGTGGCTGTTTATTTTAACTGCAAGCATTCATTTTTTAAATAATTTTATTCATTTTTGTAATACAAATTATAATAAATTGCTCAAAATGACGACCACCAACTTCAATGTAAACATTGCACCTTCGAAGCATATTTTGATACATTTGGTACACTCGGTACTCGGCCTTATACTCGGCTACCATGTTAGCGTAATAGCGAACAGTATACTCATAATGCGTCTGAAATTCAAGCAAAAGTTAAAATAACAAAATAATAATGGAAGTGACATGTCGCAGCCAACTAAAATTAAGGTAGATAATTACTCTTTAAGAGCCTGCAGCTCGAAAACTGTGCGTTTCCGGATATGAGTTTATTAATAAAAGATAGTTTATTTTGCATCCCCTACATTCCTTATAAATTTGTAATACGTATTCATTAACACTCTGTATATTAAGGCATTTTTTTCCTTATTTAACAAATTAAAAAGCATGTGAAAATTCAACATTAAAATACACCGTGCTCTTCATAGATATTTATACACCGAGTGAGGTAAGATAAAGTTTATTCATGATAAGAAAGTTTAAGCCATGAGCCCGTAGGGCGAGTGGATTAAATTCTTTGAGTGAATATACATTCTTAACTCAAATGGTTTATACAATATTGTTTCTACTCCAGTAAAAATATATCCCCATTATTTCAATTTTTTCGATGAATTATTGTAGCCATAATTCACCGGCGTGAATTCATAATTCAGTAATTCACTCTTCTCGGCCAATCACAGAACCAGAAATCAATTATTCCCGTTTATTTTAATTCTAATCGCGATCAACCGTCCTATAACCGTCCGACAGTTGACTGTTTTGTCATTGTCAATGTTGTTACTCGTTATATTATATTTTTGTGTTTACGTTTTCCAACCGATTTCTATCGTTTTGAAAAGTGCTAAACTACATTAAAATGGATATTGAGAACGACTAGGTTACTTGCATCCCGCCAGAAATAATTCAGTGAGAATTGAACAATGGATATTACTACCCCGTCTCTGAATCTTACCAACTGTACAAATTTTAAAATATATCTACACGCCAATCGTCAAAGTACGTAGTGTCTTAATAAATAGTAATAAAAAATTAAATGTTCTATTTGGTACAAATATTCCATCCTTACCGATATCTGTGTACACAGCAGATTGGCACACCCAACAATGGATAATATGCCGTGATGAAATATTTATTTATTTATTTATTTATTTATTTATTTATTTATTTATTTATTTATTTATTTATTTATTTATTTATTTATTTATTTATTTATTTATTTATTTATTTATTTATTTATTTATTTATTTATTTATTTATTTATTTATTTATTTATTTATTTATTTATTTATTTATTTATTTATTTATTTATTTATTTATTTATTTATTTATTTATTTATTTATTTATTTATTTATTTATTTATTTATTTATTTATTTATTTATTTATTTATTTATTTATTTATTTATTTATTTATTTATTTATTTATTTATTTATTGTTCCATTAAATTGTGAATTTGTAAAGTTGTTTCTAAAATATTTATTCAAGTTAATTATGGACATTATTCACTCGGAGGATTTGCAACACTCGCCTGCGGCTCGTGACGCAAACGTCATTTTTCTGAATAATGACTACTATAATCCTTCACGTAATAAAAAAACTAATCAATTACTAGGCTATGCATGACAATCGTCGTTGATAAGTCGTTTATTTATAAATTATAAACGAGCTTTATTTTCTGTCATTTGAGTTGTGAAAAATAATATAAAAGGTTAATCTAGCTGATAAAGACTGTGGCGAAAGTGTTTCGTGCTTGATGTTGTTTTAAATGCATTATTTGTTGCAGAGTGAATTAAAATTCTATGACAGTGACTTAAAAAATAATAATTCACTATCAAATAAACAGTTACTTATAATTGTTGCTATGGAATTGATATGGCAGTTTAAAACGTCAAAATTGAATAAAATATTTTATTTGTTTATTTAATATATATATATATATATATATATATATATATATATATATAAATAAATAAATACATAATAAATAATAATTCATCACGGCATATTACCCATTGCTGGGTGTGAATAAAATAATATTGTTTTCTACAATGCCATAAGTCATGGCTATTGCTACTAATTAACGGAACTTTTGAAATTTCTTTTTTAAAATTAAAAAGAAACTAAAACCATAATAAAAAATGTAGGTAGGAACAGTTTTGTACAACTTTGTACTTTTTGGTCGTAAAAGTTTAACCCCTATATCCATTGAATATGAAATACAAAATGCAATCAATTCGTATAGATAAGAATATTCTTTAATATTTATAATAACATTAAATGTCAAATAATTATAATTAACAGCGTTTTTTCAAGAAAAACTGTTAGAATCTTCAAATGAGTATACTTCCGGTTGACCAATTATAACCAAAATCTAATAAAGTGTGCATATGGATGTAAGGAAGAGGAATGCGTAAAAATTGTAATTTTTGGAATTCTAGTATTGGAGATATCGCGGCCGAAACCGTGGTCACATACACACACACACACGCACATACAGACATCATCGTAAAAATAGTAAAATCGTATTGTAGGGACCCTAAAACGTGCTTATTCCTTGAAAACTCACCACCGAACATTTTGACCAAAGACAATACCTTCCTAACCTAGAGGTGATGGAAGGTAAAAATCAAAATTGTCACACTCCATCCTTGATACAGGGCCTACCGAGTACAAATAAAAGTTATGAACAGATTGAAACAAATTCGAATTAGTTATTCGAAAAACTTTCTTACTATATAATGTACACGTTATAGAAAATTGATATAGGTATTTATGGACCAACTTTTTGAGAAACTTTAATAGTCACCGCAGGAATTTTCAATCGATTTTTTGTTTTCGAGCTACAGGCTAAAACTTGATTTTTACGTATTTTGAAAAAAACTTCATATTTCGCTTATTATGGGAGATAAAGAAAAAATATTTAGATAATTTTGCGAATCCTTACTGCAGTTATTCGAAAAATCAACTACACTTCGACTACTTCAACATTATACGCAGTTCTGGTGTTTGCGTAAGTAATTTGCTAGAAGTTAACTTGGGCATTTGAAAGGAATACTAGCGTTAACACTATAGATAAGTGGTTTGCTAAATAAATTGGATGTAGGTATAGAATAAAATAAATAAATGTATTATCAGATCATCACCCATACCCATTGATGGATGTGCCAATCTGCTTTATACATTTATAAATCCCCGACGGCGAAGCCTTAGGGAAAACTCGGTATAACCGAGTATTTACTACTATCAATATATATTAACAAAAACCATGCAGTCTAATACTAGGGGGGGGGATATATTATCGGTTAATAATATGCAAGACATTAGAGAAGAAAATTAGAGCAATAGTTTAGTGTTCATTTTATTTTGTCCACTATAACAACTAAGAATTAAATTAGCAAAAAAAATATATTTTAGTATTTAATGAGCGTATTTTTTTTTCAACCAGTGGTTTTTAAACTGTGGGGATATAATATTTGCATACCCTTAAATAATAACTTTTATGAGAAAAAAATACATTAATTTTTTAAACATAAAATTAGAATACCATGACGGATATAATATGTGAATATTTTGTTTGCGTTGACATTTATGGTCAATTGAAGAAACAAAATATTCAATACTTTCTATCAAGGCAACCTAATTCTATGTAAAAAAAACATGTATTCATCTTTCCCATTCGCGGCATACTGATTGTAGCCATATTTTAATTAAATTAATATAAAACCTCAGATTAATTTTTCTCAAATTTTTTTTTATCTATGGGCATGCAAATATTACATCACTGAATTCATAATAAAATTCTCTATCTAGCAAGTAAATAAAAAATATATGGTCCAATTTAAAATAACAAAGTTGGTCTCCACAGTTTGAAAACCGCTAGTTGATAAAAAAAAATTACGGTCATTAAAATAGTCTAGTAAAATAGAAATTGTATCTATGCTAATTTAATCGACCTCGTAGCTCTTATAGTTCTCGAGATTGTAATAGTGGACAAAATAAAATGAACACCCGTACATGCTGAGTGCGTTGTAGAAATTATTTTCCTATAGTTTTATTTAACGTTATTGTTCATTACAAAAAAAAATGCACGCATTTTGTTTTTAATATCTGTGATATATAAAATTTTACCGTATCACATGTTAAAGAATATTTTGAAATTTTTAAAAGCAGTGAATATATAACATATATGATAAGATTTAAAATTATAAGTTTTCTTTAAAAGGGTAAATTGAGTTACAGTTGTACTGTATAATTCCAAAAATTTTGGTGTAATAATAATTTTTATTGTACATAACTTATTGCAAATAATACAATTTTGGTGATAGATGGAGATGAGTCAATTTTCATTATATTTTTACACATGTTCACGTTGCGTTGATGGAGATGAGATGATGATAGAACAGTCACAAACATCCAAGTCCATGGTGGGAATCGAACCCACGACCCCAGAATTCGAGGGGTGATGGTCACTTGGAGCGCTGCCGGAACACGCCGCCTCATTTAATTTGATATTGTTGCATTATTAATATTGTGTCACTTATTGTTATAATCTTATTTTGATATTGTTGCTTTATTATTACTATATTATTGTTGCTAATTTGTAATAACCGCTTTAGTTTATGCCCAGTAAAAAATAAATAAATAAATAAATAATCACAAATATGTGTTATAATAATGTTAACCTTAAGGGAAGACTTAGCATATTTATTTACAAATTAGGAAAGTCCTGTTTTTTATTACTTAAATAAAAAAAACTAGCCAGACATTTATAATTCTTGGAAATATTAATGTAGAATTTAATAAGAAACAGATATTCCTTAATTTTCCTCAATAATGTCATAAGAGAGGAATAGAATATAGGAAAATGTACATACCTATTTCATAAACAAAGCAAAAAGTTCCTTAAGAGTTTTATATAAAAAGAGTACAATTTATTTCACACATCAGTCTTAAGTATTTTACTACCAACACACCATAGTAAGTACTGTATCATTATCGAAATAATGGAAAATACATACTTGATTTTCGTGTTATACCTATTCACTTACTGCCAAGTATCACCTGCATTGGAGCATACATTTCGAGAAAAAGACACAAAAAGTGTTATAGAAAGTCATTCTGTTTCACATCTGGGCTTGGTACGACACAAACGCTTTATTCCAATTCCAATTCTTGTAGCCATACTTGGTGGAATCACAGCAGCAAATACTGCTGGAGTCGTCGTCAGCGAGGTCCAACGCAGAAGGGGACGACGATCAGTGGAAGATGAAGATCGCGTAAAATTGATCGACACAATAATCAACCACGACTACGATAAGGCAATGGAAGTAAAACAGGAAATATCTGCACTTGATGAAAATACAGGAAAGTTGATTTTAGTCAGCAAAGAAGGATTCAGTTGTGATGAGAAGTTCTGTGAAAGCAGAAATGGATATTTTGGATTAGGTTTGTGTACCTCGCATATTTGTTTGTGTGAAAATAATAAAAATACTACAATGGAATGTGAAGGAGATACTGTTTTCAATCCTGATATTGCAGGTTGTGATCATCCTAAAAATATACATGTTTGTGGCTTTTAACGTTAGTTGAAGAATATACGTACGTTATTAATTATGTTTTTCAATTATGTTTATGTTAACCAAAGAATGAAGAGTTTAGGGCAAAAAGTATAACAAATCTGTAAATTGAATTCTAATTTTGTAATTTAATTTTGTTTCTAAATTACATTATTATAGCTTATATTTTTTTTTGTCCCATGCTTTTCAATTATTGAATTTATTTAAAAAATGATAAATATCAAATGTAGTCATTGTTCACATATTTTTGTATGTGCTAATTTTAAATAAAATAGTGTTAAATAAAATTTTAATTATAATTATTTTACCTTAAATTATTATGTCCCGTTGAAAAAAAAACGCTCTCTGCTATTTAAAAAAAATTGTTGTAGCCAGCACAATACTTGTCGCCATTTTCATTTTATGTTGCATAGAGCGCGAGCAGTCATGTGACTTTGTTGGCCTTGGCAAGCAGATATGGAGGCTCGTGTCAGAATGACAACTAGTATTAATGTACATAGGTGTCAAGTATAATAATTTTTCATTCAAAACATGATGATTTTCTATCCATCAGAATATATTGAAATTTTGAATGAAAAATTAAGACATATGAAGATTGCGACATCTACGTAAATAACTACTAGCTGTCATTCTGAGACGGATCCCGATACCTGCTTGCCAAGGCCAACGAAGTCACATGACTGCTCACGCCCTATAAGTAACGAATTTAACATTTCTTGTACACACAAATAATTGAAATTATATCTCTTCTTTTGTTCTTTGAGGAATTTTGTCCTACTCTTCTAATGTTCAAAATTCTTCAAACTCATTGACGGTATTAGCAGTATTTCTTAAAGATATATGTAATATTAATATACCTATAATTTTAAATACATATTTAATTAATAATACAATAAGATATATTAAATGTACTCGTACCTCCCAGAAAAATCATCCAGTAATGTTAATAAAACTGCTGTCTTTTGGCACTGACATAATACATTTATCTGTCAATGACAAACATTTAAATATCTCAACTGTTTTTTGGGCAACGAGATTTATTCCAGGAGATTATTTTGTATTATTATATACTATATCTCTAAACTTGTAGGAGATATAATAAAAAATTTAAATGTATCAGATTGAGGATTTAATTATCATTATTATTTGTAGTAACAAATTTTCAAAAAATAATATTTAGATTTTTTTTTCTTAGAAGCTACCACTTCCGGTTGTCCAATTGTTACCAGAACCTATTTAACTCTTCCCATTACTGTTAGATTGAGGAATCCGTTGTTACACAGGTCTTTAGTCTAATAGAATTTGAGAAATCGTATCTAAAACATCCTAACACACACACAGACACATCCACATGCACACACATATCATCGTAACAATGTTATAATCGAATTCTAGGGACCTTAAAACGTACTTATTCACTAAAACCTGGATATGCGATTTTTAGCGTGTATCCAATACCTCTTTTAGCCAGAGGTAAAAAACGAATAATTGCCGAAATCCAAATTCAGTTACTTACATAGATAACAGTCAAAAATTAATTAAAATATATCATCTGAAAACTTATCTTTGCCATATTTATTCACAGTTTTCTAAGATATACATTTATTACCCCAGCTGAAATGCACGTGACCTAAATACTTCATTCCTTGTGACGAAAATATTGTAATTGTGGTATGTTAATTCTTGTTTGTATCGGATTTTTATTGTGTTCGGCGCGTTTCATTAGGAAATATATTAACTAAAACTTTCAAAATAATTCTAATAAATTAAATTATAATAATTAACATAAATATAGTAAATAAATAATAAATATTAAATGAAATCATTTTATATAACTTCACAAGAATGTATGTAAGCATCAGATGTCGACAATAGGTATATTTACAAATGCGTGCCTGAGTATCTGGTCGCGAATCTGGGGAACCGGGTTCTACCCTGACCGACACCAAAAGAAATATTGCAATTTTTTTTAACAAAAATGATGTCTCTGGTCTACTCTCCACGCTAGCAATGAATACCCGTGGGGTAACGCCTGGTAAACGCCCACACGGTACAACTATATCATCATTACTGAAATCTGTATAAAAAAAAACTCGGACACCCAGCAATAGGTACCTAATATGACGTGATGATATATTTATTTATAAACATAATATGTCCATAATTTAATAATTTTCATTTGATTTTAATAATTCACGGAGAAAAATTATTATATTATTCAATATTGAGTATAATTATTTATATTTTGTTATGTTGTTAATTCATATACTGGTGTCCCGAAAAACTTGCCCTGCATGGGGATCTCGAGAACTATAAGAGGTACGAAGTCGGTTAACCTAGACAGAAGTTGCCCCAAAAGGAAACCATTTTAGTGGTGTATCATTATTAGACAAAAAATATATATATTTTGTACTGTTGGATTTCGAGTTATGATGCCGATGTTTTAATTTTCATATGACGCTTTATTTGAAAGTTACATCATTGAAAAGAGATTTTTTAGCTTTCCAACAATGTATAACTTGTCTATGTTCATTTGTTTCAAACAGAAGTAATATATCAATGATTAAATTTGTAGGTTAAAACACTGGTTAATGCAACGAAATAATTGAAAAGCACAATTAGAGATAATAATTTAGTTATTTTCATTGCTAATTTCCTTCTCAAAATCTTATAGCGTGTTGTGTATTCCAATTAATTTTAACATTTTTATATGGATCTCATAGTAGGCAATGACATTTCAATTCAAATGAAATATGAGAAATATTTTAATATTATAACAAATTATCATGACTAGGGGCTCTTACTTTCTTTGTTTAAAACAAATGAACAAAGTCAAGTTATACATCATTGGAAAGCTAAAAAATTCTCTTTTCAATGGTATCACTTTCCAATGTGGCATCTATAGAAAAATTATAGCTTTGACCCCATAACCCGAAATCCAAAAATAATAATAATAAAAAAACAAGATCAATAATAATAATAACTGCTTCTGATTCGCACGGCACTTAGATTCTAACCGGTGCCAAACTGAAACTTGAAAATTATTTCCATTTTCAAAAAGCACAAAAATGACCGCTGAGGTGCTTTTTTCACTACAGCTTTGAGATCCCGTGAGGCAACGTCTGCAAAACATCCTAAATGTTGGGGAAGACACGGAAAGATAGGGTAAGGGAAATGGCTCGAGAGACGATTACATTACATGTCATGATGAAGAATATATTGGAAGAAGAATGAATAGCTTAGTAATCGAAGGTAGAAGAAACTGAGGAAGACCAAAAATAAGATGCAAGGACTGTATTGCGGAAGACTTGAGAGAAAAGGAAATGAATGAGGGCGACACGCAAAACAGAAATGAGTGGAAGAAGAAAATAAAAAAGCGACTCCTAACGAATGAGAAAAGCTAAAGAAGATGCCAGTGTCAAGTGAAATTTGCAGTTTGTTTATGAAATAATTTTACGTTGATAAGAATTAATTGTGACCAACAGTAACATTTTTAATCGTAGAAATAGGCCGTAGAGTCGAAGAAATATTTAATTAACCGAAGAAAAAAATTGTTAAAAATTCATGGACCTCGCAGGGATTTGAACCCTGGATCTTCTCATATCTAGTGAAACGCTGTAACCAACTGAGCCACAAGTTCCCCTCCCATTGAAGTCAATTAATCTTTCACAAGTCTTTTTACAAATTCCAAAGGCGAGTACACTATCCTAACGGAATTTTTCACAAATTCTTTCTTCGTTTAATTAAATATTTCTTCGACCCTACGACCTATTTCTACGATTAAAAATGTTACTGTTGGTCACAATTAATTGTTATCAACGTTTAAGTGAAGGCAAGCTAATTCACAACAAATTATATAGCGTATTATTCGCGGTGAGCATTCATTTATTCCATTAGGATAGAGTACTCGGCAACGATATTTGTAAAAATACTTGTGAAAGATTAATTGACTTCAATGGGAGGGGATCTTGTGGCTCAGTTGGTTACAGCGTCTCACTAGATATGAGAAGGTCCATGGTTCAAATACCTACGAAATCCATGAATTTTTCACAAATTCTTTCTTCGTTTAATTAAATATTTCTTCAACCCTACGGCCTATTTCTACGATAAGAAATAATTTTACTGGAAATATAGAATGTTTTGAAAGAAAATTTATGTATGGAATTTGTACATAATACACAGGATAGACGGAACGTAATGTGCTGGCCATATCAGATTTTTTTTCTACTAATATAAGAATGAAAATTTGAATGAAGGAAATACATCATTTAAAGAAAATAGAAATATCAATAATTCGTACAAATTCTTCAAAAATAAAATAAATCTTTATTAATCGTGAAACAACAGTACAATAGAAAACGAGAAACGAGGTATGTATGTACGTAGTATAAAAATGAAAATAAATTATGTATTTATATCCGAAATTAAAGGAACACTGCGAGCTTTAATATTTGTAAAATCGTCGTCATTTCATCATGATCAATTGTGGCAGAAGATTGGACAAACTATTGATAATATGATAATATTGATATTGAGTTTATCTTGTAACAACCCAGAAACAGTTACTGGCGTAATGAGAAGTATCTTCACGGCAATGATGGTATTGGAATATAAATATAAAAATATAATGTGAACGAATCAAGTTGAGTAATAACAGGGGTAAAAGTTAAAAGAAATAAATAAAGAATAAAGAAATAAATAAACTATTGCAGGATATATATATATATATATATATATATATATATATATAGGTTATAAAATTTTAAGAACAGAAATTTGCTGCACTTGACGCCAGGTGTTAAAGTGCTAAGGAAGCAACCAGATGTACACATCTGCAAGAAAATGAGTAGGAATTCACCAATAAAAGAGCGTGCTCAGTATTTTAGAAGTATTGAAGGAACGATCAGTCCCTTTGCAAAGAGCCAAAGAACAGAACGATCATCAACAAGAAAGCGAAAAGAACGAGAGGAAGACGACTTGAAAGATATTTAGAAACTCATGAGTGAACTATATACAAATATGAAATCACTAAGAAAGGAGGTGAAAAATGATAACGAAGAATTAAAGAAGAAATTTGATTAAAATAGAAGAGAAATTTTAGAGTTCCTATTTAAAGGAAGGAAGAATTGTAGGAAATAGGGAAAAAAGATATTTTATTAAAAATAGAAAACCTTGAAAAACTGGCAAAGAAAGGTAAGGTAGGAGAAAAACAAGAAAATATAGAAGAAGATATCTGGAAAACGGAGTTAAAATTGGAATAGATGGAACAAATAAAAAGGCTAAAATAACATCACAATAACCGGAGTAAATGTGGCAATTGATAACATAAAAGGAAAAATAAATGAATTTTGAATAAAATATTTCCAACTCCATGACTATCATTAAACGCTTACTTTGTAAAAACTAAAAAAGGCTCTGTTTTAATACCGGAATTAAATAACTTCGAAGATAAAATAAAAATATTAAATTGTAAGAAATGCTTGAGGGGAGAAAACAAATATACTGACAGCGATCTCACCCCAAATGAAAGATATATTCAAGTACATCTTAGAAAACAGAAAAGAAAATCTGATGTGGCCAGCACAATATCATCCGTCAATCCTGTGTATTATGTTTAAATTCCATACATAAATTTTCTTGCAAAAGATTCTAAATTTCCAGTAACATTTATTCATAAATAAACTGAATATTGTACTTGACACTGACATCTTCTTCTTCTCTAGCTTTTCCCATTCGTTAGGGGTCGCTATTTTTTATTTTCTGCTTTCACTCATTTCTGTTTTGCGTGTCGTTCTCATTCAGTTCCTTTTCTCTCAAGTCTTCCGCAATCCTTTATCTTATCGTTGGTCTCCCTCTATTTCTTCAACCTTCCATTATTAAGCTATTCATTCTTTCAAAATAGTCATCTCTCCTCATGACATGTTCAAACCAATGTAATCGTCTCTCTTTTATCTTTTTAGAAACTTGTAATACTAGAGTTATACAGGATATATGGAAATCGAAAGAAAACAAAATAAAAAATCTGTTGTGGCCAGCACAATACCTCTCGCCACTTCCTTTTTTTGGTTACATGAGTATAGTGTGCGAACAGTAATGTTACATTTTTGGGCTTGACAAGCAGATGTGTGGGCCCGTTTCAGAATGATAATTAGTAATTATGTACATAGATGTCAAATGTCAGAATTTTTCATTAAAAATTTCAAGATTTTCTAAATTTACGTAGTTAATTTATCACCAGGAGTTTAAAATTTACTTGTCGTATACCTTAGATATTTAACATTTAATTCTGCTCCACATGGAATTGGAAAATCACTAAATTTAGAATGAGAAAATATGATATTTGACATCTATATACATAATTACTAGCTATCATTCTAACATGGGCCCCCATATCTGCTTGTCAAGGCCAACAAAATCACGTGACTGCTCGCACTCTATTGTATTTAACATTTCTTGTATACCTACACTCTACACCAAAAATTCTACTTACGCATATATCTATTCCTTATATTTAGATTGTTTAATTTTAAATTCATTTTATGAAGAAATTTTGTCCTCTTCTAATTTTTCGAAATGTTTCCAATTCATTGTCAGGATTGACAGTATTTTTGAAGGATATATGTAATATACCTATAATATTAAATATTTAGCTATTAATACTTTAAGAAATAATATAATGTATGTACTTCCCAGAAAAAGTCTTCAGTAATGCCTCCGGATTTCTGACACTGACATTTATCTGTCAGTTACAAACAATTTAAATTTTCAACTATTTTCCATGGCCATTCTTTCGGCTGTAAAATTTATTATAACAGATTATTTTACATATTATATTTCTTTTATCTCTAAATCTATAGAATATATAATAAAAGATTTAAAAGTATCAGATAGAGAATTTAATTTTCTTTAATATTACCAAGAAAAAAATTCAAAAAATATTATTTAGAAGATTTTTTTTCAACAATCTTCTATTTCCGGTTGTCCAATTGTTACCAAAA
This sequence comes from Harpalus rufipes, assembly GCA_951394225.1. NCBI lineage: Eukaryota > Metazoa > Arthropoda > Insecta > Coleoptera > Carabidae > Harpalus > Harpalus rufipes. The sequence continues at coordinate 26,447,904 of OX596277.1, forward strand.
TCTTTTCAGATCTTCCCATGAATGTGGGAAATCTGGATATGCGATTTTTAGCATGAATCCAATACCTCTCTTAGCGAGAGGTAAAAAGTGAGATAATTTACGTATTTGGGCTACATATTTTCCTGCAACAAAATTTCAAAACACCATGTAAATAGTAGAATTTAAAAAGCTACAATTGCTTTAAGAGCAATATGAGGCATTGGAGAAACGAAGTTTAGTAAAAACTATACAGTAAAAATCTTTATGTTTGATTACATTGTAAAAAGTATTCTATTATACGGCGCAGAGATTTGGGGTTGGCAAGTATATGAAGTAGTAGATAAAATACAATTAAAGTACTTAAAATGGATACTAGGGTTAAATGGATCTACTCATATATTATACAACAAGACGATTGAAAATTTTCGATTATACGAAACGTGTTGCCTGGAAACATCACGAGACCAAAGGTCGAGTGGTATTTCCAATAGGCAACTCGTTGAGTATTTCGAGAATTTTCTATTGTCGAGTTGTATACAAGTAGACTATATCATGAATAAAAAATAAATTAAAAAGTAAATAATAAATGTAACGTAGACCTGTGGTTTATTTTATTTTGACAGAATTGTCAAACTGTATGCTACATAACCTATCTTTTTGAATATAGTTGTAGTAGTATGTAATATTACATTGAATTGCTCGTATTTTAAAATAAATGCTTATATTTCAAATAAACTAGCAACAGTGCAGTTTCTAGATTTGTGATCCAAATAATTATTTGTTTACTTGTCTAATTTTTACTTCAATAATGCCTTGCTGTCAAATAATAGATGCGTTCAATTATTTGTTTCGGTGCACTTGGAGCTGTCACTGTGATATTAAATGTCTACTTTAAAGCATACATCGCACGATTTTCCTCCTCAAAGTCTAACTACAGATTCATTTATACACTCGATACTGTGTTCGAAGGAAAAAGATCATGTCCGTAAATATAACTAAAAATGGCATTGCCAATTCTGAGTACATAGAACAAAATAATCAAACGCAGCTATAAGTGAATATACGAAGGTAGGTATATTCGAATATACAAAGGTTCGTATATTCGTTCACCATGGTTACTTAATAATAACCGCTGAAATACGTGGTACCTAAGGAAAATTACGCATTCTTATTGGTTTATAACTTAATGAATGATATAGTCCATCATATATCTTAATAGAAGAAACGAAGAGAGGTAAGCTAAGTACAGAAGCATGAATAAGAGCAGTAAACTTTGAAAATAAAATCAGTCAGAGCTTAACAAAAATCACGCTAATAGAATGCTGGAGAGAAATATAAAAAAGAACAAAAGAACACATTGCGACAGCTAGATAAAAGCTAGTTCATCAAGAGGAAACTATTTTATGAGAGACATGGCTTGTCGCATAGAGAAGTGGAAAATATGAGGCAAAATGGAGAAAACATTAAATTAAATATAAAAAATCTGTTGTGGCCAGCACAATACCTCTCGCCACTTTCTTTTTTGGTTACATAAGTATAGGGAGTCATGTTACATTGTTGGCCTTGACAAGCAAATGTGTGGGCCTGTTTCAGGATGATAATTAGTAATTATGTACATGGATGTCAATTGTCAATTTTTCATTCAGAATTTCAAGATTTTCTAAATACACGTAGTTAATTTGTCACCAGGACTGTGGAATTTACTTGTCGAGGAAAATAAACCACATGGAATTGGAAAATCACTAAATTTAGAATGAGAAATTTTGAAACTTGACATCTATATACATAATTACTAGCTATCATTCTGACATGGACCCCCATATCTGCTTGTCAAGGCCAACAAAATCACATGACTGCTCGCGCCCTATTGTATTTAACATTTCTTGTATACCTACACTCTATACCAAAAATTCTACTTACATATACCTATTCCTTATATTTAGATTGCTTAATTTTAAATTCATTTTATGAAGAAATTTTGTCCTCTTCTAATTTTTCGAAATGTTTCCAATTCATTGTCAGGATTGACAGTATTTTTGAAGGATATATGTAATATACCTATAATTTTAAATATTTAACTATTAATACATTAAGAAATAATATAATGTATGTACTTCCCAGAAAAATTCTTCAATAATTTCACCGGATGTCTGACACTGACATTTATCTGTCATTTACAAACAATTTAAATTTTCAACTATTTTCCATGGCCAATCTTTCGGCTGTAAAATTTATTATAACAGATTATATTATATATTATATTTGTTTTATCTCTAAATCTATAGAATATATTATAAAATATTTAAATGTGCCAGATAGAGATTTTAATTTTCTTTAATATTACCAAGAAAAAAATTCAAAAAATATTATTTAGAAGATTTTTTTCAAGAATATTCTACTTTCGGTTGGCCAATTGTTACCAAAACCTTTTCAGATCTTCCCATGAATGTTCGATTGGGAAATACGTAGTAATACAAATTTAAAGTCTTATAGTTTTTGAGTAATCGTCCTTCCAACATCCTACATACATACACACACACACACACACACACACATACATACATCCATCCACACACACACACACACACACACACACACACACACACACACAGACATCATCGTAAAAATGTTAAAATCGGATTGTAGGGACCTTAAAACGTGCTTATTCAATAAAATCTGCATATGCGATTTTTAGCATGAATCCAATACCTCTCTTAGCGAGAGGTAAAAATAGAGCTGAAAAAATACAAAAACAATATCATTATAATAAAATAATAGCATCAAGGTACAGTAGTAACTACCATAAAATAACCACATTAAGCCTCCCAAGATACTTAAAATGAACACAAAACAGTGAAAGAACAAAAAGGATAGCAAGAATAAGATGTGAAAACAAGGAGAAAACAAATGAATATTGGAGAGAATATGAAGACCAATTATGCAGAATATGTAAACTGAAAGAAGAAAATGTGGAGTATTTGCAGATATGCACAGGACTAAAAAAAAATCTCATGTGGCCAGGACATTACCTTCCGTCAACCTGTGTATTATGTAAAAATACATACATACATAAATTTTCTTTCAAAATATTCTAAATTTGCAGTAAAATTATTTCATAAACAAACTATGCAAATTACACTTGACACTATCCTCTTCTTCTTTAGATTTTTTCATCCGTTTTCTTTTTCCATTCGTTTCTGTTTTGCGTGTCGTCCTCATTCAGTTGCTTTTCTCTCAAGTCTTCCGCAATACAGTCCATCCATCTTATTTTTGGTCTTCCTCTGTTCCTTCAACCTTCTATTACTAAACTATTCATTCTTCTTCCAATATATTCTTCATCTCTCCTTATGAAATGTTCAAACCAATGTAATTACCTCTCTTGTATCTTTCTAGAAACTTCTATCACTCGAGTTATTTCCTTTATTCTTTCATTACTTATTCTATCTTTCCGTGTCTTCTCCAACATCTATCTCAACATCCTCATCTCTGCCACATTCATTTACTTTTCATTGATATTGACATCTGTCAATTTGAATTATCAGAATATGTTCGCAGTTTCCATGGTTAGCATAGCTGGCTGATTTATGAAATTTAATATCTTTATAATTCTTTAACACAATATCCATTGAATATTAAGTATAAAATGCATTCCAATCGTGTAGAGAACAATATATACTTTAAGTTATAATAAAATTAAATGTCAATAAATGATATTAAATTCCTTTTTTCAAGAAAAATTGTTAAAAATTACAAATGAGAGTACTTCCGGTGAACCAATTAAAACCAAAATCTAATCTCGAGGAATACGAAAAAAATATAATTTTTGGAATTGTAGTATTGGAGTTATGCAATCCGAAATGATCGTCACATACACGCACACACACACACACACGCACACACACACACACGCACACACACACACACAGACGCGCACACATACACATATACAGTTATCATCGTAAATTCGTATTCTAGAGACCCCAAAACGTGCTTATTCATTAGAAACTCACTATCGATTTTTTTGACCAAAGACAATACCCTTCCTTACCTAAAGGTGACAGAAAGTAAAAAAGTCAACATTTGTGAACCATTGAACAAAATCCAACGATGATATTTATCATCATCTCATCTTCATCATACGTAGTCTTTACTCAATTTACATTACCAGGTTTAGTGTACTCGTATATCATATTACTCGTTTCTTATGATATTTATTCTGAACCAAAATTATCTATTTGTAGTGCAATAAAAATAATAAATATTATTTCCCGGAGTTTGGTGCTTAATATTTAAAATCACGTTACCTACTTAAAAATTTAAATGAATATTTGTTAGATATAGGTATGTGAAATATACAGCGTAATTCTCTAAGCAAAGTTGGTAAAATTAACAACCATTTTCAATTGTTAAATAGAATGTCAGTTGTTAAGTTGAAAATCTCAATTCACTATTACATCAAATTGCTAATATTTAACAACTAGTCGTTACGTTTAGTAATCTAACAACTGCATTTCTCCCCGTTGGTAGTATTGAACAATCGTTGGTAAATGGTATTTCTTGAAAATTTTATGTTAGGAAATAAACTTTTATTGGAAATAGAAGAACGACAGCAAATAATTATATACATTTTTTTACCTTCCGTCACCTTTAGGTAAGGAAGGTATTATCTTTGGTCAAAAAATTTGGTGGTGAATTTTCAATGAATAAGCACGTTTTAGGATCCCTAGAATACAATTTTACTATTTTTACGATGACGTCTGTATGTATGTGTGTGTGAGAATTCTTTCGGATCCGATAACTCCAATACTACAATTCAAAAAATTACATTTTTTCGTATTTCTCTTTCTTATATTCATATACAGACGTGATTAGATTTTGGTTATAATTGGTCAACCGGAAGTACCATAATTTGAAGATTTTTACATTTAATGTTATTATAAATATTAAAGAATACTTTATTCTCTATACGATTTGATTGTATTTTATGCTTCATATTCAAGGGATTTTTAGTTAAAGAATTATAAAGAAATTAAATTTCTTAAAGCAGTTAGCTATGCTATAACCAAGGAAACAGCTCTAGATACTATATTGTAACGTTTTTATTTATATGAGTGAAGTGTAAAACACAGACAAATATTATTAACCAAAAGAATGCGTTTATTAAACGATAAATAAATAAAGATTAAATATTAAAAGATGATAAAAACAACTAACACTATGATTAAATAATTATAAACACTAAGAATATTATTAAATGCTTAAACACTACGATTATTTATCTATACAATATTTATATCACAACACTTATTTATATAACTACATTTATTTATGTTAACAACTGTTAAACTGTTTATTTATATCACCGAGTTCATATCTGGTTGCTTGTAGATATGAGACTATCTCCCGCTGTTCTCCCGACGGTATTTATACAGCCCCTATCATTCTAGAACTCTTCTAAAGCGACAATGACCCGTATACAAAGGAATGAGGTCACGGCGCAATTAACCTGTCTCAGCGCGTCGGTGATTGTATTATCGCTGTGGTACGTTCTTTCGAAGGGATTACGTCATTGCTCGCGAACATGCTATCAGTAGTGGCGCATGCATACTTTTCTCTCAGGGGTGCACGTCACACTGCCCCCTCCTTAAGACTGTTTCGTCCCGGAACAGTTCTCGATGGCAATATCTGCACGTATTACCCTTGGTACATTTGGAAGTCCACGTGGTACACCAAACCCGCATACACACTCTTTGACTAAGGTTTCAGCGACCGTGATGGCTTCCTGGTAGATAAGCTTCAACCTACTTGGTGAAGTAGTCCATGACAACCACGATGTATTTATTTCCGTCTTCTCTTTCTGGAACTGGTCCGGCCACGTCAATCGCAATGCGCTCAAATGGACTGCCAACTTTGTATTGACGCATTGGACTTTTCGTCGTCTATGAGGGCCGTTGCTTCCAGCGCAAACCACACATTTCTTCCACCAGTCTTTAACGTCTTTCTTGCACTTAACCCAGTAAAATCGCTGACGCAATCTTTCTAATGTTTTGTTGACTCCCAAATGGCCACCGCCAGATCCGTCATGGATCTCTTTTAACACGTCTGGTACTCTACTCTTAGGAATGACCAACTGAGTTCTCTTCTCAGTTCCATGGCATTCTCAACCACACGCTTTAACAGGCCATCAATCACCATGGAGTCACATTGCGCCCAGTACGATTTTACAATCTGTGACTGTGGTGCAACATCTTCCCATATTGGTTTGCTCTCGTCGCTTTCCATTCCAGTAATATTTTTAAAGTCGGGTCCTTGCGTAGTTCATCGGGCTGCCAACTATCGTTGACTACTGTTATTCTGGCAATGGTGCAATGTTTTTCTCCTAGTCGACTACCATATTTGCCTCCCTTAGCATGGCCTTCTGAACAATGCGTCGACGTTACTTGCCTTTCTTTCAAGTTCCTTTCTCTGTCTTGACTTTCTTCTTCCTTGTGGTGAGAGGTATGGCATCGTCGTCATCGTTATCTATCTCGAGTTTTCGTTTCCCACTCGAGCTGTCTATACGAATCGCCAAGGGCACGTCTTCCCCGCTGTCTTCAGGCCCCATTCCATTGCAATCGCAGCTGCCCGTCGGAGAACTATTCATTTCCGGTTGGCTTTCCTCTACATCTGGAATTTCTTCCTAGATTTCTTCTTTAATTCCTTGCTGAGCACGCTCTCTTTTCTCCCATGCGTTCTTTCTTTTTTTTCGCTTCCGTCTTCTTTCTTCATATCCATCCTTGACATCAACGGATTCGTCCTTTACCTCTAGTATTTCTGCCTACATTTCTTTTTTTTTAATTTCTTACTGAGCACGCACATTTTCTCTTTCGTGGTCTCTTTCTTTTTCGCTTCCGTCTTCTTTTGTAACAGCGGAATCTCTTCCTTCTAGCAAACACTTCATTTATAATTCGTCGCACTTTTTCATCCATGCCTTCGGTGTTTACATTTCCCTTAGCATAAATATTACGCACCCGCAATTGGTTACGTGAAACTTGTTTGGCAGCTTCACGATCTGATACATATGAGAGTGCGTCAACCATAGTTTTTGGGCGGCCGAATTGCAGTACTTGTTGAGTATTGCTATCTCGTACTCCAGAGATGAGTGCCTGAATGGCCAGGTACTCCAAATCGCTGTCAGGAGTTATACGATGTGTGAGATGAACCAAACGAGTTACATCGGCTCCAAATTCTTGAAGGCTTTCTTCAGTTTTTCTAGAAGTCTTCTCCCATCCTTGTTTCAATGTTTGTTCCAGGAATCCAGAGTTCTCCAATTTCCGCTCCAACATATGCTTTATGATTCCAGAACTTTCCTCCAATTCCCTCTCTAATATTCTAGAATGTTCCATTAATTCTTCTTCCAGTGCTCCGGAATTTTCCTTAACTTTTCCAGAACTTTCATGCAATTCTCTTTCCAATGTTCTAGAATGTTCCTTTATTTCTTCTTCCAGTACTCGGGAATTTTCCTCCGCTTTTGTAGAACTTTCCGCCATTCTTCGCTCCGCACTTCTAGAGCTTTCTTGTAATTTTTCAGCGAATAATTTGCAATCATCGAATAAGGCACACGAAACTTCGAATAAATAATCGTCAGGATTTTCACCAGCTTCGATTAAAGCTTGCCGCAGTCTTTCTTGAAGCTCTATTTTCCCTCCTGTTGCATCCAAATCCAGTTCTTCCACTTCCGTCCTGAGATCACGTACTTTCAATTCACTTAATTTTAATAGTTTAGGCATTTTATTTATTTTTATTTACACTTCACAGTTATGAACAACCCCACACCTGACACCAATTGTAACGTTTTTATTTATATGAGTGAAGTGTAAAACACAGACAAATATTATTAACCAAAAGAATGCGTTTATTAAACGATAAATAAATAAAGATTAAATATTAAAAGATGATAAAAACAACTAACACTATGATTAAATAATTATAAACACTAAGAATATTATTAAATGCTTAAACACTACGATTATTTATCTATACAATATTTATATCACAACACTTATTTATATAACTACATTTATTTATGTTAACAACTGTTAAACTGTTTATTTATATCACCGAGTTCATATCTGGTTGCTTGTAGATATGAGACTATCTCCCGCTGTTCTCCCGACGGTATTTATACAGCCCCTATCATTCTAGAACTCTTCTAAAGCGACAATGACCCGTATACAAAGGAATGAGGTCACGGCGCAATTAACCTGTCTCAGCGCGTCGGGGATTGTATTATCACTCTGGTACGTTCTTTCGAAGGGATTACGTTATTGTTCGCGAACATGCTATCAGTAGCGGCGCATGCATAATTTTCTCTCAGGGGCGCACGTCACAGTATACTGCTTTGAAAAGGTTAACTCGTCTGAATATTTGGGAGTCACCATCAATAACTGTAATGATGAATATGAAGAGATAAACAAAAGAATAGCTAGAGGAAGTAAAACTTATGGAATGCTTTTGTGAACAATATACTCCAAGAACCTATCAAGATCTACTAAAATAAGAATATATAGGGCAGTTATACGACCGACAGTCCTGTATGGATGTGAACTGTGGGTGTTTAAGAAAAACAATGAAACTAAACTAGACGTATGGGAAAGGAAAATACTGAGAGGAATTTTTGGAGGGGTTAAAGAAGAAGACGGAAATGAAAAAGAAGATCCAACCGGGAAATACAAGAAATGTACGGTTTCCCATTTATCAGTCACTCGATTAGAGCACAAAGAGCGAGATGGCTAGGACATGTTACACGGATGCCGGATACAGCCCCTATCATTCTAGAACTCTTCTAAAGCGACAATGACCCGTATACAAAGGAATGAGGTCACGGCGCAATTAACCTGTCTCAGCGCGTCGGTGATTGTATTATCGCTCTGGTACGTTCTTTCAAAGGGATTACGTCATTGTTCGCGAACATGCTATCAGTAGCGGCGCATGCATACTTTTCTCTCAGGGGTGCACGTCACAATATTAAGAAAATTCTGATTGACAGATGTCAGTGTCAAGTAGAATAGATATACGAGCCCAAACTCATAATAATTCGGATAGTTTACATTTTCAACAAATTATAAAATGTACAAAAATGGTTAAAAATTTCTACAAAATTAATTCGGCTTTTTTAAAAATAGACTTAAAACTTTTAAAAACTGTGGGCCAAATGACTGATGTAGTTCAACCGGCATTTTAAGGGTCATCTTCTAGTCCAGATTTAGCTTGTATTGCTACCCTTTACTTTTGTAACAATGAAAAACAACTTCGTAAAAATCCTGTACGTACAGTAAAACCTACTTTGCAAGACATATAGGACAATACGCACAGGAAAATATGGAGGGCTTAGGGACAGAATGCTTAATAGAATTAAAGCTGGTATTACTAATAAAAGCGATGTAACCTAATATTTAAATGACGGACTATTTGAACATATTCAGTTTTGGTAAAATTAAATTCTATATTTTAAACTGGTTGAAACAAAATTTCTCACCATTTACGTAGGTTTTATAATTTGTTTGTTGAAATTGTTAACCGGTTGAAATAATATAAATTTGGGCTCATAGTATGTTTGTGTTATAATTTTACTGGAAATATAGAATCTTTTGTAAGAAACTTTCTGTATGCAACTGATTTGAAAAATTGCGAGATATAAGTAATCCACTCTCAATATCGGACAAAATATTTAAAAAAATGAGAAAGGGTTGTTTCTTGACTGGGTAGTTGATGAAATGAAATAATTTTTCTAGGATTCAGCCACTTTAATTATTTCAGTCTCGACCATTTCGACCCTACATGGTTCTTCCTCAAAAGATGAAAATTGCTGTAACTGTACTATACATAATATTTATGTAAAATTAAATAACACATAAATATTATGTACAGTAGAGTTGCAGCAATTTTCATCCCCTGAGGAAGACCCAAGTAATAATAATAATAATAATAATAATAATAATAATAATAATAATAATAATAATAATAATAATAATAATAATAATAATAATAATAATAATAATAATAATAATAATAATAATAATAATAATAATAATAATAATAATAATAATAATAATAATAATAATAATAATAATAATAATAATAATAATAATAATAATAATAATAATAATAATAATAATGTTAGGGATTACATGACTGGGTTATTATTTTTTTATATTATTGGGAGAATTAAATAAACTTATAAAATACAACTAATTTGCGTTTGTTATTATTATACAATAAACCTTTGTCACGTGCGGTAGTTGCGATTGTGGTGAATACTATATAAGTGCGAAAGGATATTACAAGTCGGCGTCTAGGGTGAGTAATCACTACTCTCTTTTAGTACGTGAGGACGATATTGACATTTGTCACTTTTATGTTGTAAAATTAATGTACGACCTAATGCGTTCACGATACGAGATCAAGCGGATCTCTCGAGGTCATGCGGACCTAATGCGTTCACGATACGAGATCATGCGGATCTCTCGAGGTCATGCGGACCTAATGCGTTCACGATACGAGATCAAGCGGATCTCTCGAGGTCATGCGGACCTAATGCGTTCACGATACAAGATCATGCGGATCTCTCGAGGTCATGCGGACCTAATGCGTTTACGATACGAGATCATGCGGATCTCTCGAGGTCATGCGGACCTAATGCGTTCACGATACGAGATCATGCGGATCTCTCGAGGTCATTCGGACCTAATGCGTTCACGATACGAGATCATGCGGATCTCTCGTGGTCATGCGGACCTAATGCGTTCACGATACGAGATCATGCGGATCTCTTGAGGTCATGCCGACCTAATGCGTTCACGATACGAGATCATGCGGATCTCTCGAGGTCATGCGGACATAATGCGTTCACGATACGAGATCATGCGGATCTCTCGAGGTCATGCGGACCTAATGCGATCACGATACGAGATCATGCGGATCTCTCGAGGTCATGCGGACCTGCCATGGATGCAATGGTAATTATATGGATCTCTAGTGATAGTGACGAGACCGTGCGGGTCTTAGATTTACCTGACTTATGATGTTTTCCCCAATTATTAGCGATATCGAAGGCCGCGGCACCATTAGCGGATGTTTGTGAGTGATGTAGTGCGTCCGAAAGTTGGGTTTGGTTGCAAATTTACGCAGTTCTCAACGTTACGCTTACATTTCAGAAGTGGGATAAAGAGCCGCACAACCCTGACACAACATGAGTTATTCGGAACGAGGAAATTCACGTAGCCGGTCGGTAGAGAGGACAAATTCGCGAAGGCGATATTACAAGTCGGCGTCTAGGGTGAGTAATCACTACTCTCTTTTAGTACGTGAGGACGATATTGACATTTGTCACTTTTATGTTGTAAAATTAATGTACGACCTAATGCGTTCACGATACGAGATCAAGCGGATCTCTCGAGGTCATGCGGACCTAATGCGTTCACGATACGAGATCATGCGGATCTCTCGAGGTCATGCGGACCTAATGCGTTCACGATACGAGATCATGCGGATCTCTCGAGGTCATGCGGACCTAATGCGTTCACGATACGAGATCAAGCGGATCTCTCGAGGTCATGCGGACCTAATGCATTCACGATACGAGATCATGCGGATCTCTCGAGGTCATGCGGACCTAATGCGTTCACGATACGAGATCATGCGGATCTCTCGAGGTCATGCGGACCTAATGCGTTCACGATACGAGATCATGCGGATCTCTCGAGGTCATGCGGACCTAATGCGTTCACGATACGAGATCATGCGGATCTCTCGAGGTCATGCAAACCTAATGCGTTCACGATACGAGATCATGCGAATCTCTCGAGGTCATGCGGACCTAATGCATTCACGATACGAGATCATGCGGATCTCTCGAGGTCATGCGGACCTAATGCGTTCACGATACGAGATCATGCGGATCTCTCGAGGTCATGCGGACCTAATGCCTTCACGATACGAGATCATGCGGATCTCTCGAGGTCATGCGGACCTAATGCGTTTACGATACGAAATCATGCGGATCTCTCGAGGTCATGCGGACCTAATGCGTTCACGATACGAGATCATGCGGATCTCTCGAGGTCATGCGGACCTAATGCGTTCACGATACGAGATCATGCGGATCTCTTGAGGTCATACCGACCTAATGCGTTCACGATACGAGATCATGCGGATCTCTCGAGGTCATGCGGACATAATGCGTTCACGATACGAGATCATGCGGATCTCTCGAGGTCATGCGGACCTAATGCAATCACGATACGAGATCATGCGGATCTCTCGAGGTCATGCGGACCTGCCATGGATGCAATGGTAATTATTTGGATCTCTAGTGATAGTGACGAGACCGTGCGGGTCTTAGATTTACCTGACTTATGATGTTTTCCCCAATTATTAGCGATATCGAAGGCCGCGGCACCATTAGCGGATGTTTGTGAGTGATGTAGTGCGTCCGAAAGTTGGGTTTGGTTGCAAATTTACGCAGTTCTCAACTTTACGCTTACATTTCAGAAGTGGGATAAAGAGCCGCACAACCCTGACACAACATGAGTTATTCGGAACGAGGAAATTCACGTAGCCGGTCGGTAGAGAGGACAAATTCGCGAAGGCGATCACGCAGTAGATCACCCAGCGTAAACATACATGCGTTTGTTTGCTCGGGAGTGTCGCCGCGTAATTTCGAAACCGACGATGAACATTGGCGTAAGCGACCATGTTACTTATCCTACAGAGGACGCGTAACTCTGGAGCGGTGTCACAGCCCATGGCGTGACCGGAGTGAATTGATAGAGACGAATTCTTCACAACAGTGTAATATTTCACCAACAACCTCGCGGCAGCACTATGTATCATTCAACCGGACAGATGATCAGATAAGTCAGCTCGCAACTGTTGTTAGAGAACTAGCTGAAACAATGAATCGGCAGCCGTCACCGGCAAGGAATGCCCGCCCTGTCTCTGTAGGGGCCTTCAACGGAGATGCCGTTCCACCGTTCAACCCTGAGGACTCCAATAGCGATATCTCTAGGTGGCTTGGAAAGATCGATGAACTGCGACAGATGTTCAAATGGCCTGAGGAAACTACCATCTATTATGCACTGGGGAAATTACGCGGACTGGCAGCAACCTGGTATAGTGGGCTTCGCACGGTACAATTCAACTGGGACGAATGGAAGGAACAGCTAGTGGATGCATTTCCTACACAGCGAGATTACTGTTGTATGCTAGAAGAGATGCTACGAAGGAAAAAGCGACCAGAGGAATCTTATTCTAAATATTTCTACGAAAAGCAATCGATGTTAAACGCGTGCGAGTTAGAAGGGGAAAAGGCGGTGTCTTGCATCATAGGCTTACCAAATGAGCTACGAGCATCCGCTCGTGCTGGACGTCATCGTACGCCGGAAACATTGCTCAAATTTTTGCGCTGCTGCAGCGAGGATAATATCGCTAAAGTTTGCAAGCCAAGAAAAGATCACAGCGATTTCAGTCGCAATACCCTGAGGAAATCCACCAGTTATAAGCCCGAAGAACGAAAATCATCGGTAGCCTCGAGCTTCCAACGTGACGTCAAATGTTACCGATGCAAAGAGTCAGGACATATTTCGACGAAATGCCCGAAGAAGTGCAGACATTGTGATATGACTGGACATAGCGAAGCCACCTGTACGAAGAGGCCATCTACTTCCAAAACTAACCTTGTACTGACATCAGCGCTACCATCATCAAACGAGAAGTTTTACGTCGACGCTTTGGTAAATGGGCTACAAGCGAAGGCTTACGTTGATTTTGGAAGTGGGTGTATTACAGTAAGGCAAACTGATGCACGAAATTTAAACTTACTAATTGATGCCAATGAAACAACCTTTATTAGTGGGTTTGGAGGGGGGACCGTGAAGTCAATAGGGGCAGCAACTTTCCGATTGAAGGTAGACGAAGCCGAAACCGACATGAAGGCTGATATAGTACCTGATGGTGTACAGAATGTCGCCCTTATTATCGGTCAGCCTTTCACGGAAGCCAATAACATCTTAGTGATGAAATCGAGTGATACACTTCGCATCCTAGATCGAACCAGCGAAAATATTAAGCTAGCGCCTATGGATCGTACCTGTCTTTGGGCAAAGTCAGCAACTGTTATCCCGGGAAATTACGTAGGATACGTGCAAGTTTGTGTAAAGGATGACATTCGCGGCGACCTCTACGTGGAACCCTCTGTTCACGGCGAAGATGGTCAAAGGAATATTATACAAGAATCTGTAATTTGTATCGACCATCAGAATACGAGCGCCATTCCTGTTATCAATACCTCAGATAAAGAGCTTGTAATTTACAAACACACCAAGATCGCAAACGGTTGGCCGTGTCAACCTGAAGCAAACCCCGAAATCGGAAGCGAAGTACTAAGAATGAATAAAATCGTCACTGGACCAATCGAAGTTGAAACACGATTAAGACTTATTGGGGTATTGAGAAAATATCGAGACTGCTTCGCACAGAGTCTTAACGAATTGGGAGAAGCAAGATCTACGGAAATGTCGATTAAAGTAACATCCGAAGCACCAATCATATACCGTCCCTATCGCATGCCACCAAATGAGAAGACAGTAGTGAAGGAAATAGTGAGTGACTTACTTCATAGCGGAATCATTCAAGAGTCACAGTCTCCATACTCGTCACCCGTTCTGTTGGTTAAAAAGAAAAATGGAGAACATAGAATGTGTATTGATTATCGCAAGTTAAATGGCATCACCGTAAAAGACCATATCCCGTTACCTAGAATAGATGACCAACTTGACAAACTACATGGTCGGAAATATTTTACAACATTAGACCTAATGTCAGGGTATCACCAGATCCCTATAGCAGCCGAATCGAAGCATTTCGTAACGCCTGACGGTCAATATGAATACAACCGGATGCCATTTGGACTCGCCAACGCTCCCAGTATATTCCAAAGGACAATGAATAGAGTACTTAGCGGTCTACGTTGTGATGCTGTATCCGTATATTTGGACGACATACTAATACCCAGCGGGACTATAGAGGAAGGTATTAAACTTCTCGAATAAGTCCTACAGATTCTACGTCGTGAGGGCCTCACGCTAAAACTTAAGAAATGCGTTTTTCTTGCGACGTCAATCACTTACCTCGGATTTGATATTAACGAGAGCGGTATTAGGTCCAACGAACGTAAAATTCAAAGAGTAAAGGAATATCCTAAACCCATGGACGTTCACACGCTTCGACAATTTTTGGGACTTGCATCGTATTTCCGACAATTCGTGCCTAAATTTGTGATAATATCGCGACCACTATATGTATTAACCAAGAAGGATCGGAACTGGAATATGGAACAGGAAAATGCGTTTCAACAGATTAAGGACATACTGATTACTCGGCCATTGCTTGCACTATATAATTCACAAGCTAACACGGAGGTTCATACATATGCGTGCAAGCGAGGAATAGCAGGAATTCTGCTACAAAATCAAGAAAACGGGTCCTTACATCCAGTTTTTTACTTCAGTAGACAAACAACCCACTGTGAACAAAAATATCACTCGTACGAACTGGAAGCACTCGCAGTGGTTGAAACAGTTCGCAAATTCCAGGCTGGCCCTACTCAAGGCGACTACAGATAAGTTTGGCGTTAATAATGTTTGGACATTGGACGGTCGAATAATAGTAAACTTATTTAAAAATGGCAAAAATAAAAAGTTCACCATTAGCAGTCAAACGGACCTTAAAAAATTAAGTTCTTAATGTTATATTGCAATACATAAATATTTATAATAATGGGACTCTGTTAAAAAAATATCAAAATTGCTGAATCACGCTGCCAGACAGCCTCTCTCTTAGTTCGTTTCACCTGCGAATTAATTGTTTTGTCTCATCTTGTTCATTATTTCATTCATCATATGCCAAAATCACCTGCTTCTCATACAAAGTTCATCGAACTTAAAGATGACTTGTTTACATTTGCTCAACTCAATGTTCGATCCCTCAATTCTTGTTTCCTTGATATTAGTGAATTTATTACGGAAAATAATTTTGATATTATTGGTATCACTGAAACTTGGGTTAGTGAAACATCTCCTGCACATTTATTTAATGTTAATGGTTATAAATTAATTAGTAAAGAAAGACTAAATAAACGTGGAGGAGGAGTTGCATTCTACATCCGTAATAGTATTTCTTTTACACTGCTTGATACTAATTTTGTAAACAGCAATAATAATATAGAACATATGTGGATTTGTTGTACTATAAATAAACAAAAGTTATGTCTAGGAATAATATATAATCCAAATGTACAATTTTACAGGGAGTTAGAATTACTAGATTCAATATTTTCTGAATTTACACCCAAATATGATTACATAGTTTGTGCTGGTGACATTAACGTCAACATGCTTAAAATTGATCATTTTTCTAAATTTATATCAGATATAATAACGACTAATGGGATGGTTCAGTTAATAAAAGAGCCGACCAGGCCTAGCTCTGGATCGTTGGTAGATATTATTCTAACATCAGATCTAAGTATTTGTAAAGACTCAGGAGTATTGAATACTAGTATCATATCAGATTATGATTGTGTGTTTTGTATTTTAAATCTACCTAAATCGAAAAATATTTCTAAAATTGTCACCTACAGGGATTTTAAGAACTTTAATTTAAATAATTTTTTGGCTGATTGTGATCTGGTTGATTGGAATTATATTGTAAACACATGTAATATAAATGATAAAGTTAAGTATTTAAATAACAACATTCTAGCATTATTTGATAAACATGCTCCCGTCAGGGAAATTAAAGTAAGTAAGAAACACTGTCCATGGATAACGCCTGTGATTCAAATAATGCAACGGAAAAGAGATAAAGCTCTCTTAAATTATAAGAAGCTTAAAACACCCTCTAAATTTGAATATTATAAACAACTCAGAAATTTAACAACAGCCGCAATTCGAAGAGAAAAGCAGGCATTTCTTCAATTTGAAATTAACAACAATATTCATAATTCCAATCAGCTATGGAACAATTTAAAACATTTGGGAGTTAAGGCAAAAAATCACACTGTTATACCGCAATGTCTTTCGAATCCAGATGACTATGGAGAATTTCTTGTAGATAAGATGGGAACTACTAGTATAAATCAGGACACGTTGGTTTATTTTAATGAAAATAAATACCCATTATGCGCTAAATCAAATAACTTCAACTTTCATTGCATTGACACGAATGACATAGAAAATATCCTTAAATCTCTTAAATCTAATGCAACTGGAATCGATGGAGTATCTTTAAAAATGATTCAATTAATTCTTCCTAAACTTATTGGTTATATTACGCATATAATAAACACTTGCATTGAGAATAGAGTTGTGCCAGAAATTTGGAAAATAGCGATCATTAAACCTATACCCAAAAAAAGTGATATTCTAACCTACAATGACTTGCGTCCTATTAGCATACTACCGACCTTATCGAAAGTTTTGGAACGAATATGCTGTAATCAAATTACAAATTTCCGAAAAGGAACTAATATTTTACCATCTACACAGTCAGGATTCAGAAATGGTTACAGCACTAATACCTGCTTAATGAATATTATCGATGAAATCATTAAAAATTATGGTAACAGTAAAACAACTTTTTTAATCCAAATAGATTTTTCCAAAGCTTTCGATATGGTGGATCACAAGCTCTTGTTAGCTAAACTACGATATTATGGATTTAGTGATGATGCAATTCATTGGTGCAGAAGCTATTTCTTTAATAGAAATTTTCATGTAGTCATGGCACCCGACTCATCCATTCATCAATCGCGGAGATTCCCTCTTCATCAAGGGGTTCCTCAAGGCTCTATCTTGGGTCCATTATTTTTCCTTTTGTATGTGGCCGACCTATCATCCAGTCTGCAATACTGCTCCTCACATTCATATGCTGATGATACTCAGTTGCTAGCAACCGTTAATAAGATGAACGCCAAGGATGAATGTGAGGCAATAAATGAGGATCTGGAAAAGTTGTCGACTTGGACTACTAATAATGGGCTCAAGATAAATACTGATAAATCTTCGCTCTTAGTAATTGGAAATTGTGATACATATGATATAAAACTGCAAGAAGAAATCTTAAATCGTGGTCCGGCTATTAAGAGTTTGGGTATGATAATTGACAAAGACCTTAATTTCCGTGACCATTTGACAAAAAAATTAATAGCGGCTAGACTTAGACTTCGACATTTATACCAGTATCGCAAGTTGTTATCAGCTGAAATAAAATTAAGACTAATTAACACCTTGATACTACCTATACTCGACTACTGTGCGTGTGTATATGTTCCACACTTGACACGACAAAAATAAAATAACGCTATTTCAAAACTCATGCCTACGATTCGTTTATAATGTGCGTAAATATGACCATATTTCTTCATTTCGCATTTCATCTAATCTACATTACATTGACGAACGTGTGCAGATATTCTATCTTTGTCAAATTCATAAGATCATACTAACAGGTTGCCCTTCTTATCTACATGAAAAACTTAAATTAAAAGAACAGCATTATCAATTACGTGATAAGAATTCGTATATCGTACCTTCATATAAAAAAAATAAATCTAAAAATGCATTTTCTTACCTTGCACCCAAATTGTATAACAATCTTCCTGATGAATTAAAATCTCTGTCTTTACACTCTTTCAAAGCTCATGTTAAAAATTTGTTCTGTTTAAATTAATTAATCTTTTTCAATAATTTATTATAGTGTAAGCAAACTAATCCTATTTATCTGCTTTTTTGGCATATTGTGCTATACTTACATGCTATGTACTTATGTTGACTTTTTTTTCTATTTTATTGTAATTAATATGTACTGGTTGGGTGGAAGAACAGCCTTTGGCTGAACCCCGCCGTTGACTCTGGTCAATAAAGTTATTATTATTATTATTATTATTATTATTATTATTATTATTATTATTATTATTATTATTATTATTATTATTATTATTATTATTATTATTATTATTATTATTATTATTAATTTCGCGTGTACCTCCTGGGTTTGAAGGAGTTTAAAATCGTTACAGACTGCAACGCCCTTAAAACCGCACAGACAAAACGCGATATCGTACCACGAATCGCGAGATGGTGGCTAACCTTGTCGGAATTCACTTTCAAGGTTGAATATCGGCCCGGAACACAAATGAAGCACGCCGATGCGCTAAGCCGTAATCCGCCAACGAATAATGAAGGGCAAAATGGAAAAAAAGTACTTCGGATTGAAACGACTGATTGGATATTAGCGGGGCAATTAACCGATAAAAATATTCAGCGCATTTATGGAGTATTAACTAAACCTGCGGAGAATGATGATGATAAGCGTGTTTATCGAGAATTTGTTTTAAAAACGGAACGCGTATACAGAAAAACACCAAACGGTCTAAGAATTTATGTCCCAAAAGGGCAGCGATCTTCAATAATAATAATAATAATAATAATAATAATAATAATAATAATAATAATAATAATAATAATAATAATAATAATAATAATAATAATAATAATAATAATAATAATAATAATAATAATAATAATAATCATCTTGGCATATCGTCCGCGCCTAGCCTCTCCAGCAATTGCTGAGAGGCAGGTCAATGGTACCCAGGATTCCTGAGGTAGTGAGAAACAAAAGAGCGGAAATAATAATAATAATAATAATAATAATAATAATTATTTTTTTTTAACTAGAAGAGGGCATCAACTGCTGAGGTTATTAGCCCATATACTAATCAAAAAGTATAATATAAATAAATATACGGGACATATACTTTATATAAGTATTACAAATAGAAGTATAATAATAATTTTGAAAAAGGTAATATGTAAATAAATATATAAAATAAATATACATATATATACGAGATCAACAAAACCCACATGCATAAAATACAATATATAAATATAAGTATTTACGCATACTTATGTATACGTATAATGAGAAAAATAGAAAAGAATACAAGAATTACATAAAGAAAATGTTAATGGGATGAAAAAAAAAAGACAAGTCTATAACTTTTCATATATATTTACCGCACGCAAAAACTTCAGAACATTACGGATCTTATCAGAGTCTGTTAGAATAAAGGAAAGGTCTTGATCTAAATGATATAGTCGCCTGAGTAGATCATACTGTGGACATGCAACAAGAATGTGTTCAACTGTCAGAGCAGTATCACATCTGTTGCACATAGGGGCATTTTCCCGATTTAAACGGTACCCATGTGTCAGACTTGTATGACCCATTCTCAGACGATGGATCTTGACTTGATCCCTTCTGGTAAGATCATTCGGCAATAATACTGGCGCAACCAATGGCTTAATGGTTTTTAGATGGTTCTGAACCCCATCCCATGTGCGCTGCCACAAAGCCAATACCTCTTTCTTCAGATGAAGTCTTATATCTGAAGATTTATACATTACGACATCAACAGACTTACTATCAACGGCAGATCGTGCTGCCTCATCAGCCAATTCGTTACCCCTAATGCCGACGTGACTTGGCACCCAAAGAAAATAAATATCTCTCCCTGTCTCATGAAGATGTTTCATGAGGGACAAGATATGTTGAATAATTGGGTCAACAGTAAAAGGGTTTGAAATTGCTTGTAGGACGCTCAAAGAATCGCTTACTACGAGGAACTTCCTAGAAGTTCTGACGAACTCGCAGTAGCGTAGGGCTTGCCAGATAGCATAGGACTCTGCTGTGTAGATAGAAGTTAGAAGAGGCATTGACCATGAGTGCTGTGTGTTATCGACAGCAATTGCGCAGCCAGTACCATGGTGGGTTTTAGAACCATCCGTATAAATTACCATCGTGTTTTTGTATCCGTGCAGAACCTCTAGAAACCTTGACTGTATCATTATCGGGGGACTGTTGGACTTGTCGTACATAGTTAATATGTAGTTAGTCCTAGCTAATGGAACCAATCACGGCGGTACTTCAGATTTCCCTACAGGAATCGATAATGGTATATCAAAGTTTATTTGGTCTAGAAGCTCTTTCGCGCGGATACCAGCGGGTCTGGTTTGAATTTGTCGTGGATTGCACCAATTATCACTCCGAAAGAAAATACTGAAGTTCTTGTGTTGCGGTAAGGACTTGATTTTAGACACATAAAGCAGCAGAAACTTTTTACGTCTTACATCAAGTGGCGTCAGTCCTGACTCTGAATACAAATTTAATGTGGGGGTACTGGGAAATGCACCAAGAGCGTACCGTAGAGCCTGGTTGTGGATTGAGTCTAGTCTATTGAGGGTTGTACGTTTTGCCGAGGCATAGACGACACACCCGTAATCAATCTTTGATAAAACCAGAGATTGGTACACCCGTATAAGGGTTTTGGGCTCTGCTCCCCATTTAGTACCCGCCAACATTTTTATAATGTTGAGAGCTTTAAGACAAACAGTCCTTAGCTCTTCAACATGTAATTTCCAAGTTAGCCTTGGATCGAAATAGAGTCCCAGGAATCTGACGCTCTTGACGATTTTAATTGTATTATCCCTCATAAAAAGGAGTGGTCCATAGTGTGGTCGGTTTAGGCGACAGAAGTGCATGCACTGGGTTTTTTCGCGAGAGAACCTGAATCCAATTTTGTCAGCCCTCCGGGTAATGCTGTTAATTGCAGATTGCAAAGTTCTGTTGATGTCTCCCATCTTCTTACCAGAACAGAAAATGGCGAGATCATCAACATACAGACACATACCTACAGAGCTGACAAAGGACACAAGCTCATTTACCGCAATGGCAAAAAGTGTGACGCTCAAAACAGAGCCTTGGGGTACTCCATTCTCTAATATCCTTGAGGATGATAGAGAAGTACCGACCCGAACTCTAAATTTGCGTTCTGCCAAAAAAGAAGAAATAAGTTGCGGCAAAGTACCACGGAAACCCCAGCCATGTAGCTTCTTAAGAATGTGATACCGCCACGTCATATCATAGGCCTTCCCTAGATCAAAGAACACTGCAACCAAGTGTTCTTTATTGTTGAAAGCAGTGAGAATTGCATCTTCCAGATATACGAGATGATCAACGGTGGATCTGAATTTGCGAAACCCGGCCTGGTGATCTGACAGAAAATGATTGGTTTCCAGAATCCACATAAGACGGTTGTTGATCATTCTTTCGAATATCTTTCCGATGCAAGACGTTAAACTGATCGGCCTATGATTTGACGGTATCGATAGGTCTTTTCCGACCTTAGGGATAGGGATGACAATGGCTTCCTTCCACTTCTCAGGATATGAACCTTCTTGCCAGAGCATATTGTATACGGAAAGCAAGTGTATTTTAAAATCAAGGGTTAAATTTTTGAGCATATCGTTGGTAATTCTATCTAAACCTGGAGATGACGACTTCGATTGGCTGAGAGCATATTCCAGTTCCATAAGTACGAATGCAGCGTTATAATTAAGAATTTCAGTAGTGCTGAAATCTAGCGGTACTTCCCTGTCCGCTTTTGAGTTTTGAAACTCAGGTATATAATTTGAAGAGCTGCTAGTACTTTGGAACTGGTCGGCCATTATTTCCGCGATAGCGGATGGATCATCTGTATAAGTTCCATCATCCAGTTTTAGGTACGTTATACCTGTAGAATTACCATGCCCAGCGATACGTTTAACCCTTGACCAACACTCTTGAGTTGTGGTACTGGACGAAATGCCAGAAACATATTCGTCCCAAGATTTTCGCTTGCTTTCCAATATACAACGTCGTGCTAGTGCTCTGGCTTTCTTAAAAAGAATAAGGTTCTCCTGAGTGGGAATCCGTTTGAAGCGGTTAAAAGCCATTTTTTTATCCCGGACCAACTCTTGAATTTCGCGGTTCCACCAGGGTACCGACTTTCTTTGAGCTTTGGACTTGCTCTGAGGGATTGCAGTTTCTGCTGCTAAGAAAATATTTTGTGTTAGTTCTTCTACATTTATATTGGTGTTATTAGTCATGAGTGGAATTTTAAGGGATGCCTTGAAACATGGCCAATCGGCTTTACTCATTAACCAACTTGGCGCAAACACTTGTTCACACATAGGAGTGTCTGTAGTGATCACTATAGGAAAGTGATCACTCCCATGTAGATCATCAAGTGCCCGCCAAGAGTAACGAGTTGATAATGTTGAAGAGAGTATAGTTAGGTCGATACAAGAAAAGGTCCCTGAACGGGCATTAAAATATGTAGGTGAACCATCATTTATCAGAACAAGATTTGGATCATCAAGCAGGTTCTCAACAATTCTACCCCTTGGATCAATATGCCCAGATCCCCATATGAAATGGTGGGCATTGAAATCTCCCAGAAGAATAAAGGGAGTGGGAAGTTGCTGAATAATAGCTTGAATGTCAGTCAAATCCCAGTTGGCGTCAGGTAAATATATGTTACAGATAGTAACGTTAAATGGGGCTGACATTCGTATAGCAATCGCTTGAATATTAGTGTTGAGATTAACCTGTTTGAAATTCGCATCTTGTCTTATAATAATCGCCACACCTCCATTGACCCGGATATGGGGTGCAGAATCGAACCTAACTATACTGTAATTCTTCAATGAGTAAGCCTGGCCTGGTGTAAAGTGTGTTTCTTGAAGGCACGTACATATCGGATTAAATTCCGATAGTAGCATCTTCAAGTCACAATAATGAAAGACGCATCCCCTAATATTCCACTGAATAATATTATTCATGACTTATAATATAATGTAGATGAACTATACAGGCTTTCTTGGTTTGCCAAGAGGCCAACCCTTCTTTTTCTTTTGCTGCTGCGAAGATACAGAGCAAAGAGAAAGATCTTCGTCAGAAGAAGAAACAATACAAGAAGTATTTGCCCTTATCTTTTCCTTGGTAGGAATGAAAGAAGGAGAAGGGCCAGGAGAAATAGGCACAAAAGAAGAATTAGTAGAATTTGCTTTTTTCTTCTCTTGTGTAGGAATTTTAGATGGAGTCGAAATAGGATTACAGGTGATAAGAGGTGCACTTTGTTTGGCATTAAAAATTTCTTTTGTAACAAAGACACTTTTTAATGCTTGAACAAGATGAGGAATTACTTGCTGCGCAAAAGAAGTAGGATCCGGTGTTACTAAAGCTGATGCTTTGTTAGCATAAGACATACTGGCCGGTGTAGGAATAACAACTTTCTTCTTTGCTTCAAAATAAGTAATATTCTCCTTTACTTTGAGCTCTTGGATGGCAACCTCTTGCCTATAAAGTGGGCAAATTTTGGAACGAGCAGAGTGGTCTCCTTCACAGTTAATACATTTAATGGGTTCCATGCAAGGGGTTCCTTCATGCAAGACCTTTACACATATACAAATGTGTGGACTATTGCACCGTGCAGCTGTGTGTCCGAACTTTTGACATCGGAAGCAGCGCATCGGTGCAGGGACATACATGCGTACAGGGAGGGACATATACGCTACTTTTAACTTAGCTGGAAGTTTCGGGGTATTGAAGGTTAAGATGTGATTTGGTGTGTCTTTGAATTCACCATTAATTCGAGACTTAATTCGCCTTACTTCAATTACACCCTGTTCCCGTAGCTCAGAGCATATCTCCTCCACTGTACAATTCAAGAGGTCTTTGCAATAAATGACACCCCTACATACATTAAGTGTTCTGTGAGGGACCACTTCTATTCCCATATCTCCCATTTTTATTAATTTTAATAATTTTTTTGCTTGAGGAGCTGAAACTGTCTCCACAAGTAGTCCATCTTTAATTTTCTTAATGGTTTTTAAATCTCCTACCAATCCAAAAAGTAATTTTTGTAGAAGAAAAGGACTAACTTTTTCAAAAGTACCACTAAGCCTTTGAATGACCAAGAACCGGGGTACTACCTCCTTTTCTTGGTTCATATTAATAGTGAGGTTACTAGGCGCACCCTCACAAGAAATTTTGTTTTTTGACGGGGTTTTCTCCCCGGGAGCTTTTGACACGGCTCCAAGCGCACCGTTTTTGGAGGACGGCGAACCAGACAGCGGCTTAGAAAAATTCATGTTCATTTGTAATGAACTTTCGGTCTTTGGTATCCCCACCCTCCATGGAGTCTCAAAAGGGACACTAATACCGCAAACCGGTATAGTGCCAGGGCTTCCCAAAGACTATAACAATCCCGGAGAGCAGCAGGGCCAGTCCACGGGAGAGATCACGATGGGGCCGCTAAGTCCTCGTGCACGCCCGCTTCCCGGTGATCCTGCCACATCCCCAAGACTACTCACCCCCCAGCCTCGTAACGGGATGGGAACCGATTGGCCTCAGGTGGGTTAGCCTGCGACCTCCCGTTTAGGTGAATTCAGGGCCAAAGTAGTGTGTTGGGGCTTCCTCAACTACCAGGATCCCCTCCTCCACCGACACGGGTCACCGCACACGGTCAACATGCAGGTAGGTATGAAAAAAAAAAAATCTGTGCACGGACGATCACCTACTAATCGACCGGTTAATAGAAATCTTCAGGTCCCGTTAGTTTCACCTTTGCTGGCAACAAAGGCTACTGAGCCCCCCCACCACGACAAGGTGGGCCCGCGGGGGGGAATAATAATAATAATAATAATAATAATAATAATAATAATAATAATAATAATAATAATAATAATAATAATAATAATAATAATAATAATAATAATAATAATAATAATAATAATAATAATAATAATAATAATAATAATAATAATAATAATAATAATAATAATAATAATAATAATAATAATAATTTTTTTTTAACTAGAAGAGGGCATCAACTGCTGAGGTTATTAGCCCATAACTAATCAAAAAGTATAATATAAATAAATACGCGGGACATATACTACTATGTAAGTATTAAATATAAATATGTATACGAGATCAACAAAAACCCACATGCATAAAATACAATATAAAAATATGTTTTTACGCATACTTATGTATACGTATAAGGGAAAAATATAAAAGTATACAAGAATTAAATAAAGAAAATTTAAATGAGATGAGAAAAAGAGACAAGTCTATAACTTTTCATATATATTTACCGCACGCAAAAACTTCAGAACATTACGAATCTTACCAGAGTCTGTTAAAATAAAGGAAAGGTCTTGATCTAAATGATGTAGTCGCCTGAGTAGATCATACTGTGGACATGCAACAAGAATGTGTTCAACTGTCAGAGCAGTATCACATCTTTTGCACATAGGGGCATTATCCCGATTTAAACGGTACCCATGTGTCAGACTTGTATGACCCATTCTCAGACGATGGATCTTGACTTGATCCCTTCTAGTAAGATCATTCGGCAATAAAACTGGTGCAACCAACGGCTTAATGGTTTTTAGATGGTTCTGAACCCCATCCCATGTGCGCTGCCACAAAGCCAATACCTCTTTCTTCAGATGAAGACTTATATCTGAAGATTTATACATTACCACATCAACAGAGTTACTATCAGCGGCAAAACGTGCTGCCTCATCAGCCAATTCGTTACCCCTAATGCCGACGTGACTTGGCACCCAAAGAAAATAAATATCTCTCCCTGTCTCATGAAGATGTTTCATGAGGGACAAGATTTGCTGAATAATTGGGTCAACAGTAAAAGGGTTTGAAATGGCTTGTAGGACGCTCAAAGAATCGCTTACTACGAGGAACTTCCTAGAAGTTCTGACGAACTCGCAGTAGCGTAGAGCTTGCCAGATAGCATAGGACTCTGCTGTGTAGATAGAAGTTAGAAGAGGCATTGACCATGAGTGCTGTGTGTTATCGACAGCAATTGCGCAACCAGTACCATGGTGGGTTTTAGAACCATCTGTATAAATTACCATCGTGTTTTTGTACCCGTGCAGAACCTCTAGAAACCTTGACTGTATCATTATCGGGGGACTGTTGGACTTGTCGTACATACTTAGTATGTAGTTAGTTCTAGGTAATGGAACCAACCACGGCGGTACTTCAGATTCCCCTACAGGAATCGATAATGGTATATCAAAGTTTATTTGGTCTAGAAGCTCTTTCGCGCGGATACCTGCGGGTCTAGTTTGAATATGTCGTGGATTGCACCAATTATCACTCCGAAAGAAAGTGCTGAAGTTTTTGTGTTGCGGTAATGACTTGATTTTAGAAACATAAAGCAGCAGAAACTTTTTACGTCTGACATCAAGTGGCGTCAGTCCTGACTCTGAATACAAATTTAATGTGGGGGTACTGGGAAACGCACCAAGAGCGTACCGTAGAGCCTGGTTGTGGATTGAGTCTAGCCTGTTGAGGGTTGTACGTTTTGCCGAGGCATAGACGACACACCCGTAATCAATCTTTGATAAAACCAGAGATTGGTACACCCGTTTAAGAGTTTTGGGTTCTGCTCCCCATTTAGTACCCGCCAACATTTTTATAATGTTTAGAGCTTTAAGACAAGCAGTCCTTAGCTCTTCAACATGTAATTTCCAAGTTAGCCTTGGATCGAAATAGAGTCCCAGGAATCTGACGCTCTTGACGATTTTAATTGTATTATCCCTCATAAAAAGGAGTGGTCCATAGTGTGGTCGGTTTAGGCGACAGAAGTGCATGCACTGGGTTTTTTCGCGAGAGAACCTGAATCCAATTTTGTCAGCCCTCCGGGTAATGCTGTTAATTGCAGATTGCAAAGTTCTGTTGATATCTGCCATCTTCTTACCAGAACAGAAAATGGCGAGATCATCAACATACAGACACATACCTACAGAGCTGACAAAGGACACAAGCTCATTTACCGCAATGGCAAAAAGTGTGACGCTCAAAACAGAGCCTTGGGGTACTCCATTCTCTAATATCCTTGAGGATGATAGAGAAGTACCGACCCGAACTCTAAATTTGCGTTCTGCCAGAAAAGAAGAAATAAGTTGCGGCAAATTACCACGGAAACCCCAGCCATGTAGTTTCTTAAGAATGTGATACCGCCATGTCATATCATAGGCCTTCTCCAGATCAAAGAACACTGCAACCAAGTGTTCTTTATTATTGAAAGCAGTGAGAATTGCATCTTCTAGATATACGAGATGGTCAACGGTGGATCTGAATTTTCGAAACCCGGCCTGGTGATCTGACAGAAAATGATTGGTTTCCAGAATCCACATAAGGCGGTTGTTGATCATTCTCTCGAATATCTTTCCGATGCAAGACGTTAAACTGATCGGCCTATGATTTGACGGTATCGATAGGACTTTTCCGACCTTAGGGATAGGGATGACAATGGCTTCCTTCCACTTCTCAGGATATGAACCTTCTTGCCAGAGCATATTGTATACGGAAAGCAAGTGTAGTTTAAAATCAAGGGTTAAATTTTTAAGCATATCGTTGGTAATTCTATCTAAGCCTGGAGATGACGACTTCGATAGGCTGAGAGCATATTCCAGTTCCATAAGTACGAATGCAGCATTATAATAAAGAATTTCAGTAGTACTGAAATCTAGCGGTACTTCCCTGTCCGCTTTCGAGTTTTGAAACTCTGGTATGTAATTAGAAGAGCTGCTAGTACTTTGGAACTGGTCGGCCATTATTTCCGCGATAGCGGATGGATCATCCGTATAAGTTCCATCATCCAGTTTTAGACAGGATATGCCTGTAGAATTACCATGCCCAGCAATATGTTTAACGCTTGACCAACATTCTTGTGTTGTGGTATTGGACGAAATACCAGAAACATATTCGTCCCAAGATTTTCGCTTGCTTTCCAATATACAACGTCGTGCTAGTGCTCTGGCTTTTTTAAAAAGAATAAGGTTCTCCTGAGTGGGAATCCGTTTGAAGCGGTTGAAAGCCATTTTTTTATCCCGGACCAACTCTTGAATTTCGCGGTTCCACCAGGGAACCGACCTTCTTTGAGCTTTGGACTTGCTCTGAGGGATTGCAGTTTCTGCTGCTAAGAAAATATTTTCTGTTAGTTCTTCTACATTTACATTGGTGTTATTAGTCATGGGTGGAATTTTAAGGGATGCCTTGAAACATGACCAATCGGCTTTACTCATTAACCAACTTGGCGCAAACACTTGTTCACACATGGGAGTGTCAGTAGTGATCACTATAGGAAAGTGATCACTCCCATGTAGATCATCAAGTGCCCGCCAAGAGTAACGAGTTGATAATGTTGAAGAGAATATAGTTAGGTCGATACAAGAAAAGGTCCCTGAACGGGCATTAAAGTATGTGGGCGAACCATCATTTACTAGAACAAGATTTGGATCATCAAGCAGGTTCTCAACAATTCTACCCCTTGGATCAATATGCCCAGATCCCCATATGAAATGGTGGGCATTGAAATCTCCCAGAAGAATAAAGGGAGTGGGAAGTTGCCGAATAATACCTTGAATGTCAGTCAAATCCCAGTTGGCGTCAGGTAAATATATGTTACAAATAGTAACGTTAAATGGGGCTGACATTCGTATAGCAATCGCTTGAATATTAGTGTTGAGATTAACCTGCTTGAAACTCGCATCTTGTCTTACGATGATCGCCACACCTCCGTTGACCCGGATATGGGGTGCAGAATCGAACCTAACTATACTATAATTCTTCAATGAGTAAACCTGTCCTGGTGTAAAGTGTGTTTCTTGAAGGCACGTACATATCGGATTAAATTCCGATAGTAGCATCTTCAAGTCACAATAATGAAAGACGCATCCCCTAATATTCCACTGAATAATATTGTTCATGACTTATAATATAATGTAGAAGAACTAAACTGGTTTTCTTGGTTTGCCTAAAGGCCAACCCTTCTTTTTCTTTTGCTGCTGCGACGATGCAGAGCAAAGAGAAAGATCTTCGTCAGAAGAAGAAACAATACAAGAATTATTTGCCCTTATCTTTTCCTTAGTAGGAATGAAAAATGGAGAAGGGCCAGGAGAAATAGACACAATAGAAGAAGAAATAGTGTTTAATGATTTCTTCTTTTGTGTAGGAATTTTTGATGGTGTCGGGAAAGGATTACTGGTGACAAGAGGCGCATTTTGTTCGGCATTAAAAGTTTCTTTCGTAACAAAGATACTTTTCAATGCCTGAACTATGTGGGGAATTATTTCTTTGGCAAAGGAAGTAGTATCCGGTTTTGCTGAGGCTGATGCTTTATTGGCATAAGAGATACCGGCCGGTGTAGAAATAATGACCTTCTTCCTTGCCTCAAGATATGTAATATTCTCCTTTATTTTCATCTCTTGTATGGCAACCTCTTGCTTATAAATAGGGCAATTTTTGGAAAGAGGCAAGTGGTCTCCCTCGCAGTTACTACAGGTAATGGGTTCTATGCAAGGGGTTCCCTCATGTAAGGCCTTTCCACATATGCAAATCTGTGGACTTTTGCATCGTGCAACTGTGTGTCCGAACTTTTGACAATGGAAACAGCGCATCGGTGCAGGCACATACATGCGTACAGGGAGGGACATATATGCTACTTTCAACTTAAGTGGAAGTTTCGGGGTATTGAAGGTCAAGACATGATTCGGTGTGTCTTTATATTGACCATTGAATTTTGTCTTAATGCGTCGCACTTCAATAACACCCTGCTCCCGTAACTCGTTGCATATTTCCTCCACTGTACAATTTAATAGATCTTTACAATAAATGACACCCTTGCATATATTAAGCGTCCTATGTGGGACCACTTCTATATCCATATTTCCCATTTTGGTCAGTTTTAATATTTTTTTTGCTTGTGAAGCCGAAACTGTCTCCACAAGTAGACCGTCTCTAATTTTCTTTATACTTTTTAAATCGCCGATTAATCCAAAAAGTAATTTTTGTATGACAAAGGGACTAATTTTTTCAAAATTTTCACCAAGCCTTTGAATGACCAAGAACCGGGGTACTACCGCCTTTTCTTGGTTCATCTCAGAAGTGGGGTTATTGGACATACCCGCACAAGATGTGTTTTTTGACGAGGTTTTCTCCCCGGGAGCTTTTAACACGGCTCCAAGCGCACCGTTTTTTGAGGTCGGTGAACCAGAGAGCGGCTTTGATTTTTTCATTTTCATGTGAAATGATCCTTCGGTCTTTGGTATCCCCACCCTCCTTGGAGTCTCAAATGGGACACTAATACCGCAAACCGATATAGTGCCAGGGCTTCCCAAAGACTATAGCAAACCCGGAGGGTAGCAAGGCCAGTCCACGGGAGAGATCACGATGGGGCCGCTAAGTCCTCGTGCACGCCCGCTTCCTGGTGATCTTGCTACGTCCCCAAGACGACTCACCCCCCAGCCTCGCAATGGGATGGGAACCGATTGGTCACAGGTGGGTTAGCCTGCAACCTCCCGTTTGAGTGAATTCAGGGCCAAAGTAGTGTGTTGGGGCTTCCTCAACTACCAGGATCCCCTCCTCCACCGACACGGGTCACCGCACACGGTCAACATGCAGGTAGGCATGAAGAAAACTGTGCACGGACGATCACCTACTAATCGTCTGGTTAGATGAATGGAGGACACATAGGTCATGACCCGTTAGTTTCACCTTTGCTGGCAACAAAGGCTACTGATAATAATAATAATAATAATAATAATAATAATAATAATAATAATAATAATAATAATAATAATAATAATAATAATAATAATAATAATAATAATAATAATAATAATAATAATAATAATAATAATAATAATAATAATAATAATAATAATAATAATAATAATAATAATAATAATAATAATAATAATAATAATAATAATAATAATAATAATAATAATAATAATAATAATAATAATAATAATAATAATAATAATAATAATAATAATAATTTTTTTTAACTAGATGAGGGCATCAACTGCTGAGGTTATTAGCCCATATACTAATCAAAAAGTATAATATAAATAAATATATGGGACATATACTATTATATAAGTATTACAAATAGAAGTATAACAATAATATTGAAAAAGGTAACATGAAAATAAATACATAAAATAAATATACATATGTATACGAGATGAACAAAACCCACATGCATAAAATACAATAAATATAGGAAAAATAAGTATTTACGCATACTTATGTATACGTATAATGAGAAAAATAGAAAAGAATACAAGAATTACATAAAGAAAATTTTAACGAGATGAAAAAAAAAAAAGACAAGTCTATAACTTTTCATATATATTTACCGCACGCAAAAACTTCAGAACATTACGGATCTTATCAGAGTCTGTTAGAATAAAGGAAAGGTCTTGATCTAAATGATATAGTCGCCTGAGTAGATCATACTGTGGACATGCAACAAGAATGTGTTCAACTGTCAGAGCAGTATCACATCTGTTGCACATAGGGGCATTATCCCGATTTAAACGGTACCCATGTGTCAGACTTGTATGACCCATTCTCAGACGATGGATCTTGACTTGATCCCTTCTGGTAAGATCATTCGGCAATAAATATGGCGCAACCAACGGCTTAATGGTTTTTAGATGGTTCTGAACCCCATCCCATGTGCGCTGCCACAAAGCCAATGCCTCTTTCTTCAGATGAAGACTTATATCTGAAGATTTATACATTACGACATCAACAGAGTTACTATCAGCGGCAAAACGTGCTGCCTCATCAGCCAATTCGTTACTTCTAATGCCGACGTGACTTGGCACCCAAAGAAAATAAATATCTCTCCCTGTCTCATGAAGATGTTTCATGAGGGACAAGATATGTTGAATAATTGGGTCAACAGTAAAAGGGTTTGAAATGGCTTGTAGGACACTCAAAGAATCACTTACTACGAGGAACTTCCTAGAAGTTCTGACGAACTCGCAGTAGCGTAGAGCTTGCCAGATAGCATAGGACTCTGCTGTGTAAGTTCCAATAGTGAAGATGGAGAAGGTGACTGAATAAAATACAGACTTTCTAAAATAAACTGTGAAGGTGGAGGAATAATACTGTCATCTTGAGAAATTTCTGGAAAGAAGAAACATATTTATCTTGAATACGGACACGGACGAAGAAAGAAGGGCAAGAATGAATAATTTTATTTAGACATAAAAGACGTAAATCAGGGATCATAAAGTTATATTTTTGCAAACATACCAACAATTAATCCAATATCTACTCCATTTTCAATTCCTGTGCCAATAATTCCGACAATTTTTTCATCAAAATCTGTTATTGTGTAGGCAGTGGCAATCCCACCTCCGGTCTTCAACAATTCTCTTTTTCTTGCGGCGTGTTAAAAGTTTTTTTGTGTAATACATATGTGAATTATAAGAATGATTGAATAATTGCAATAAATTATATTAAAATTGTACTTACATTTTGATTTAGAACTGCTTTTCAAATTCTTCCACTTTGCTTTCACTTCTTCTATACTACGGCCAGAAACAACATTTATTTTCCTTGTTATTTCTTCCCACAGCCGTAATTTTTTTATTGGCGTATTATTTGGCCATAATTTGCCAAATAATAATTTAGTTTTACTTTCAACTTCATTGACAAATATATATATATTTCATTTTCTGTGAAATTTGGCTTTCTCTCGCGTTTACTCGCCATTTTAATTTTAATTTTGACCTTTATAAATTTAGCTAAACAAACTCTAATCTAAGTCTATCACCATTTTTTTTCGAGAATATGGTTTAGATTAACTTTTTAATACCGGGTTAGAAAAAGTTTAGCTAAACCAAAATTTGGATTTAGCTAAACTTTTTCTAACCCGGTATTAAAAAGTTAATCTAATCCATATTCTCGAAAAAAAAAATGGTAATCGACTTAGATTAGAGTTTGTTCAGCTAAATTTATAAATGTCAAAATTAAATTAAAATGGCGAGTAAGCGCGAAAGGAAGCCAAATTTCACTGAAAATGAAATATCTGTGTTAGTTAACGAAGTTGAAAGTAAAACTAAATTATTATATGGAAAATTAGGGCCAAATAATACACCAATAAAAAAAATTACGGCTGTGAGAAGAAATAACAAGGAGAATAAATGTTTCTTCCCAAGACCATAGTATAGAATAGAAGAAGTGAAACCAATGTGGAAGAATTTGAAAACCAGTTCTAAATCAAAATGTAAGTACAATTTTAATATAATTTATTGCAATTATTCAGTTATATAATAATTCATATATGTATTACACAAAAAAAAACTTTTAAGATGCCGACACAATAACAGTTTTTGAGGACAAAATTGTCGGAATTGTTGGTTTCAGGAATTGAAAATGGAGTAGATATCGAATTACCTGTTGGTATGTTTGCAAAAATATAATTTTATGATCCCTGATTTAATTATTCATTCTCGCCTTTCTTCGGCCGTATTCTAGATAAATATGTTTCATCTAAAAAATTACAGTACATTTAATGAAGGGTAAAAAATTGTATATATATATATATATATATATATATATATATATATATATATATATATATATACATATATATATATATATATATATATATATATATATATATATATATATATATATATATATACATATACATATACATACAGGGTGTTTCCTTTAAAACAACCAGCGATTTTTTGGGCGAACTAATGATTTTAGAGAAAAATGTTATATACAAAAAATTACCAGGAAAAAAGGCTTAATTTATGAGGAATAATAAATAAAAAATTCAATCAGTGGTTCTCAAACGGTAGAATAAAATTATATTTTTTTAAATGGCAACCTATATAAATTTGTCCATTAGATAGAGAATTTTTTTCTGATTTCAACGATATAAATATGATATGGGGTTGTATAACAATTATTTCGAGAAAAATGATATTAAAAATCAAAAATAATTCTACAATATTGAAGTAGGCTATGCAATAAACAACTATTAATACGACTATTGCCTAGGTTACGATAGTATATTATTTTCTTATATCTAAAATAACTTGTTTTACTAAGTAACAAAACTATCTGTCACCTGTATCATTTGTTTGCATTTGTTTATTGCATAGCCTACTTCAATATTGTAGAATTATTTCTGATTTTTAATATCATTTTTCTCGAAATAATTGTTATACAACCCCATATCATATTTATATCGTTGAAATCAGAAAAAAAATCTCTATCTAATGGACAAAAAATTTATATAGGTTGCCATTTAAAAAAATATAATTTTATTCTACCGTTTGAGAACCACTGGTTGAGTTTTTTATTTATTATTCCTCATAAATTAAGCCCTTTTTCCTGGTAATTTTTTGTATATAACATTTTTCTCTAAAGTTATTAGTTCGCCCAAAAAAAGCGCTGGTTGTTTTAAAGGAAACACCTGTATATATATATATATATATATATATATATATATATATATATATATATATATATATATATATATATATATATATATACAGTGTGCGATTAAAGTGTGGAATATCAAAAAAAAAGCCGAACTCTGTCGGTTTTTATAAAAACGCTGAAACACGTCGATTTTAATTTTTAAAAATACACATTAATATGTACGATTCATCTTCCGACTTTCATTTGTTTTTCAGTTATGACGTCATCACAAAAAAATTTAAATGACAACATAGATATTTAGTAGTGAAATCCGATAGTGCTTTTTCTTCTCTTTATGACCATGTAAATAAATCATAATGGTGCATAACAAAAATTCTGAGAAAAATCGAGTTGAACATTTAATAATAATGAATAATCAAGATACCCTGATAAAAACATTTAAAAGTTGATTATGGAACTTATAACTTATAAAACATGAAAAACGAAAAGTTTTAAACTGAAAAATGAAAAATAAAGCAAACAAAATTAACACTATTAAATTAAATGAATGTAAATGAATTAAATAAAAATAAAGCAAACAATATTAACAGTATTAAATTAAATGAATGTGAATAAATTAAATGAAAATAAAGCCTTTTGAAATATTTTTAACATATCCCGTCTAACTAAATTAGTTTTTTATTTTACTAACTGCCGATTGCGTAATAGGTCGATTTGGGTATTTTGCATTAAATATATCACACACTTCTTGCTGAGATCTTCTAAGGTTCCCACAACCAAGAAAAATTAAAATTTCTATTCGTTGCCTTATTGTTAAATCCGCCATGGCCTTGATAATTTAGAAGAATATTATTAAAATTCAACAATAAACTACAATATTTATGTCTACAGAGTTGAAGACATTAATTATTTTCTATTAATTATAGGTGCTAGGTACTCTCAACTTTTTAGGTACAGGATCATTTCAAAATTTTGTTGGCTGCAATAATTGGATTACCAAAAGTCAGACTAAAGTCACAACTTTTATATACTCTTCTAAATTATAGTTTCAGGTTATAATGTTGTATTATACGTAAACGATAATCTTTACTAAAAAAAAATACTTTAATATACATTTATATTGATAATACTGACAGCATATTCAAATAAGAAATAGTTTGTTGTTATAACAGAAAAATAATATTTGAATGACATAAAAATGTTTGGAATGAAGTTAGCGCAAGAGCCTCTTACGAGATAACCTAGTAACTATAGTATCTGTAGCGCAGCTGTTTACAGACATACGAACAGAATTACCTTATTTGTAAATTTGTAAAGGGTAAACTTACAGATCAACTGTAAAATACAAATTCATAAATTTACAAACTTATAGAAATATAAACAGAATCGACCCATTAAAATTACAATTACAAATTCTACACAACGTTAATCCTGAGTTTCAGCAGGTTTAAATATATGGTTTAAATTTGTAAGCGGAAAGTTTTGTGAATAGGTTTAATATTTATTTACACCAAATGATTCTGTTGCTATGGATACGAAGGGTTAAATTTTAAACTAAACCGGTTTAAGAAAGTAGTACCGATAAAGGATTAAACTTTTTTGTGAATATGGTATAGCTTAACTTGATTGTTTTAATCGGGTTTAAGTGTTAATCTTATTTTGTGAATTCAGAACATTACGTATTAACAAAAATGTTTATCTACAGGTGTTTCAAAACCTGTCATAAATTTTAAGGGGATATTACTGTTCAAAATGAATAAAACATCTTAATCAACATAGGTTTGATCTTCATCTGTTTCCGAGAAAAACGAAAAATCGAAGAAAACCTGACAAAGATAGTGATCGAACAAAATTTTACCTGTCAGTAAGTAGAATTCGTAACTCTATAGTTTCCAGACAGCTGAGGAAAACCCCATAAAAATTATTTTTTCAATACCTTAAATCTCGGAAACTATTGAAGATCGGACCCATGTTGATTATGGTTTTTTTACTCAGTTTGGTCAGTACTATATACTTACCTTTAAAATTTGTGACACAGGTTTAGAAACATCCTGTATAATTCGGTATCTAACTTGTAAAATAAAAATTGTACGAAAATTATTTATAAGACTTCCTTTTGTATTCGTAGTTATTATGGTAATTTTGCTTATTGAAGCATTTTTACCTAAAATAATTAAGAAAGCAGTGAATTACGAAAATATTATTTTACATGTTAAAGCGCAATGTTCCGGTGTCGTAACTAACCCCTTGTATATAGCCAAGAATAAGTGGTAAACAGTTTCTCACACAGAACGATAAAATTCAGCAAATAAAATAAAAATAAGCTGCGTTGCCGCTGTGTCGATATGAACTACTATAGAGAAAAGGCATAGATTGTTACTATTGACATTAACTTTTAATCGAAGAACAAAAATTAAAGTAAGAAAAAATTAATTGAATAAAAAATCAACATTTTTCGTTCCATTCCTTGTTATTGATCAAGATATGTAAATGGAGCTTTCACTGCTTTCTATATGTCGTAGCCAGATTATGAAATTCGTCTTTGTATAAAACGCTTTTTACAAAACACGGCTAGATTGTTAAATCTTCGCTGACTCAGCAATGATAATGTTTTGCAATGTGGGTAGACGTTTTATAAAACTATGAACAGCTTACGGCCATATTATAATATGAATATTTGGACATTTTCTCTTGCAATTTCTATAAATACACCTCAACATAACATAAACTTGAGCACAAAACTCAAGTTTGGAAAATTCGGTTGAGTTTTGTGTGTTGGTTAGTTATGTTGTTATATTTAGAGAAATATACAAGCTAAGAAGCTGTTCGTTGTTCATCGTTTTATAAAACGACTAGCTAGATTGTAAATTGTAAAACATCGCTAACTCAAACAAGGTTTGACAACCTGGCCGCGTTAAAATATAAATAGTGGCTCCCATATACTATACACTTTTTACCTCTCGCTAAGAGAGGTATTGGATTCGTGCTAAAAATCGCATATCCAGATTTTATTGAATAAGCACGATTTAAGGTCCATAGAATCCGATTTTAACATTTTTACAATAATGTCTCTGTGTGTGTGTGTGTGTGTGGATGTGTGTGTGTGTGTGAGGTTGTTGGAGACACGATTTCTCAAATTCTATAAGACTAACGACCTTTTTGACTACGGATTCCTCAATCTAACATTAATGGGAAGAGTTGAATAGGTTTTAGTACCAATTGGAAAACCGGAAGTAGTAGTATCTTAAAAAAAAATTCTAAATATTATTTTTTTGAATTATTTTATTATTAGTATTAAAGAACGTAAAATTCTCTATTCGATACATTTTAAATTTTTATTATATCTCCTATAGGTTTGGAGATATAGTAAATAATAATATGAAATAATCTGTTGTAATAAATTTCAGAGCCTAAACAACTCTATAGTAACCATCAGATGTTTGTAAATGACAGAAAAATGATTGTCAAAAACCAACAGTAGTTCATAAACCTGTTTGGCAGCTCAATTCTAAAACTTGAACTTAAGTCTATTTTAACTGAACACATGACAGTGGATAAGAACCGATTCAGAATTTGCCATAGTACGAATATGGTTTTATTAGCTGAAAATAAATCTTAGATATTTTTTTTTTTGGCAACATAACAGTAAAACGTCAAAATTAACTGACATTATTGAAGAATTTTTCTGAAATATTGGTAAATTTACTATTTCTTGTGGTATAACAATAATAACAATTAAATATTTAAAATTATAGCTATATACATATACCCATCAGAAATCCCGTCAAGAAATTGGAAGATATTCGAACATTTAGAAGTATAGGAGAAAACTTCCCCAAAAAATAAATTTTAAATTATAAAAATAATCTAAACATAAAGAAAAGACATGAGAAATTTATAGGGCGCGAGCAGTCATGTGACTTTGTTGGACTTGACAAGCAAATAAGGGCCCGAGTTAGAATGACAGCTAGTAATTATGTACATATATGTCAAATGTCAATTGTCCATCCAAAATTTCATGATATTCCAATTCCATGTGGTTTATTTTCCTCGACAACTAAATTCCATATTCCTGGTGACAAAATAACCATGTGAAAAATTACGACATTTGACATTTATGTAAATAATTACTAAGTCATTTTGACAAGGGCCTCCATATCTGCTTGTGTAGATCAAGTATGACTAACTACGTGAATTTAGAAAATCTCGAAATTTTTGATGAAAATTCTGACATTTGACATCTATGTACGTAATTACTAATAATAATAATAATAATAATAATAATATTTATTTATTCCTTGTGATCATTACATGATATGGAAAAAGTCATAATTAATTAATCATTCATATATTCTTCTGTTGAATAAAAACATTTATTAATAAGGTAATTTTTCAATTGTTTTTTGTATTCTTTTATTTGTGGAATTTCTTTGATGGCTTTTGGTAACTTATTGTGAAAAATTGCTCCCATATAATAAATGTTTTTTTCAAACATAGTTGATCTATGGTGCTGTAATAGTAATTCATTCTTATTACGCGTGTTGTATGTGTGATAGTTTACTGAAATTGTTGAAATTTTTCTTTACAAAAATTAAAACATTGTATATATAGACACATGGAAAAGTTAATATTTTTTGTTCAACAAATGCGTTTCTGCAACTTTCACACCATGATAGACCAGACATATAACGCAGCGCTCTTTTCTGTATTATAAACACTCTAGAAGCGTCGGTGGCTGAACCCCAATAGATAATGCCGTAATTAATTAAAGAATAAAAATTAGCGTAATAATATGATTTCACTGTATGTGAGTTTACAATATCTGTTAGACGTTTTATGGCATAACATACTGTATTGAGTTTAGTACATATGTATTCAACATGTGCGTTATAAGTAACGGATTCATCAATCTTTATACCCAATAATTTTGTACATTTAGCTTGTTGTAGAGATTTTCCATTACACTTAATCAGAATGCTTGCACTATTGTCTGGCCTATTACAAAATTTCATTACATGAGATTTTTCACTATTGAGAATGAGTTTATTTCTACTTAACCATTCGGAAATATTACTAATTGTCATTTTGACAGAACTCCCATATCTGCTTGTCAAGGCCAACAAAGTCACATGACTGCTCGCGCCCTATACTTATGTAAGCAAAAACGGAAGTGGCGAGAGGTATTGTGCTGGCCACAACAGATTTTTTTACATGAATACAACATTCAATAAGATCTATAAGATTATTATGTATTTTAACTTTGCCATCTTTCACTAACAACGATTTGCAAGTTATATAAATAAAACCTAGGAAAATGTATAAATTCTCAGTGAGCTAGAGTAAATAAAGCAGCCGACCGAAACATCTAAATCCACACTACAACCTCATAATTTATTAACTCGGACAAAAATTCCCCCGAATCTAAATTCAAAAATCCGTAGACATTTACACCCAGTGTTTTCTCCTACATTGACCTGTTGGGAAGGAGCTCATGCATCTTGCGATGTGATCCGTTACCAGTTAGCGACGTCCCTCACCTCTCCGAGACGCCAGCTCTGAACTCCGTCCGACTCCGGAATACTGGCCAGCCGATACCGCCGGCGCTCGCGCCGTTCGCCGGACGTAAGATTACCCGGCGTCTGTCACCCTAAATGTGGATTTATTTCCGCTATATTAGATTACACATACCCGGCCGAGCCGCTCCGGCTACCCAATAAATATACCGGAGCCTCAATTAGGATTTCTTCACGGAGCTCGGGAGATCTCGCTGTTGCATCGCGCGTCAACCAGGAAATGTCTACTTCCGTAGAGTATATTGAGGTTAGGGATGTGAAGAAAACATTGTAGTAACGACTACATGTATGAATTTAAATAGGGTCAACTGGAGTAAAATGTAATAAAAATAAAACTTTGTATATCTATACCATTAAAAATTAAGTGTAATACATACGAACGATGTTTTTCAGAATTGTTCTTCGATCGTACAAACTGAAGAAACCTTTATGAATTTTAATTCTTTGTAAATTCCTGGCACTTATTATTTTTGTAACAAGTGCCGGAAATGAGTGATTCTGAAACAAATGCTGCGCTCGTTTCGAAATTTGCATGGAGTTTCATAATCATGTTTTCCGCATATGTTACAAACAATACTTTTTCTGCAATTGTTCAGAAAATAAAAAAATTACAAAATGTATTTTAATTTTTTGACGTATTTGCTACTTGGACGGCCATGTATAATATTTTCAACCTGCTATAACAATTGTTTCCATAACAAAAATCATTTCTCGCGCTAATGCCGGGAATCGGCACTCAGTTTGAGTTTCAGAACACCCATTTTCCACACGATTGTAGACAAAATATATTGCACAAGCATTCAATATACTCTCCTAATAAGTTATAGTCAGTAATAAATATCTCGAAAATATCTATTTAGGGCCCGCCTTCTCTATGACATACAGGATGTTAAAAAAGGTTTTTACCTCTCGCTAAGAGAGGTATTGGATTCATGCTAAAAATCGCATATCCAGATTTTATTGAATAAGCACGTTTTAAGGTCCCTACAATCCGATTTTAACATTTTTACGATGATGTCTGTGTGTGTGTGTGTGTGTGTGTGTGTGTGGATGTGTGTGTGTGGGATGTTGGAAGGACGGTTACTCAAAAACTATAAGACTTAAAATTTGTTTAACAACGTATTTCCCAATCGGACATTCATGGGAAGATCTGAAAAGGTTTTGGTAACAATTGGACAACCGGAAGTAGAAGATTCTTGAAAAAAAATCTTCTAAATATTATTTTTTGAAAATTTTTCTTGATAATATTAAAGAAAAATAAATTCTCTTTCTGATACATTTAAATATTTTTATACATATTTTATAGATTTAGAGATAAAAGGAATATAATATATAAAATAATGTTGTAATTAATTTTACAACCGAAAGGATGCCATGAAAAATAGTTGCAAATTTAAATTATTTGTAACTGACAGATAAATGTCAGTGTCAGAAATAATGAGTAATGAAAGAAAAATGTATTTGGAGAATCCCTTAACTCTTGATCTGTGACTATTATGGAGATGACAAGTCTAGGTTGAAGGACTTAAATTTGTTTCAAACATTATGGGACAATGTACACCAGTACTGTAGACTAGAGTAACTTTGAATTGCGAAAAAGCTATCAAATTCTTCTCAAGTAAGTTGTAAATATTGACAAAATTACACATCGATATAAGAATAATCGGAGTGCAATCTATCCGTCACTTTATTAAAGGGAATTAAGGTTATTTAGATATAACAAGTATGAAAAAATAAAATGTAAAAGAAGATATATAAGAATAGATGCACAATCCAGATATATACATTTTAGACCGCCCAAAATTAATGTTTTTACTAGAAGAATATGAAGAGAAAGTAAGCAAAGTTGTTCGAATTGAAAATTGCTGTTACCAGCCTAATATTTATATATGGTAAACTCTACTTTGTAATTTATTGTAACATAATTTATGGTAAATATCTTTATGTTGAGACATGCTATTATTGAATAATAAAGAAGTTTATACGTCATAGATTTATATGAATATATTATTTGTATTTATAAAAATAATCTTTGCTTTATGCATACAGCCAGGTAAAATATACGGCGAGAGGTTATGTGCTGGCCACATCAGATTTTTTTTAACGGAATATAGTACTAGATTAAAATGAGTAAAAATTCTTAATCAACATGGGTCCGATATACCTCTATTATCTCGAAAACTATAAGTTACGACATCGATTAAATGAGACTTTTGTTTACCTTTAAAAGGTCATCTTAAATATGCTTTGTCACGTTCCTATTTTGACACTACCATAAATTTTATTTTTATTAATTTACGGGTTGTAAATATTTAAAACACTTAAGGCCTTATAGTTTAGCAACGTCAGGGACTCGTGAGTAGAGCTGGTTCACTATATGATTTTATTTTACTTCTTTATATATTGTTAATTAATAATCTTTTGCCGGCCGATTCTTGGAAAAAAAAGTTGTAAGAGTCAGTCATTTACCGACCATAGGTGTGAGAGTTTTATGGATATAGCTAAGTTTATCAGTTAGTGAATATAGAGTATTTTGTGGGATAAATCCTTAGCCACCCAGTTTGGGGATTTAAACTGTAAAACTTTTGGGAAATTGTATTAATTTCTGGCGGAAACATTCCGGATTTAAGCGCACCGAAGGTCGATAAAATTCCTATAAACCACCTAACAACTAAGGTAAATATAAAGCAACTTTAGGCAAAAATAATAATTTGTATTCCTTTTCTTAATGTACAAGTATGTTTTTATAAAATATTTCGATCTTGTTTAAATTTATTTTTTCAACCACATGTAAAATGAATTATTGGTGAACTAGCGATGCTAACAAGTCTCTTTCAGGTTTTATTGTTGGGTTTTATCTTTGGATTTTATCCTTGGATTTCATTGTTGGATTTGATTGTTGTACTGTACAATCAAGAAACATTTTGGGATTTCGGAGTCTGGGAGATCATATCTGAGTGTAAATCCATGCGGCGTGATCACGGAGCGTGTTGCAGCCAGAATTCGCCATTTTGAAACGTGATCTGACGTACCATCTGACGTCAACGGAAATTTGGAT
Organism: Harpalus rufipes; assembly: GCA_951394225.1. NCBI lineage: Eukaryota > Metazoa > Arthropoda > Insecta > Coleoptera > Carabidae > Harpalus > Harpalus rufipes. The sequence continues at coordinate 26,491,737 of OX596277.1, forward strand.
GCTAGAACTGCCAGCAGCGCCAACGGTCGCAGATGAACCAGATAAGCCACTGATTTTGGTTATATTTTCATTGATTTATTTGTTTAAATGAACGTCATGAATTTATGAATTATTTTTGGAAATTCACATTCTGTTTAACATATATTTATTATGGTTATTGATGTACTAATTCATGCGAGCCTTTGTTTATTAATTGAGTATTCTTGCAGTTTTATTAGTTATCCTTTAGGGTTTGTTAAGGTAGTAGGAAGGGTTAGGACTCGATTTACTGAGTATTTATGTTGCGCTCGCACTTCTCTGCTTGATCGATCAAACATTCGTCGTGCGTCTTTTGCGTTAACTTTATTTAAGCTTTTTTTATTGCGAAGTCCTCGCTCATCCGCGCACTGCGCATCCCCTACGTGGAACCTGTCATGTTCTTGTTTTGCATTACCCTTTTTTTACTAAAAACTCGCTTGAGTTATATAATTTTCTTAAATTATATCTTGAATTGTTTTCAAGCATACTCTAACTTTATTATTATTTTATTTAATATTAATTTATTAAAGTTTCATATAATTTTTTGTATCTCTTTCTTTTTTTATAATATACATAATTATTAGTTAAAGTTAAAACGTGGCTTCATTAAGTAACTACCCCTGTAACCGACTCCAGGTACACCCATTCGTAGGGTTTCGGTATTTTCGTGGTTGTGTGCCTTATAAACAACCCCGTGGCGCCCTATATTTAATTATTATTAATACTAACATTTCTTTATTTTTAATTTCGACCCACCCCGACCTCCACTGTTTCAAAGCTAGCGGCCGCAGTCTCAAACATCTGTAGATGCGTATTATTTATTCCGAATTTTATATGTCATAAACATATAGACATCAGGAAAACGTTACAGCTTTTGTTTTTTACGAAAAATCAAATAATTGTACTAAATTTAATGTTGTGGTGACCATAGCCAATATTTAACTTTCAAATAACTTCGTAGCTATTAGAAATTTAGAAAAATGTTTCATATAAAATTTAATTGTTTTTTGCCTTCCATCATCCTTGTCTTTGGTCCAAAAATTCGATAGTTAGTTTCTAATGAATAAGCACGTTTTGGGGTCCCTAGAATACGAATTTATTAATTTTAGGATGATGTCTGTCTGTATGCATGTGTGTGCGTGTGTGTGTGTGTGTAAGTGAGTGTGTATGTGACGATCGTTTCGGATCACATAACTCCAATACCAAAAATTATATTTTTTTGTATTCCTAGAGTTTAGATCCATATACAGACATGATTAGATTTTGATTACAATTGGTCCACCGGAATTACTCTCAGTTGCAACTTTTAACAGTTTTTCTTGAATATTATTATCAATTTTAAAGAATATATTGTACTATATACGATTTGATTACATTTTATACTTCATATTCAATAGATAAAAAATTAAAGAATTATAACGGTATTAAATTTCATAAATCAGCCAGCTATGGTGACCATGGAAACTACTAATATATTCAGATAACTCAAATTAACAGATGTCAATATCAATGAAAAGAAAATGAATGTGGCAGAGACTAGGAAATTGAGATATATGTTGCGGAAGACACGGAAAGATAGGGTAAGGAATGAAAGGTAAGAAAAATGGTTCGAGTGATAAAGTTTCTCGAAAGATACAAGAGAGACGATTACATTGGTTTAAACATGTCATGAGGAGAGATGAAGAATTTATTGGAAGAAGAATGAATAGCTTAGTAATAAAAGGTAGAAGAAACTGAAGAAGTTCAGAGATAAGATGGAAGGACTGTATTGCGGAAGACTTGAGAGAATAGGAACTGAATTGAGGACGACACGCAAAACAGAAATGAGTGGAAAAAAATAAAAAAATCTGATGTGGCCAGCACAATACCTTCCGTCAATCCTGTGTATTATGTATAAATTCCATACATAAATTTTCTTGCAAAAGATTCTAAATTTCCAATAAAATTATTTCATAAACATACTATGCAAATTGCGTGTCGTTTTTATTCACTTCCTTTTTTCTCAAGTATTCCGCAAAACAGTCATTCCAACTTATCTTTGGTTTTCCTCTGTTTCTTCAACCTTCTATTTCCAAGCTATTCATTTCTCTCCTAATGACAATTTCAAACCAATGTAATCGTCTCTCTTGTATCTTTCTAGAAACTTTTAACACTAGAGTTATTTCCCTTATTCTTTCAATCCTTACCGTATCTTTTCGTGTCTTCCCCAACATCTATCTCAACATCCTCATCTCTGCCACATTCATTTACTTTTCATTAGGTTCGTTCAATAAGCCCCAGGAAAACAAGCAATCGGACGTAAAATTTGTTGAACGACTTCGCTAGCCTAGCATTTACTTGATTTGCTCGCAAGCAATCCAAGCGCCAAATTTCTCGCTTGTCTTGCAACTTATGCAATATAATGGCGGGAAATGCAAATTACATGAATTTAACGTGTACTGTTTCTATCTCATTTTATGGTGTATTTATACCAATTACATGTCAAAAAGGCTTTCTGTGATGAATGTTCATAACATTGTTAAATTTTAAATATTTTCTTAGACCTAAAAGAATGTTCAAAATTAATTCCACTATCTGCAAATAACTGTACCTACCTATAAATTCATTTTGTATAACTTTCCAGAACAAAAAATCTGATGTGGCCAGCACATAACCTCTCGCCGTATATTTTACCTGGCTGTATGCATAAAGCAAAGAATATTTTTATAAATACAAATAATATATTCATATAAATCTATGACGTATAAACTTCTTTGTTATTCAATAATAGCATGTCTCAACATGAAGATATTTTACCATAAATTATGTTACAATAAATTACAAAGTAGAGTACTATATATAAATATTAGGCTGGTAACAGCAATTTTCAATTCGAACAACGTTGTTTACTTTCTCTTCATATTCTTCTAGTAAAAACATTAATTTTGGGCGGTCTAAAATGTATATATGGATTGTGCATCTATTCATACATATCTTCTTTTACATTTTATTTTTTCATACATGTTATATCTAAATAACACTAATTCCCTTTAATAAAGTGACGGATAGATTGCACTCCGATTATTCTTATATCGATGTGTAATTTTGTCAATATTTACAACTTACTTGAGAAGAATTTGATAGCTTTTTCGCAATTCAAAGTTACTCTAGTCTATAGTACTGGTGTACATTGTCCCATAATGTTTGAAACAAATTTAAGTCCTTCAACCTAGACTTGTCATCTCCATAATAGTCACAGATCAAGAATTAAGGGATTCTCCAAGTACATTTTTCTTTCATTACTCATTATTTCTGACACTGACATTTATCTGTCAGTTACAAATAATTTAAATTTGCAACTATTTTTCATGGCATCCTTTCGGTTGTAAAATTAATTACAACATTATTTTATATATTATATTCCTTTTATCTCTAAATCTATAAAATATGTATAAAAATATTTAAATGTATCAGAAAGAGAATTTATTTTTCTTTAATATTATCAAGAAAAATTTTCAAAAAATAATATTTAGAAGATTTTTTTTCAAGAATCTTCTACTTTCGGTTGTCCAATTGTTACCAAAACCTTTTCAGATCTTCCTATGAATGTCCGATTGGGAAATACGTTGTTAAACAAATTTTAAGTCTTATAGTTTTTGAGTAACCGTCCTTCCAACATCCCACACACACACACACATCCACACACACACACACACACACACACACACACACACACACACACACACACACACACACACACAGACATCATCGTAAAAATGTTAAAATCGGATTGTAGGGACCTTAAAACGTGCTTATTCAATAAAATCTGGATATGCGATTTTTAGCATGAATCCAATATCTCTCTTAGCGAGAGGTAAAAAGGGATAGGAGAGATACACATGTTATATTTGACAACTGTATAACTTTCTCGTTGACATTTGTGAATATCTGTTCGTCATATACCTAGCTAGCAAATATTTCAGTGTACTAAGCAACAATTCTCGTTTACTTCCCCTACCATTTGCTTGAACTGCTTATTTCATTGAACACCTATTGATACTGACATCTATCAATTTGTATTATCTGAATATATTAGAAGTTTCCATGGTTGCATATCTGGTAAATTTATGAATTTTCGAGTGAATTTTAATATCTTTATAATTCTTTAATTATATATTTATTGAATATGAAGTATAAAATGCGATCAAATCGTATAGAGAATAATATATTCTTAAATTATAATAACGTTAAATGTCAATAAATGATACCTAACTGCGTTTTTTCAAGAAAAACTGTTAACATCTTCAAATAAGGGTACTTCCGATTGACCATTTATAACCAAAATCTAATCACTTGTTCTTCTTGAGAAATATGAAAAAAATATAACTTTTGGAATCGTGTTATTGAAGTTATGCGAACCGAAACTTTTGTCACACGCACGCACACACACACACACACACACACACACACACAGAGAGAGAGAGACACACACGCACACACACAGACACAGACACACACACACACACACACACACAGACACAGACACAGACACACACACACACACACACACACACACACACACACACACACACAGAGAGAGACACAGACACACACACACAGACACACATACATACGTACAGACATCATCGTAAAAATGGTAAAATCGTGTCAAATGGACCCTAAAACGTACTTATTCACTAAAAACTCATCATTGAATTTTTTGACCCTAGACAATACCTTCCTTACCTAAAGGTGACGGGAGGTAAAAACAGTGACCCCTAACGAACGAGAAAAGCTAAAGATGAAGATGTCAGTGTCAAGTGAAATTTGCATAGTTTGTTTATAAAATAATTTTACTGCAAATATAGGATCTTTTGCAAGAAAATTTATGTATGGAATTTGTACATAATACACAGGTAGGCGGAAAGTGATGTGCTGGCCACATCAGATTTTTTAGTTTAGGTTTAGAGTCTATTTACTGACAGACAAAATTTTGTTCTATCACTATCTTTGTCAGTTTTTCTTCGGTTTTTCGTTTTTCTCGGAAACAGATGAAGATCAGACCTATGTTGATTAAGTTTTTTACTCATTTAGTCAGTACTATATACTTTCAAAAAAAAATACACTTTTTTTGACACCTGTATATGATTAGGTAAATATAAAATTAAAGTTTATCTTGTTCGTGATCCTAATTTTAAAAGTGTATTCAAATCATTTTCATTTAGGAAACAAAAGTTTTGTTTTTTTATCAACAGTTACACATTTCCTCAGTAAAAATAAGGTCTTCTATTGCAAAAATTTTTACACAAAAATATTCAATGAATGTATGTAAATATATATTTTATTTTCAAAATACAACATTAAATTAGTTCACAATTATTTTATAATTGCAGCTTTGTTACAAATACATGAAGCACGTGAATGTACTATCAATAGTGTGATTTAGTTTACAGTTCCCAGTGTCTAATTGGTGTGGCGTTAATTTCCGAGAGGTGGTGGCAGCAACACGAAGCTGTGGCAGTAACAAAGCATCAACAATATCAAGCGAATGGGAAAGTGTCGGTGCGAGTGAATGACGTCAGTGATTTAAACAATTAGAGTGCAGCGCATGTCACGTGACCCCCGCCCTGGCAGGCTGTCGTGTCACCCCAACCCTGCCAGCCCGCCGTGTTTGTAAACTAGCAATGTCACTTATCTGTATTTCCCTGTAGATTTGCTCGAATAATGCAATTATCTGCTGTGAATTTACAAAAAGTGTCGCGGTAAACACTCATCGCCGAAGGTTATCATAACAGCCTACTGCATACTGAGTTTTCATTTACATCAACTAATTTTCAGGACGTTGTTCATTTGTAAATCTTTGGCCTTAATTTTTTGTTAAATCTCTTACTCTTAAATCAGCACCTAGTTTTCTCCATTACATTATTTTAACCTCGATAACACTCGGATATCAAATTTAACTTAATAATTAACATATTTCAGATTATATGGTAAATGTGGAAGAAAATTTTGAATATTACCGATTTAAATCAAGAATTCTATGCCAAAAAAAAATCTGTTTTGGCCAGCACAATACCTCTCGCCACTTCCGTTTTTGGTTACATAACTATTGGGCGCGAGCAGTCTTGTGACATTGTTGACCTTGACAAGCAGATATGGAGGCCCATTTCAAAATGATAATTAGTAATTACATAGATGTCAAATGTCAGAATTTTTCATTAAAAATTTCAAGATTTTCTAAATTCACGTAGTTAATTTGTCACCAGGACAAATAAACCACGTGGAATTGGAAAATCACTAAATTTAGAATGAAATTATAGTATTTGACATCTATGTACATAATTACTAGCTATCATTCTGCCACAGGCCACCATATCTGCTTGTCAAGGCCGACAAAGTCACATGACTGCTCGCACCCTATTGTATTTAACATTTCTTATATACCTACACTCTACACCAAAAATTTTACTTACATCTATTCCTTCTATTTAGATTGTTTATTTTTAAATACATTCTATGAAAAATTTTGTCCTGCTCTTCTAATTTTTCGAAATGTTTCCAATTCATTGTGGGATTGACAGTATTTTTAAAGGGTATATGTAATATACCTATAATTTTAAATAGGTAACTATTAATACAATAAGAAATAATATAACGTATGTACTTCCCAGAAAAAATCTACAGTAATATCTCTGGATATTTGACACTGACATTTATCTGTCAGTTACAAACATTTTAATTTTGAATTGGTTTTCATGACATTATTTGGCCTTTGAGATTTATTACAATGTATTACAGATTATTACATACCTTATATTTCTTTATCTCTAAATCTATAAAAGATATAATAGAATATTTATATGAATCAGATAGATAATTTACTCTTCTTTAATATTAGCAAGAATAAAAAAATTCAAAAAATAATATTTAGATGAATTTAAGAATCTGCTACTTCCGGTTGTCCAATTATTACCAAAACCTCTCTCTCTCTCTCTCTCTCTCACACACACACACACACACACACACACACACACAAACACACACGCACACACACACACACACACACACACAAACAGAAATCATCGTAAAAACATTAAAATCATATTGTAGGGACCTTAAAACGTGCTTAATCATTAAAATTTGGATATGCGATTTTTAGCATGTCTCTTAGCGAGAGGTAAAAATATTTTTAAAGTTCTCTTTACTCTATAAACATTTGTGTAATAAAAAAAATAAAATGGCCTTGTTTTAGAGTTTGGGAGTTTTCATATTAAATAAAAACTATGAGACTTATTCGGGCTATTATAATAATATCATCACCTTCTTTTAATAAGTGAAAAATAAAAAACAACATAAATAACTCGGGTTATAATTTCCAGGATTTTGGTGGAAACAAGTTTCCATTTTCATTAGGAAATAACATATTCGCATAAGACTGCGATATTAAATTACATTAATATAATTAGATACTCTTATATTTTAAGCAGCAAATTATTTCTATATCCATCAGGTAGACTAAAGCATAAGTGAAAGTAGGATGAAAACGTAAATGGAACAATGCAAAGGAAGTCCAAGAAATCAGAGTATCCCTTTTCCCCCATTACAATTAATAATGAAAATAAATATATCGGCATAATTACGGCTTATTACCCATTACTGGTTATGCCAATTTTCATCTGTTGGTAGATTTTGGTAATGATAATATATCTTTACCATTGACGGCGTCACCTCACGGGCTCTAAAAGTTGTCGTGAAAAGAACAGAGTCACCTTTGCTCTTCTTTTTAGAAATTGGTAATGTAATTTCAAGTTTTCAAGGTCGATCCCGCGCCGTGCAAATCATATAATATACTAGTCCTGTATATTTTAATAAATCTAAATAAATATGTACAAAAATGTACAACGCACTATATAGGGTATAAGAAGGTAAAGTACGAAATATATTTGAATCTTAAAGTTCAAACAAATCTGTAACATCCCCATTTGAGCATTTGAAAATCCATAAAAATCTGAACATAGGAGATAAACGTAGAAGCAAGCTTTCAAAATAATCGCATTTATTTCTTGTGCTGGTAAACCATTAGTACACTCGATGTCGCAGATAAAACAGGAATGATTGCAACATCGTCCCCTAATCCGCGAATTAAGATGGGAGATAATGCTAATAGCGCCGAGCGCGCCCTGTGCTTCTCATGCACCCTCCGCCTTGATGCTCCGGCCTCTACTCCATCCAGGCAGGGGAGTGATAGGCGTCACTGAAACTGAAATGAACAAGTCCTAAGCTCATTAGCTTTATTACAGATGCTACGATTTCAAAAGGTGGATTACATTCAATGGAAATATGATGGGCCGAAATTACCCACTACTAACTCCTATACTTTAGGAGGGTTTAGGGGTGCGGTATAACTGGGAAATGGTGGCTCAATTGTTTACACATTTTCTTAGTTTGACATGCGTAGTGGGTTCATATATCAAATTTAACAATTCAATATAATTAAGAGTATATGCATTATTATATTCTTGTTTGAAAGAATTAACAGATTAAAAGTCTATGTATGTTGCAAGCAAATAGCTGTTTTAGGAAATATTTATTTCTATGGGAGGGCTATATGCATTATATGGCCGGACGGCAAACTTAAAAACTATTAGTTTACAATAGCGTAATAATAATCCCGGTAGTGAGTGTAGTATACTCTCCACGACAACTTTGAAAGCCCATGTGGTTATAAAGTTTTGGTTGTGAAGATAAATCTTCTTATGTCGTGGTAGGAAAGACGAAAAATTCTAAATAAAAAGACAAGAAATTTTGGAAAGATACACTCGTCATTTACTTGCATCTGTGCTGCATTGTAAATTAATTAGATAGATGCTTATAATAATAATAATAAAAACTGTTGTGGCTAGCGAATACCTTCCGTCAATCATGTGTAATGTATATATATATATATATATATATATATATATATATATATATATATATATATATATATATCTCCATACATAAATTTTCTTGCAAAAGATTCTAAATTTCCAGTAAAATTATTTCATAAACAATCTATGCAAATTGCACTTAACACTGACATCTTCTTCTTCTTTAGATTTTCCCATTCGTTAGGGGTCGCTATTATTTATTTTCGTCTTCCATTCATTTCTGTTAAACGTATCATTCTCATTCAGTTCCTTTTCTCTCAAGTCTTCCGCAATACAGTCCTTCCATTTTATCTTTGGTCTTCCTCTGTTTCTTCAACTTCTATTACTAAGCTATTCATTCTTCATCCAATATATTCTTCATTTCTCCTCATGACATTTTCAAACCAATGTAATCATATCTCTTGTATCTTTCTAGAAAATTGTAACACTAGACTTATTTCCTTACCGTATCTTTCCGTGTCTTCCCCAACATCTACTTCAACATTCTCATCTCTGCCACATTAATTTACATTTTATTTATACTGACATCTGTCAATCTGAATATATTCACAATTTTTATGGTTAGCATAGCTGGCTGATTTATAAAATTTAATTTCTTTATAATTCTTTAACTCTATATCTATTGAATATGAAGTATAAAATGCAATCATATCAAATAGAGAATAATATAATAACGTTAAATGTAATAAATCAAATTTAACTATTAAATCTTCAAATGAGGCTACTTTTAGTTCACCAATTACATATTACATTATTTGTGACGTGACCCCATTAGGGGATGGCGGCGGGTTTGTTTTTCCGTGCTTTCGAAATATTCTTCCACGGAATAGTATGATTTAATAAAAAAAATCTGATGTGGCCAGCACAATACCTTTCGTCAATCCTGTGTATTATGTATAAATTCCATACATAAATTTTCTTGCAAAAGATTCTAAATTTCCAAAAAATTTTTTCATAAACAAACTGTGCAAATTGCACTTGACACTGACATCTTCTTCTTTAGCTTTTTCCATTCGTTATGGGCCGCTACTATTTATTTTCTTCTTCCACTCATTTCTGTTTTGCGTGTCGTTTTTATTTAGTTCCTCTTCTCTCAAGTCTTCCGCAATACAGTCCTTCCAACTTATCTTTGGTCTTCCTCTGTTTCTTCAACTTTCTATTTCTAAGTTATTCATTTCTCTCCTCATGACATGTTCAAACCAATGTTATCGTCTCTCTTGTATCTTTCTAGAAACTTTTAACACTAGAGTTATTTCCCTTATTCTTTCAATCCTTACCGTATCTTTCCGTGTCTTTTCCAACATCTATCTCAACATCCTCATCTCTGCCACATCCACTTTTCATTAGGTGCGTTCAATAAGCCCCAGGAAAACAAGCAATCGGAAGTAAAATTTGTTGAACGACTTTGCTAGCCTAGCATTTGCTTGATTTGCTCGCAATCAATCCAAACGCCAAATTTCTCGTTTATCTTGCTAATTTATGAAATATAATGGCGGGAAATGCAAATTATACATTCATGAATTTAACTTGTACTGTTTCTATCTCTTTTTATGGTGTGTTTATATCAATTACATGTCAAAAAGGCTTTCAAAGTTTTGTGATGAATGTTCGTAACATTGTTAAATTTGAAATATTTTCTTAGACCTAAAAAAATGTTCAAAATTAATTCCACTATCTGCAAATAACAGTACCTACCTATAAATTCATTTTGTATAACTTTCCAGACCAATAAAAGAGATATGAGAGATACACATGTTATATTTGACAACTGCATAACTTTCTCGATGACATTTGTGAATATCAGTTCGTCATAGAGCTAGCAAATCTTTCAGTGTACTAAGCAACAAATCTCGTTTGCTTATCTAGCATTTGCTTGAACTGCTGTCAGTATCAAGAGGTGTTGATATTGACATCTGTCAATTTGTATTATCTGAATATCCTAGAAGTTTTCATGGTTAGCATATCTGGTTAATTTACGAATTTTCGAGTGAATTATAATATCTTTATAATTCTTTAACTCTATATTTATTGAATATATCAAATCGTATAGAGAATAATATATTCTTCAAGTTATAATAACGTTAAATGTCAATAAATTATATTTAACTGCGTTTTTTCAAGAAAAACTGTTAAAATCTTCAAATGAGGGTACTTCCGGTTTACCATTTACTCGTATAACCAAAATCTAATCTTTTGTTCTTCTGGATGTAAACTTGAGAAATATGAAAAAATTATAACTTTTGGAATCGTAGTATTGAAGTTATGCAATCCGAAACTTTCGTCACACACACACTGACACACAGACACATAAACACACACACACACACACACACACATACATACATACATACATACATACATACATACATACATACATACATACATACATACATACATACATACATACATACATACATACATACATACATACATACATACATACATACATACATACATACATACATACATACATACATACATACATACATACATACATACATACATACACACATACATACATACATACATACATACATACATACATACATACATACATACATACATACATACATACATACATACATACATACATACATACATACATACATACATACATACATACATACATACATACATACATACATACATACATACATACATACATACATACATACATACATACATACATACATACATACATACATACATACATACATACATACATACATACATACATACATACATACATACATACATACATACATACATACATACATACATACATACATACATACATACATACATACATACATACATACATACATACATACATACATACATACATACATACATACATACATACATACATACATACATACATACATACATACATACATACATACATACATACATACATACATACATACATACATACATACATACATACATACATACATACATACATACATACATACATACATACATACATACATACATACATACATACATACATACATACATACATACATACATACATACATACATACATACATACATACATACATACATACATACATACATACATACATACATACATACATACATACATACATACATACATACATACATACATACATACATACATACATACATACATACATACATACATACATACATACATACATACATACATACATACATACATACATACATACATACATACATACATACATACATACATACATACATACATACATACATACATACATACATACATACATACATACATACATACATACATACATACATACATACATACATACATACATACATACATACATACATACATACATACATACATACATACATACATACATACATACATACATACATACATACATACATACATACATACATACATACATACATACATACATACATACATACATACATACATACATACATACATACATACATACATACATACATACATACATACATACAGACATCATCGTAAAAATGGTAAAATCGTATTATATGGACCCTAAAACGTACTTATTCACCAAAAACTCATCATTGAATTTTTTGACCAAAGACAATACCTTCCTTACCTAAAGGTGACGGAAGGTAAAAATCAATTCTTTTACAAAAGTATTGTAATGGGTATGCTCGTTATTTTGGTTAGTGAGGCATTATATACCTTCAAACCAAGAAAGTATGGAGTATTAATTGTATAGTTATTTTTTGCAAATGGAATCGTAAAATAGTCCCTTTGGCGAGTATTAAAATTATGGATTTGCTTACTAAGAATAAACTTTGATTTATTTTTAAAAATAAATTCATTTATTTCAAATATAAACAGACTGGGTACTGTGAGGATATTGTATCTAGTGAATAGCTGTCTGCAAGAGTGCGTGGTGCCAACGCGAGCAATGCATCTGGTAAGTCGTTTTTGGACAATAAATACATGTGAAGAACCGGATAAGGCACCCTAAAGGCAGATTGCGTATTTTAAGTAAGATTCTACTATGACAAAATAAACCATACAAAATTAAGGAATATTGAGGTATTTTTTGAGAAATCTTGTTAAGTAGCATGACTTATTTATCGACACAGTAGTTCATTCACAATATAAATGCTATTGTAAATTTTCATCAAAGGCTGCGCCAAAAGAAAACAGTGTTTTGTTGTCTTTTTATTAACTGACTATTGAAATAAATAATCTGTTGTATGACATTTATATTCTGGTAACTATGGAATTGTACATATAAGGGTGGTTTTGGTCTCATTGAGGAATAAGTAGTTGGCGTTGCACCATTGCAAGAGTTCTAAAATATTGATTTCACAACTTTGGACAATCTCGTTAGTGCCATTGCCTGATACAATACTCGAGGTATCGTCAGTATACCGAATAAAATTGGCAGCATCATCTGCACTGTCAACCAAGTCGTTGACGTACATAACAAATGTTGCTTTTTGGGATGTCTGATATTATATTATTATAAACATTAATATCATTTTTAAAATTTAATGACATAAAGTCACAAGAAACTTTCATTCCAGTTAGGTGTACCTGTAATTCCGTAAGAATATAATTTGCCCAGAAGTATTTTATGATCGCGATGATATCACAGAAAATACTCACTACTGATTGTTTATTATTTAAATAGCTAATTAAGTTAGATAAGCTAGAACGAAATCCAAATTGATTACGGTTTATGATTTTGTACTTGATCAAAAAAATTCTAATCGCCCAAGGAAACAATATTCAAACATTTTTGAGAATACAGATGTTTGTGATACTGGTCTAAAATTGTTTACGTTTTCTTTATCACCTTTTACCTTTTACCTTCCGTCACCTTTAAGTAAGAAAGGTATTGTTTTTGGTCAAAAAATTCAATGATGAGTTTTTAGTGAATAATCATGTTTTAGCCACGACTCTAAAAATTATATTTTTTTCGTATTCCTCAAGTTTACATGCAGAAGAACAACTGATTAGATTTTGATTATAATTGGTGAACCGAAAGTGGCTTCATTTGAAGATTTAACAGTTAAATTTGATTTATTGACATTTAACGTTATTATAACTTAAAGAATATATTATTCTCTATTTGATTTGATTGCATTTTATACATCATATTCAATAGATATAGAGTTAAAGAATTATAAAGAAATTAAATTTTATAAATCAGCCAGCTATGCTAACCATGAAAAGTGTTAATATATGCAGATTGACAGATGTCAGTATCAATAAAAATAAATTAATGTGGCACAGATGAGGATGTTGAAGTAGATGTTGGGGAAGACACGGAAAATAGCGACCCCTAACGAATGGGCAAAGCTAAAGAAGATGAAGAAGAAGATGTTAGTGTCAAGTGCAATTTACATAGTTTGTTTATGAAATAATTTGACTGGAAATTTAGAATCTTATGCAAGAAAATTTATGTATGGAATTTATACATATTACGCAAGATTGACGGCAGGTATTGTGCTGGCCACAACAGATTTTTTGATTGTTATTATTATGAATGACGTATTGATTAGGAAAGCATAAGTTAAAAATAATTCAAATATTTATTATAGAATTCGTTGAATGCCAAATTGATACCTGTTGATGCGCCAGCTCTCTCGACTTAAAAGATATGAAACTTTATCAATATTAATTTGGCTAAAAAATCGTAATTATATACCAACCTTTTCGTAAAAGTTTTTATGTGAATCAGTTTCATATAAAACAATTCCATTATCGAAGAGGATTTCGCCATCTACTTCTATTATTTAAGTATCCTGATATTATATCTACCTTATTCGGATTTAGCAATTGACAGTTTATAGAAAGAACATCAAAAATTGTCACACGAGAATTTGTTGTGTATGTTCCTGCTGGTCAGATGTCTTCTTTCATAGCGTTTTCAAGGTTGTATTAGGTTTATTGTAATGGATGCATAGTATTGTGGATACTTGGAATTCACACTTTCTTCTACCTTCTTCCTTTGTAGCGTGTTAAGATTGATTCGAACTGTACATTCTGCGTTTAATATAAAGTAAAATGCACATTCCCGTCTAAAATTTATAATTCCGTATTAAATACATCGTTTTCTTCATTACGTACTAAGCAATAACTATCTAGTGGAGAAGTACTACTACGAGTATAGTAAGCGCTCTCATCAATACAGATATTTTGTGACTGCCGAAATCGGTAAATAAAAACAAATTAGCTCACCCAGCAATGCATAATTAGCCATATATTTATTTATATCTAAACGTTGTTTTCATGAGCACATCTGACGAAACTATTGTTGAACGAATAACATTCTGGAGTGCAAGTTTGTAACTTTCATGTAGGTACTAAATTTAATTTCATTTGTACCAAAATTAAATTAAAGTTAGAAAATCGGACTTCTGTTTGTATTTGTTTTTCAGGGATATAATTACATTACACTTTACTGACATTTAAAATCAGCTTGTTTTGAAGTCATTGTGTCATGTTTCTACATAAGATGAAAATAAAAATTATTTAATAATGAGTAAATTACAATAAACGGATTATTTTATTTAAATAGCATTTGAACTAATTTTATAATTATTTACATGAATGTGCCAACCATGAATGCGTCACACAAGATAATCTAACGAAGTAGCCGAGTTGACTAAAAAATTAGTAAGAAGAAATTTTATTTTTACTTTTTTATGAAAATCTAATTCCTAGTAGACAAATTTACTCCATGTCGATTATTATATTTTAATAATATCATTTGCTTAATCTTTCTAAAATACAAATATTCAAAAAGCTCTGTTAGTGGATATCTCTTATAAGAGAACATGTCTTTAGGTAGATGTGTTTGTGGGAACCATCCTTTTCCTGATTGGGTCGTTGAAATGCATGAAAATGATCCGGAATTCCATCGAAAAATCATCTTGAGTGATGAGGCCCACTTCCACCTCGGTGGCTTCGTCAACAAACAAAATTGTCGCATCTGGGGCTCAGAAAACCCAAGAGTTATTGTTGAAAAGCCTCTCTATCCTCAACGTGTGACTGTTTGGTGCGGTTTATGGTCCGGCGGAGTCATTGGACCTTACTTTTTCGAAAATGAGGCTGGAGCAACAGTTACGGTGAATGGATTGCGCTATCGAGAGATGATTAACGATTTTTTATGGCCGGAATTGGATGGTATTGATCTGGACAACGTTTACTTTCAACAAGACGGCGCTACGTGCCACACAAGCAACGAAACCATTGATCTTTTACGGGAAAAGTTTCCGGACCGTGTTATCTCTCGAAGAGGTGATCACAATTGGCCACCGAGATCTTGTGATTTAACACCTTGCGACTTCTTTCTTTGGGGCCACGTGAAAGAGAAGGTCTACGCCAACTGCCCAGCGTCGACGCAAGACATCAAAGATGGAATTCGTGAGGCTATCGAGGACTTAGGACAGCCACTTTGCGATTTGGTTATGGAAAATTTCATGAAAAGGATATTGTCCTGTCAGCGTGGTCGTGGTGGTCATTTGCCTGATGTTATTTTCCACTATTAACGGCATACCTTCCTCTTTATAATGAAATAAACATCCGATCATTTATATTAAAAAATGGCATTTTTCTTTGAATATCAAAATAACACCTCTTATTGGAAAACCCTTTATTTTTATTTATAAATTAATCTCGTTTAAACGGACATTCACGATGGATAGTCGCGGACAATATTTTCTTGCTACTTTTGATTCGAAAACCGTCTTAAGGGCGCAGAATATGATGTCAAATGTTTGATTAATCCTTTTATTGTGCAAGCATCTTCCTTAGACGGACAAGATATTGGCAACCATATGAGTCCTCTCAAGAAAGCTTTCACTGTATTTCATTTCAATACAATTAATTATTTATTTACTTATTTTTTTCAAAGAGTTAAATCATTTGAAAATATGTAAAAATAATCGACCAAGAATTTTCAAATATTAAAAATAGTAGTGATGTAGTTGTTTGCAATTAATAATTAGGTATTAATTAGCTATTAAGTGTATCATGAGATAATTAGTGTAATGAAATATCTAGAACCCGTCGTCCACATTATAAGCGTACAGTGGCTTTGCTGGCTGATGATCACAGAGACAGCGAGCCTGCGGCGGCTAAAAACGCTCGCTTCAAAGTGAAAAATAACAGTTTACTTAGCGCAGTGCACACATGAAATCAATCTAATTACGTAGCACGATCCTTGCTCTGCTTCGGCAGCAACAGCAAACACAGTACACAGCCCGAGCCACAGCACCCCTTGCTGTAGCATACGCAACGTGAACGTGCTGCCACCATCTGTGATTAGTAAACAGTAACAGTGCGCTAACTGAACTAATGACAAACATGGCCGCCGGGCACAATCTTAATCAGCGGGCCGCCGCCGCCGCCCCTAAGGACGGCCCTGTGCCCGCGGCCACATCGATGCGGTGCGGACCGCAAACGCAAAATGTTGGCTTATTAAAAAAAGTTTCACCTCATGCTTTGTTAATCATGTTTATCCCAGCCTTTTTTATCTACTCTTTAAATTTTCAACCTAAAATATTTTATTTCGTTCAGTTGATTTTTTCGTTTGTTGTTTTATGATTGCAAAATAAATTTTCCGCTTCAAAATACCTAATGATAAAAATGTTATTAATTAATCATACACTGTTTTAATTATTGTTCTTTTTTATTTCATATCTGGCAGAGAAATATTTTTATTAGTTTTTCATAATTTTATTTGTTGGTTAATGGGGGT
This sequence comes from Harpalus rufipes, assembly GCA_951394225.1. Taxonomy (NCBI): domain Eukaryota; kingdom Metazoa; phylum Arthropoda; class Insecta; order Coleoptera; family Carabidae; genus Harpalus; species Harpalus rufipes. The sequence goes on from OX596277.1 coordinate 26,509,411, forward strand.
CATTTATTTAAATATAATTTAAACAAACAAAATATTAAATTATAATTTATACTAATTTCTTATACTCAAATCTCCAGGTAAAAATAGTTAATATATTTTCTTTTTTTATATTTTATTTCAATTTATTTAAATATTGTATTAAAAATATACTAATATGACCAAAAAATGTGTTTATCTTCAATTATCTCGAAAAACGTACATTTCGAATGTGAAAACGATTATATTTTTTCTTTAAAATTGTAAAACTTTGAAATGAAATAAAAAAATCATTAATCCCTAAAAATAAAAATAAAACCATTATTTTTACTCGAACCACCGTACAATATCAAATAAATTTTACATCATAACAAAATAATGTTCTTATAAGAAATAGCAAATATATAAAGTTTTGTAATTCTATCTATCAATGGCGGCTCGTGGCAGGAGCTGTAGAGTTGCAGCTCCTAGTAATAATTTATTTATAACATTATTAATAAAAATTAATATTGCTATTCAACAAACTTTCAAAAAGATTACAAACATTAATTTATCCTTTGTGCACCTACATTTTTTTTAAATATCAATATTTATATGCTTCCTGCATTACATCGATGCGTAAGCGCGTGCCTGAAACTTAATATTTGACGTATGAAGCTGTGAGCTGTCCCACAGTTGTATGTATTATCTACATTAGTCCTTAGTGCTTATATAGGTATCCTACCTATATATAGTCAAGAGCCTCCACTGCTATCTATAACCGTTTTCAAATTAAATACCACAGTGTACATCTCTTTTTGCCATCTTCAAGAGTTTGGTACTCCTGTACGAGGAAACATCAGTCATAGTTGAACTTTTTTACTTAAAACCATTCCGAGAATATATGTATGGTTGAAGTAACATGTGTCACAAAATTTTCGTAAACAATTTGAATGGGCAATACTGGAAAATATATTGCACGAGCTTATTACTGCAATAATTATCATAGATTAAGCCTAACATTCATATTTAATATAGAGTCAGTGTCAGTGGCCCATTTTCTTCTATACAACGAAGTTTAGTTCTGCCTTGCTCCATGATTAATTTTGGCCCTCCTACCCCTTGTTGTACTCCTTGCTTGTAACTCACAAATAGTTTTAAAAGGTCTCCCCTGGATACGTTAGGAGAATTATTTCGCAAGGTACAAAATGTATGTTTTTGCCACTAGAACACTGTGCTGTTGTTCAAGCATAGTTACATGAAGCTGAGTCAGACCAAAACTTAATGTCTTTGTTTACATGATGTAAATTGATGAAATCAAGTAATTTCGACAGGCAATTTTTAAAAACTTTGCCTTCACTTTAAATTTTATATTGAAACTTTTTGAACGTTACTTACAAGAAATATGCATAACAATGTGTAGGAGCCCCAAAATGAAAACATGTAAGGACCAGGATTTTTCAAAACATACATACGTGAAATAAACTTTGAATCTTGCCAAAGACTCATGGTGGAAGTCAGAACTAAAATCACAAATCGTCACTACACTAGCTCTATATTAAAAATAAATGTTAAAGCTTAAGGTATGTTAATTATTGTAGCAATAAGCAGGTTCAATACAAATTTTATTGACATTGCCATTCTTTCTTGGGATACCATGCATTTCGAGAAGGAAATAGTCCTTTATAGACTATCAAAAACTATGCGGTTCAAATTATGCTTAATTATATTGACGCAGATATTGCATCATATACATATACATTTAAATCAATCTATAAATTCCTTAAAAGAGTTATTAATTCATTATTTTAACATTAGTAAAAGTAGGTGCTGTTGGCGGAATAATTACATAAAGTAACACATCACCTAGCATTATTGAAATCTTGTTTTATAAAAATGCCGCAAAATACTTTTAAAAGGCAAAATACAGCTTTAGCTTGTTTTTATGAGGTTGTGGAATTTCCAAATGCCTACGGCGACGATGTTCTTCATTGTACTTACTTTCCTGGAGGAAATAACGCGAAATTAATGGAAAAAGATGGTTTTCCTTAAATTATATGCGAATTAACGACACATATTTCAAAATCCATTATAGTAACAGCTCAGCTTGAAATAATTAATACATATTTACTTGTAAATAATTGGTTACACGCTATCTATATTTAAAACCACATAATAAAAGGCTTGTGTTTAACTACTTATCAAATTTTATAAAAATAATCATACAAAAAATATGTACTTTCGTTTCCAAAAAATAGTTAATGTTCACCAAATTTTAGATCACATATTATTCCTAACCGCAGGTGATAACCAGATATATACTTCTCGTTATGTTCTTAAATTATTTGACAGTAAAAAAAATGTTTGTTTTCCAACAATATTAATTGTTCATCAATTTTTGGACGATATGTAATTTTAAATCAATAACCAGATATTGACTTCTTCCTAGTATGTTAGGTTCAATGCTCCAATACTGAAAATTTAAATTAAGATTGAAATTTATTTTATTTTTTAAACAACTGAAACATAACCAAATCACAAAACTCACGCCCCAGTAAGTATGTATTTGTTAGTTTTCTAAACATACCTATAACCTAATCGTAATCAAACGAACAGATATATAATGTGATCTCGGTCTTTGGTCGTTTTAAATTAACCCACAATGTATTATGGCCATGTGTTTCGCTTACTGAGAGTTTTCGGTCATGTAGCCTAACAATTCACTTTTATCATTTGTAAGCAAAATAATACTATTTATCAAACGTAAGACTACATATTTTTAAAACGGCAAAATATATAGTATTTAAAGTACAGAAAATACAGAAAGTATTAGGAACCGTTATTATTTTAGTGACCCAAATTTCTTTTTTCAATCTATGTATCATTTGGTATCTCACAAGTAGTTTTAATATTCTTTTTTTTTAGAGTACAGTACTAGGGGTTCAAAGTATAATTTGCATGGTAATTATTTAATTTAATTTCTAATAATAATACCAATACATATACTTCATACAGAAATTCTAACTTGCCAACTTAATATGAATGGTAGCAATTTTTCCAGAAAATTCGATTAACTTACAAGAAGGTGATCAAATAAAAATTTTATTACACAAATATTTAGTAGCATATTCAATTTAGTTACACACTTACTACTCGTATTAACTAATCAGCTATTTAATCAACGTTTACGGGACAGTAGAAGATTATTCATACTTGATAAATAATGTCATTATTCTTGAATAGTTACAGAAATATGTAATAATATTTAAAATTCCAATCGGAATGTACTGTGGCCTATCTAAACTTGTAGTAATCAAACCATTACACAATTTCTTTCGATTATTTTAAGTTAGGTTAGCTTAGATCTTGAGATTAATTATTATACGATAGAGTATATAATTACATGGTTACAATTCATCTATGTATACTTTTATTGACATAGTAGTATATAAATGTCCACATTACTAGTGAAAGTTTGGTTTTGTACTTCCTCTTTTATTCATAAATCTGATATCTATATTCTCCTGTCTGCATTTATTTATTAAATTTTACTCTTTTACCGTAACATGTCTATAAATTAAAATAAAGTTAGAAAAATTTATAATTTCCTACTTGCGATTATATTAATTCTAGCTATATAAAACCTATAAGACGTAATACACGATAAAACTTATGAACATATCTTTGATATTATTTATAGTTGAGTATGCTGCTAGCACATTAATGTCACTCGCGTTAGAAATAATTTTCCGTAAGTGAGTATAAAAGTCAGTTATAATTTTGTCGATAAATTTGGAAAGTATTTGACACTTGAGAGTAGAGTAAATAAAACGTGTGTGTAATATAAGATGCATGCGTGGTGACGGCGTCCGTGCCTGTGCGGTAAGCTGTAAGCAGTGAACATAAAGAATATTCACGTTGATGGCGGCGACTGACTTGGGTCCCGAGGCGTCCCGGATCGGCCCGGGGAGTCCCGGACGTTCTATCGACAGCTCCCTCAGGTACCGGCAGCATCAACCTGGAGCCTAGAGCCTCGGCCTAGCCTGGACGTGTGCGAAATACAAGAGCTCCGACTTAAACTTTAAAACAATACGTGCCAAGCGGACTCCTCTGCGTACATTTATGTTACAAGGCGTCGCGACCGCCAGTATATATAACAATGTCTCACGACCACCTTTATCTATGCTTTTATTTTTAATCAGAGGCTTACATACTAAAATTGCATACCACAAAAACAAACAAATTTATTTTTTAATAGACGCAATAGTTATTTATGGCACAAGTGAGTAATGTGTAAAGAAACATTTTCTGATTAAGCTATGACTAATATAATAATAATAATAATAATAATAATAATAATAATAATAATAATAATAATAATAATAATAATAATAATAATAATAATAATAATAATAATAATAATAATAATAATAATAATAATAATAATAATAATAATAATAATAATAATAATAATAATAATAATAATAATAATAATAATAATAATAATAATAATAATAATAATAATAATAATAATAATAATAATAATAATAATAATAATAATAATAAAAATAATAATTATCTTGTATATAAACTTATTACAAGTTATTACAATTATGGGGGTGAGTCAATTTTTCATTATATTTTATACCTGGTTAAGTTGCGTTGATGGACATGAGATAATGAAAGAACAGTCACAATCATCCCTGGTGGGAATCGAACCCACGACCCCAGGATCCAAGTGGTGATGGTCGCTTTGAGCGCTGTCTAAACACGCTGCCTTAACACTCTCGACCACCGAGCTATGACTAAAATAACAAATTCAATTGTTTTTTAATCATTCCAATGTAGTTTTAAATGGTAGCCATGGTAATTAGTTAGTTCGGGTGACTAAACTTTTGAGTAAATACTACATGGAGTTTGTTATTTTCCGTATATGTAAAATATGGCGTCATTAAAATTTGTACATGCGTTGTCGGCACATGGTGTTCAATCCGTTGTTCGTGGTCAATCGGTCGATTGCGAAGTGATAACTATTCAATCTCAATTTTAGTCTAAATCAGTGTTTCTCAAAGTGTGGTCCGCGAACCTTTAGGAGTCCCTGATCTTTTTGAAGAAGTTCATCGAGCCTTTTCATAATGTTAAAAAATGATCTAAATTTATTTACCAAACTCATCTAAAAATTAATTTTAAAGAATGAATAATCTACAATAATCACATTTTGTTAAAAATTGACTGCGAAATATTCCAGAATATTCGTCAGAATTTGCTTTCATTCGTATTTACTGGAATTCGTAATTTTTGCTACTACATTGTGAACTGTGCATTGTGCATTGTTGTGGGGAACGAAGTATGCGCATGCTCGTCACATATGCGCTTACCGCCTGATTTCGATATCAATCAGATAAGAATCCAACGAGTACACTTGAGGAAATATGTAAAAATTTTAAAAAGTCACTTTTCTCCTTAAATTGTAATGTTTTGATAATTTTGATAACAATACTTATTTTGAGGGGCTGAATACGATGATCGACTGGCGTGTCCGAATATTTTACAATTTTCCAATATTCCAATACTTAATTTGTTTAAAATATTAATTATATTTATTTTTCTAGAACTGACAAAAAAGTTGATGCGCACTATCTCACGCAAACTTCAAATATTAGAAATAAAATAAGCAGAACTTGCATTTTAAATTATGAAATATTTTTAATATTAATAAATGTGTTATAATTTAATAAATTTTGTATTATACTTGTGTAAAAATAGAATAGTATATTAAAAAACAACTTTCATAAAGCAATATGTTAACGCACGAGTCCACGTTCGAAAACGAGCCACTTTGCGGCGAGTTTTACAAAGGACGAGTGGGGAGTGCTAGTGCAGGGGGATGAATCTGAATTGAGGAACGTGATAACAAGTTTTCAATCGAGTAGCGTTTGGAAATACTTCCTAACTTTTTCATAGATGTCGTTAGTAGTACAGATTTTACAGTAATTGTCAAAGTTTAATGTCAAAATACTATAAAAAATCTGTTGTGGCCAGCACAATACCTATCGCCACTTCTTTTTTTTGGTTAAGTATAGGGCGCGAACAGTCTTGTTACCTTGTTGGTCTTGACAAGCAGATGTGGAGGCCCGTTTCAGAATGATAATTAGTAATTATGTACATAAATGTCAGAATTTTTCATTAAAAATTTCACGATTTTCTAAATTCATGTAGTTAATTTGTAACCAGGAGTGTGGAATTGACTTGTCGAAGAAAATAAATCACATGGAATTGGAAAATCACTAAATTTAGAATGAGAATTATGATATATGACATCTATATGCATAATTACTAGCTATAATTCTGACACATGACTGCTCGCACCTTAATGTATTTAACATTTCTTGTATACTTACACTCTACACCAAAAATTCTACTTATATCTATTCCATATATTTAGATTTTTTTTAATTTAAATTCATTCTATGAAGAAATTTTGTCCTACTCTTTTAATTTTTCGAGATGTTTCCAATTCATTGTCGGAAGTAACAGCATATATGAAGGGTATGTGTAATATACCTATAATATTAAATATTAAACTATTAATGCAATAAGAAATAATATAATGTATGTACTTCCCAGAAAAAATCTTTAGTAATGTCTCCGAATTTCTGACACTGACATTTTTTGACAATTTAAATTTTCAACTATTTTCCATGGCATTCTTTTTACAACAGATTATTTTATATATTATATTTCTTTTATCTCTAAATCTATAGAATATATAATAAAATATTAATATGTAGCAGATAGAGAATTTAATTTTCTTTAATATAACCACGAAAAATTTTCAAAAAATAATATTTAGAAGAATTTTTTTCAAGAATCTTCTACTTCCGGTTGTCCAATTGTTACCAAAACCTTTTCAGATCTTCCCATGAATGTCTGATTGGGAAATACGTAGTTAAACAAATTTAAAGTCTTATAGTTTTTGAGTAATCGTCCTTCCAACATCCCACATACACACACATCCACACACACACACACACAGACATCATCGTAAAAATGTTAAAATCGGATTGTAGGGATCTTAAAACGTGCTTATTCAATAAAATCTGGATTTGCGATTTTTAGCATAAATCGAAAATCCAATACCTCTCTTAGCGAGAGGTAAAAAAATAACATATGTTTGAGAACTGTTGTAAATTTCCTACGCTTCTCTACTGCATCGTTCGAAATTCTTTGACATTTAAAACTGTTATTTCTGAATTTCTATCTTTATTGCTATATTTCTTTACATTCAATATATTTTTGGTAAGTATACTCGTATTACTTTTCATATTAGTATTATTATAGGAGGGTGATATAAAAAATTAATAACAAATTAATAATACTTTAGAAAAAGATTACATGAAATATTTATAACTTCTGCGTAGTGAAGACATTTTTTTGTAGAAGTTGACAGTGCCCAGTAGAAGAAATTGTATGAGTAAGTGGACCAGGAGAATGTACACATGGTGGTACTCTTAGATGTTTACACCATAAGAGAAAAAAAGTAAAATATTACATTCTTTGGCGAAAGGACGTGAAGCTTCATAAGGTTCATCAAAGAATATGGTAATAGTATGGTATCAGTTTTAATGAAAAAGGAGTATAGAAGAGACGAAAAGGGTAAATTTGGTAAAAATTAGACGAACATCGATGACGAAGTCAAAGAAACAGTGCATTTCTTGCAGACATTTAAAGTAACATCCCTTTTTACCTTCCGTCACCTCTAAGTAAGGAAGGTATATTCTTCGGTTTTCATTGTATAAGCACGTTTTATGGTCTTTACAATACGATTTTACTATTTTTACGATGATGTCTGTATATGTGTGAGGATGTGTGTATGTGTGTGTGTGTGTGTGTGTGTGTGTGTATGTTCGTGTGTGTAACCGCGGTTTCGGCCGCGATATCTCCAATACTAAAACTCCAAAAAAGTACAATTCTTGCGCATTCCTCTTCCTTACAACAATATGCAGACTTGATTTGATTTTAGTTATAATTGGTCAACCGCAAGTATCCTCATTTGATGATTTTAACAGTTTTTCTTGAAAAACTCAGTTAAATATTATTATAACTTAAAGAATATATTATTCTCTATTCTATTTGATTGCATTTTATATTTTATATTCAACAGATATATAGTTAAATAAATTATACAGATAATAAATTCCAAAAATCAGCCAGCTATGCTAACTTAACCTTGGAAACTGCTAATATATTCAGGTAATTCAAATTGACAGATGTCAGTATCAATAAAAAGTAAATGAATGAAAGAATAAGGGAAATAACTCTAATGTTTATAGAAAGATATAAGAGAGACGATTACATTGGTTTGAACATGAGGATGAATATATGGGAAGAAAAATGAATAGTTGGAAGAAACATAGGAAAACCAAATATAAGATTGAAGAACTGTATCTCGGAAGACTTGAGAGAAAAGGAACTGAATGAGGACACGCAAAACAAAAATGAGTGGAAGAAGAAAATAAAAATAGCGACCCCTAACAAATGGGAAAAACTAAAGAAGAAGAAGATGTCAGTGTCAAGTGTAATTTGCATAGTTTGTTTATGAAATAATTTTACTGGAAATATAAGATCTTTTGCAAGAAAATTTATGTACAGGGCGCGTGCAGTGACGTGGCTTTGCTGACAGCAATTAATTACGTCCATAACTGACAAGTGTCATAATTTTTCATTCAAAATTTCATGGTTTTCTTATTTCATTTGGTTTGTTTGTTATCAGGAGTATGGAATTCAGATGCCGAGAAAGGGAATCATAAAATACCAAAAATTTAGAATCTTTTGCAAGAAAATATATATATGGAATTTATACATAATACACAGGATTGACGGAAGGTATTGTGCTGGCCACATCAGATTTTTTGAAATAAATTTACCATCTTGTAATAACAATAATAATAATAATTCATTTTTTTGTTTCTGGAGTAGGATGTGCTTAATAGTTGTCGCCGTGTAGTTGGAGATTTGTAGTTATTTATTATTTGATTTAAATAATGTAATGTATACATTTTTAAATAGACATATTAAGAACTTTAATTATTTTTTTATAGTGCAATATATATTTCACATTTCTTGATAATGTCTTTAATAAATCATCTATTTTCGATAGATTATTGTTAATAACAGTACCAAGAAATAAAAATTAAAGTTTAGAATAATTCAAAATGAATTCATATTTCCGGTCACCCTCTCGGCTGGTAAGTTTAGTTCTCTGACCTTTTCATAGACGGCACTAAAACTTGTTATCACGGTTTATAAGGGAGATACCCAATCTTCTGCTATATATTTTCCTTAATCTATGCTACTTACATTCATAATGTCAAAATATATGCATGTTATATTATTTACCCAATACCCAACACCGTTCAAAAATACTCCCAAAACTTTAGTCACGTGAACGTTTTCGCAGTAGAGTATTCCTATACTCTGTACCTTAAAAAATAATTTTCAACTTTCAATTTTAGTCAGATTTCAGATTCGAACTGTCCCTAGTCGTAATCACAAAAAGTACTCATTTGCTATGCCCTAATTTAATGTTAAACACTATAATTATATATCTGCAATATATTGATTCATGTTTCATGTGGAAACAATGATAAATATGTATGGTGAAAGGAAAATTTCAAGGTTATCAATACTTCACTCATTGAACCAGCATTATTCATCTAATTGTAACATGTAGTGAATGTTTTACATTATTTTAAGTTTCATATGGGATAATGTTCTTCAGGCTTATAGATTGTTTAAAAAAAGTACCTAAGGAATAAATAAAACGGTTTGAGTCCGAAGGAGCTTATTATGTTCTTTACGCAATTATTTTTAGAATGAAACTAATCTTGAAATTTTAGGCTGACGAAATTTCAATTTATCAAAAATTTAGCTGTCAGGATAATATATTCAATACAATACAAGTTAACAATCGTCGTTCAGAGATAAAATTTCACAAATGAATAAATAATATGTTCCCGAAATCATGTAAACAAGTCTGCATGTTACACAACGTGATCTAGTAATTAACAGTGATTTCCAGATTGATGACAACTCCAAATCAGTAACTGTTTGATATCGAATAATAATAATAGAATTGGAAACTCTCCGGTAATTTTGAAATTGAGATACTTTCCACATTATTGTTACCGGGAATTTCTTCAAATAAAAAATCTGCATTTTCTATTGTTTATGCCTTGATTCTTAATTTAATACTAAATTCGTATACATTTAAGAAACAAAAATGATAATATTGTAAAGAGGTAGGTTGGCTAAAGTATTCATAATGAAACTTAAAACTTATGCTAATAAGAAAACCAGTTGCAATTACATTTAGTGAAGTATATTTTAAAATTTGTATCTCTGCATTAGTGGACATAAAAACACTTTTAAATAAATAAATACATTATAACGACTTATTATATATTTCTGGATATGCCAATTTGTACTTTTATTCGCAAATTGACACATACCGGGTGTCCCAAGAAATCCTTGTCATAGGCGTTTACATGGGAAAACAGTTTTTTGTAAATAAAAAGTGTGCGGCAGAAAATTCAGCTATAATATTGAACATGATAATAGTACATTACCTTCTGTACGTTATTTATTATTAATTACTTTATTATTGTATTACAAATTAGAAAAAAATATAAATAAATAATTGTTTTAATATTTAATAATTATTGATTAAAATTTCCAAATATCTTCCGTGGCACAATGGTTAGAGTAGCTGCCTGTGGAATATTAAATTTTCTAGATTTGGGTTCGATTCTTCAGCAGGACAATTTTTTTTGCAAAAATATTGAACTTTTAAAATCTATCTTTTATTTCGTATTACAAGCATTTAGAAATAATAATACCTTGTAATAAATAAAGAAAAAATAATTAACAAAAATTGATTACAACAATGAAAACACTGATATAATGAAAATACATTGTATTTTCTTTACTTGTTAATAAAAAAAATCTGTTGTGGCCAGCACAATACCTCTCGCCACTTCCTTTTTTGGTTACATAAGTATAGGGCGCGAACAGTCATGTTACATTGTTGGCCTTCACAAGCAGATGTGGGGGCCCGTTTCAGAATGATAATTAGTCAGTATGTTTCATTCAGAATTTCAAGATTTTCTAAATACACATAGTTAATTTGTCACCAGGAGTGTGGAATTTACTTGTCGAGGAAAATAAACCATATGGAATTGGAAAATCACTAAATTTAGAATGAGAAATTATGATACATCTATATACATAATTACTAGCTATCATTCTGACATGAGTCCCCATATCTGCTTGTCAAGGCGCCCTATTGTATTTAACATTTCTTGTATACCTACATTCTACACCAAAAATTGTACTTACATATATCTATTCCTTATATTTAGATTGTTTAATTTTAAATTCATTATATGAAGAAATTTTGTCCTCTTCTAATTTTTCGAAATGTTTCCAATTCATTGTCAGGATTGACTGTATTTTTGAAGGATATATGTAATAGACCTATAATCTTAAATATTTAACTACTAATACATTAAGAAATAATATAATGTATATGTACTTCCCAGAAAAACTCTTTAGTAATATCTATGAATTTCTGACACTGACATTTATCTGTCAGTTACAAACAGTTCAACTGGTCAACTATTTTCCATGGCATCCTTTCGGCTGTAAAATTTATTATAACGTTATTTTATTTATTATATTTCTTTTATCTCTAAATCCATAGAATATATAATAAAATATTTAAATGTATCAGATAGAGAATTTAATTTTCTTTAATATTACCAAGAAAAATTTTCAAAAAATATTATTTAGAAGATTTTTTTTCAAGAATCTTCTACTTCCGGTTGTCCAATTGTTACCAAAACCTTTTCAGATCTTCCCATGAATGTCCGATTGGAAAATACGTAATTAAACAATTTTTAAGTCTTATAGTTTTTGAGTAATCGTCCTTCCAACATCCTACATACATACACACACACACACACACATACATCCACACACACTCACACACACACAGACATCATCGTAAAAATGTTAAAATCGGATTGTAGGGACCTTAAAACGTGCTTATTCAATAAAATATGGATATGTGATTTTTAGCATGAATGCAATACCTCTCTTAGTGAGAGGTAAAATAACTGAGATAGATAGATATAATGAACATGTACATGTATTGCATTTTTACTGTATTTATAAAAAAACAAAATTATTTTTCATTGACATTAAAGAAAATATAATGCATTTTTATTATATCACTATTTTCATTGTTGTAATCAATTTTTGTTAATTATTTTTCATTTATTTATTATAAATTTATTATTATTTATAAATGATTGTGATAGGAAATAAAAGAATTTTTTTAAAAGTTTAGTAATTTTTTTGAAAAAATAAAAAAATGTCCTGCTGGAGAATCGAACACTAATCAATAAAATTGAATATTCCAAAAGCACCTATGCTAACCATTGTGCCACGGAAGACATTTGTAAATCTTTTTATATTACATTATAAAATATTGCAACAATTATTTATTTATAATTTTTTATATTTTCCAATTTGTGCAATAATAATAAAGTAAATAATAATAAATAATGCGAAGAAGATAATGTACTATTATCATGTCCAATATCATGGCTTAATTTCCTGCCGAACACTTTTATTTACAAAAAACTGTTTTCCCATGTTAAACGCCTATGTCAAGGATTGTTTGGGATACCCGGTGTATGTACCATTGAGGGCGTTACAACTTCACGGGTTATCATTGCTATCATGGAGAGTGGAGTGCACCAGGCACCACAGGGGTCACTTCTGTGCTATTTGCAAATTAAATATAGGTAAATGAAATAGCATTATGTACATTACTGAATTTGGAGAAATAACGTATGTATACCTATAGATTTAAGTCGTACCTTTGAAAAATATAACTTACTATTCAATATAATAAAATCACTCTCTTAGTTATAAATGATAGAAAGAATTTGTTGTGGAAGATTTTTATGAACAAACACACTAGGGATTACCTTACGTTTAAATATGCATACCAGATAAAATATTAATTTTAAAATTAACTTTGAAGCAGTAGCATTATAAATTATTAATTTAATCCTTTAAAGCTTATATTTTATCTTAAAATGGTGAAAAATATTCTTCACATAGCTGTCAATTATCAAAAAAGAACGATGAAAAATTCAAGCAGAGGCGCACGTCACTAACAATAAAAAATACAAAATCTGGCACTTAAAACTAATCCAATCAAATCACATCACAATCCTGGGGCAGGGCTGACAGCTCCGGAACGGGCTGTAGCAGATGCAGTCGGAGCCGTCGCTAATATGCCCGATAAAAATAACGCTTGAACTCCGTAAAATAATAACAAAGTTGTACATACTTAAGCGGTTTGGAGGTTAAATTAAAATACTTTTATTTCTATGTATTTCTTTTTTGTGATCCATTGTTTTAGCATGCAGTGAAAACTCAAGCCTGATTCGAATGATCGTAAATCCGGATAATCAGGAAAATGTGGGCATATTTATGACGATAATACTAACACAAGTCAATACATATTTTAACCATCAAATTATTTGTATAAGCAAACCAGAAAAAGCGAGTTTTAAAAGTGAAGGTAGGATGGATACATAGGTGGAAGAGAGTGCGCCTTTATTCCAGGTGCAATTAAATGAGATCCATTGACGTTATTTCTGTACAACATCTGTATTTATCTTAATATTTTCGCCAGTATCTTCCAAAAACAAATAAATAAAAATGTCCGCATAATCTAGAGGCCTGGATGATTGGAATCTTAATAAGGACACTAAAACAAGAGTCTGGGCATGACACGGCAAGTTGTGATTGGCTAGGGGATGGGTCGACCATGTTTATTAGTGTCCCACCATTATTTAAATTTGATTTTGAATACTTATTTGATAAATTATTTGCAACTAGCAAGAAATGTAATATCTCTTATTCATACAATCATCAGTATTATTTATAGTACAACAAATAAATTCAATGATGCGAAATACAATAATTAATGTATTTTTTTGGGGTAACAATGAGAAAGCATGCGAGCTTGTCAACACTGTAATGAATGATTTTAAAATAAATAAATAACTTGATTCATATTGACTCCAAAACGTTTAGTTTTTCTTTTTTCACAAATTCTTAATAAATTGTATAACGCTCATACAAAAAACATACATATAGAATTGAAGTTAGTCGTTCATGAAGTACATGAATTTACCTATATTCCTGTATTTTCTATCCTTATTGAGGAGAAATGAATACTTCGTGTTCAGATAAAAAAAAAGTTTCACATTTTATGTGTTAAAATTTGTTATAACTTATAACTTGTGCAAATTTTAATGGTATAATTTTATTAATTTAATTTTTGCCAAGCATTTTCTAATCTGTTATAAAACAAAATAAAAACAAAATAATATAAAAAATTGTAGCTAACAAATTCTGTCTGACAGATAAAATGTCAAACATTTGTTTATCTATTGCTATTAATACAAAATTGAATAAATTTAATAATTTACATATATTTGGTGCCATTTGATGCAGAATTTTTTTACCCTTCTATTGATAAGTCAAAATGGGGGGCAACAGTCTGCAAAAAATAGATCTCCTATGTTATTCTCCTATGTTTCGAAAAAACAAAACACCCGGTATACGTACATTCACGAATGCAGTTTACATAAATAAACGTAAAATGAAAATAATTAGTAGATATAATTATAAATATGCATGTATTATTAAATATACACTCTGCATCTCTGAGTTGATCCACACATCATCAATTTCTGATGCAATAATTCTTAAACTTTTATCTAGCATCTTTGTCCTACACACATGGCATATATGTGACTTTTATTCGCTATCTCATTATTGTCGGTATTTCAGAGTGGTATACACTATCTCCGTCCAACCGACGGCAAAAATGAAAACGAAACTATTGTAACCGCGGTAACAAATATTATTTTAAAATATTTGAAATATTTGAATATTCATACCATGTCAACAATGTGATAAAGATGATTTTGGCGTCGATAATTTGTGTTTTGTTGTGTGTTGGTAGTTTTGGGAATTCTTATAGTTTTAAATTTGGCATTTTGCTATTACAAAGACGGTGTTTCTAAAATTGCCGACAATTATTGCAATATGTTGCTTTTGGACAATAAAAAGAGGTATATCTTATCTGTTATACTTATATCGTATTTAATCAATTCGTTTATTATTGCTAAATAATATTTATACATCGAATTTTGATGAATAATAATATTCATACGGTACATGTTATACTATATACTGTCAGTTTTCAGTTTTGATTAATATGAATACTACGAAAATCAGACAATTTCACCCGATAACATGACCTCCCAACGCTCTGGCGATTTGAATCATATGGTTACGATTGATGACGTGGGAATCAAGTCGTGGAAACCGACTTTATTTAGTTTTATTTTTTCTTTTAATGCATATTTAATCTTTCCCGGATTAATACAAGATGCTCTTTATCTTAATATAATTTATTTTTATCAATAAATAAAAAACCGTGATGTTTTCTTTAAACATGACCTAACATATTCTCTCTCTTAACCATGTCGATCCATTATATGTATTTCACTATTCACATTTAATAATAGAAATATTTTAGAATTAATAATATTAACTTCAGAAATATCTGAAGATTATATTCCACGCTGTTATGGAAAATTTCTTCGTAACTTTTGTAAAATGTATCGTTATTAAACTACAGTATGCAGTCTATTATTTAACAAAATATACTTGGCCATATAACGTCCTGTGCGTGTATTTAATATATCACATTATTATAATTACTGAAATACACCTAAAAATGAAAAAAAATATGTGGAAGATTTGTTGTGAGTTGTGGAGGATTTGTGCATAGTGATGCAAACTACAATCGGAGAGCAAATCAGGACCGGCGCCTTGGGGCCAGGGCCAGGGCCGGTGCAGGAGGGGCGGGCAACAATTAAATATGTAGGCGGTTCGCGCTCGTCGACCCGGGGCGGTTGGGGCGGCGGGTCAAGCAGCGCTGCGCCCTGTTAATAATTGAGCCGCGTGGCTTTTAACACAGCTACCGGCTGTTCTTTTATTCAGCACCTTAGCTTACGGTAAACGAGTGGTTGACACCTCCGAGCAGCTAACGGCTCCGTCCGTCCGTCCTCCAACGCCGCTGCCACCGCCACCGTGCGATGGATCGCTCATCCTGATCGCATCGCTCCCCCAGCTTCAGGATAAATCTGACACACACCACGCCTACAATATCTTCTTTCTACTCATGCTATGCTGACAGTTTATTATAGGTACCATCTATATGGAATATATATATATATATATATATATATATATATATATATATATATATATATATATATATATATATATATAGTGGCGCGTGCACCCGACGCCCAGCCCGTGCGCAGCCGCCGCCGCTGGTAGAACGTTTCTCGAAGGATGACATAATCGTCGCGTATAAGTCTTGACCTGCTTAATTATGTACGGTCGGCTGATCCCTTTGTATTCTACGAGTTGTGAATAAAGTTATATAAATAAATATAGTAAAATAAACATTGTTTAAATAAACAATCTTAGTGTTTTAGTATTTAATAATATTCTTAGTTTTAAATTAGTATTTATGCTTGTTTAATCCATAGTGTTAGTTACTTGTATTATATTTATCTTAATTATTTATCATTTAATAAACTTTTTACTTCCTTGTACGTAAGTAAAGGAAGTATTGTAATCGCGAAAAATTTCGGTTTTTAGTTTCAGCGGAAATATCCATTTTGATCATCCCTGAATCCATTTTGACTAATTTCGTCGTGACGTCTGTACGTACGTATCTCACATAACTCAAAAACTGTAAACCGTAGAAAGTTGAAATTTTGTATTTAGGACTGCTATAACATCTAGTTGTGCACCTCCCTTTCTGGTTAATACACAATTTCCAGAAGTGGCACTTTACATGAAGCCTATAATAGATTTTAATGAAAAACTGTTTTAAAATATAATCCAAAACTTTTCAAATTTGGTATACAAGACTTTAATGTCAATCGAAATAACATAATAGATTTTGGGTAAAATAGGCTAACCGGAAGTGGTACATTACTTGAAGTTCTGCGTCTAGCACATCAAGTATTATTAAATTAACCCTTTTTATAAGCGAGATATGTAAATTTAAAAATTATTTTTTTGTAATAAAGCTTGCTATGGATTACGACAAAAAAATAAAATGTTCATGTCAAATTACGTTAAATACGTGCAATTTTATGATTCGTACAATAACAAATATTATATTTTTATTGTGAAATTAGTCATATTCATTGTTGTAATCAAATATTTCTTTGTTGTAACCAAAACTCTCTTTAAAAACTCCCTTTATGGTCGCTATATATCTTACTGTTTTGAAGTTAAAATTACTATTTTGTAATTTATTTATTAAAAAAATATGTATAGTTTAATAATCGTACAAGGAAGTCGTGTGGTGTCCACATCAGATTTTTTTTAATAATATTTCTCTTATTTTTACACTTTACCCAAATAAATAAACGTTACAGTATATAATTTAATAGTAACTTAAACACAATGAATAATATACTCTACAATAATTACAAAATAGCAAAATTTTATTGACAACAGTGAACTCCATTGACAGTTGATTAAAAAAATATATTTACGTAGCCAAAAAAACAAAACACGGTTACTTGATTTTTAAGGTATTTGGGATTTTTAGACAAGAGCAATATTTACATCGGGCGCCAAAGTTGAAAAAAGAGATACAGAAAATGGGTTTTTTTCTCTGGAGCCATTAAAGATATCTTATCTATTTCAATTTAAAAAAATCTGTTGTGGCCAGCACAATACCTTCCGTCAATCCTGTGTATAATGTTTAAATTCCACATATAAATTTTCTTGCAAAAGATTCTAAATTTCCAATAAAATTATTTTCAAAAAAAACTATGCAAATTTCACTTGACACTGACATCTTCTTCTTCTTCTTCATCTTTAGCTTTTCCCATTCGTTAGAGGTCGCTATTTTTTATTTTCTTCTTCCACAATACTCATTTCTGTTTTGCGTGTCGTTCTCATTCAGTTCCTTTTCTCTCAAGTCTTCCGAAATATAGTCCTTCCATCTTATCTTTGATCTTCGTCTGTTTCTTCAACCTCCTATTACTAAGCTATTCATTCTTCTTCTAATATATTCTTCATTTCTTTTTAATTTTTAATTAAATTGTTAAATCTTCAAATGAGGCTACTTCCGGTTCACCAATTATAACCAAAATCTAATCACTTGTTCTTCTGGATGTAAACTTGAGGAATACGAAAAAAATATAATTTTTGGAATCGTGGTATTGAAGTTATGCGATCCGAAACTTTCGTCACACACACACACAGACAGACACACACACATACATGCATACAGACATCATCGTAAAAAATGGTAAAATCATATTAAAAAGAGCTTAAAACATGCGTATTCACTAAAAACTCATCATTGAATTTTTTGACCAAAGACAATACCTTCCTTACCTAAAGGTGACGGAAGGTAAAAATCATGTAGTCTAAGAATGTACCTGTCTATGTTTGGGTTGTGTTAGATTTTCAGTTTTTTGTTTATTACAGTAAAAAAAACTTATAGCTAGCTTATCTTTTATCAAAAATTTCACTGTGATAAATATTAAAAAAATCTGTTGTGGCCAGCACAATACCTTCCGTCAATCCTGTGTATAATGTATAAATTCCATACATAATTTTTCTTGCAAAAGATTCTAAATTTCCAGTAAAATTATTTCATAAACAAACTATTCAAATTACACTTGACACTGACATCTTCTTCTTCTTTAGCTTTTCCCATTCGTTAGGGGTCGCTATTTTTGCGTGTCGTTCTCATTCAGTTCCTTTTCTCTCAAATCTTCCGCAATACAGTCCTTCCATCTTATCTTTGGTCTTCCTCTGTTTCTTCAACCTCCTATTACTAAACTATTCATTCTTGTTCCAATATAATTCTTCATTTCTCCTCATGACATGTTCAAACCAATGTAATCGTCTTTCTTGTATCTTTCTAGAAACTTGTAACACTAGAGTTATTTTCTTACCGTATCTTCCCCAACATCAACTTCAACATCTTCATCTCTGCCACATTCATTTACTTTTTATTGATACTGACATCTGTTAATTTGAATTATATGAATATATTAGTAGTTTCCATGTTTAGCATAGCTGGCTGAATTATAAAATTTAATTTCTTTAAAATTCTTTAACTCTGTATTTATTGAATATAAAGTATAAAATATAATCAAATCGTATAGAGAATAATATATTCTTTAAGTTATAATAACGTTAAATGTCAATAAATCAAATTTAACTATTAAATCTTCAAATGAGGCTACTTCCGGTTCACCAATTACAACCAAAATCTAATCACATGTTTTTCTGGATGTAAACTTGAGGAATACGAAAATAATTATAATTTTTGGAAGTTTTGAAGTTATGGAATCCGGAACTTTTGTCACACACACAGACACACAGACACACACACACACACACTCAGGACACGCACACATACAAACATACAGACATCATCGTAAAAATGGTAAAATCGTATTATAGGGACCCTAAAACATGCTTGTTCACTAAAAACTCATCATTGAATTTTTTGACCAAAGACAATACCTTCCTTACCTAAAGGTGACGGAAGGTAAAAATAAAATTTTAACACTTTGAAAAATACATTAAAATTTTCAAATTCGTTTTTTTACGCGAAAGAAAGAAAAATCTATACAATATTTTGAACCCCTGCTATACAGATAGCGTATTTTCTTGGCAAAGTGCTTGTTATACTATATCGCCGTGCAGTGGTTATGAATGAAACTTCGTTCAAATAATCTGATCACTATTAATTTATCACAATAAACTTGTCAGCGGAGTGTATTAGCAAATGTATTTTGGAGTTTTAATTGTACACATTTATATTTAGTTTAGAAGCGTTACAGGAAAAATTACAAATATGTTTTTCGAAAACTATAAGAGATGTTTCCTTCCCATAAATTATTTCACTTTTTTATATGTAGTTAATTATTTTTTTTATTTATTTTACACTTATTTTAAGTAAAATATTTTTATAAATCTAAACCACTTTAGTTTTGCACCTAAAAAAATGAGATAAAATAGAAAAAATAATTCGTATTATTATTAGAATGCAGGCCGTATAAAAATACAACGGCAGAAAAAAATTAATGCACTAACCACTCAGAATATCCTGTAATTCTTACAAAATATGAACGTATCCTTGAGCAACTTTCTTTTCATGCAAGAAGCCTTTTATATAATGTAAATAGTAATGTAGCTGAACATTTCAATTCAATCGTTGCAAAACTCGTAGGTGACAAACGAATAAACTACACCAGCCGACGTTCATATATATCTCGCTGTCATGCAGCCGTTGAGTTTTAATACCAAATAAAACGCTATGCAATGATAATAATCCTGGTAAATATACCAAATTGTTTGAAATGAGACGACAACGAAGAATAGAGAAATATATGTCCAGAAAAAGCAAGTAGAAAAATAATAAAAAGACCAAAAATTGATCACTATTACGGAGAAAACTGCCAGAAATCCGACTTATCAGATGATGAAATGGAAGAAGAAGAAAAAAATATTTTAAAACTAAAGAAGACTAATAGTTTTCGGTCGGTGTTAGAAAGCCACATACATTTAGAGTCGCCGATAAAAAAACCTGGATTTTCGGGATTTATCGCGATTTCTAAAGTAGAAGTGCTAACATTGTGTAAATAAGGAGTAAGTGTTTAAGTGTAAGTGAAGTTTATGTGATCCGAAGCGAATCAGCACAGATTGAAAGATAAAAACTAAATAAAATTTATAAACAATTAGCTGTCAAGTTGAAGGCCACTATATAACAATACGTGTTGCCAATAGTGTCAAAATAAATACATTTCGACAAATGAGTGGTGGTAAAAGAGATAGGGAAATTAATACGAGCAGTGGAGATGAAGAATTTGCTGCATTTAGAACAAGTAAACGAAAAATCAGATTTAAACATAGGAAAAGGAGAAAATTCCAGTAATACAGAAATGGAAGACACTATAAAACAAATACTACCATGTCCTTAATGTTAGAAGAATTAAGAGCAAACACAAATGAAATGAAATCTTTACGTGAAGAAATGAAACAAAAAGAAAAAAAGTGGCAAAAGGAAAAATCAGTTCTCGTGAGCAAAATTACAACATTAGAGACAGGGATAGAACAAGAAGATAGACAAAAACGAAAAAAAAAATATTATAATAAAGGGAAATGAAGATATTATCCAAGAAGAAAAACAAAAAATAGAAAAATTTGTACAACAGAACATGAAGATAAAACCGTCAATAGAAAAAGTAAGCCTACTAAATAAGAGAGAGAGACAAGGAGAACACAATACTAGTAGAAGTGAAAAGCTGGAAAGATAAACTAGATATACTGACCAATAAAAATCAGCTAAAAAACATCTCACCACCAGTATACATTGAAAGCGACATGACAAAAAAAGAAAGAGAAATACAAGCAAGTATACAAAAATTGCAAAAGCAGAAAGGGAAAAGAATAAAAGGCTAACGATTGGATACAAGAAAATATTTATAAACGGCAACAGTACATATGGGATAAAGAAGAAAAGGGGGTAATAGAAGTAGAAACGAAGACAAAAAACTAATTCATGTACATATAGAGGACAGCATAACAGGAATAAAGACCACGCAAGGAAAAAGGACACGAGTAAGGAACCAAGAATAAAACGCGTTAAACTGGGAACATGGAACACAAGAAATATCACGAGAAAAGAATATGAGCTGATAGATGAAATGAAAAATATGAACATAGCAACTTTAGGTATAACGGAAACAAAAAAAAAAAGGAAAAGGCATCAAGCAATAATCAGAGAACTACTGGATGTTATGGTCAGGGATCAAAGATACCAAGATAGCAGCGGGAGGGGTAGGAATAATTATTAATAAGGACTATATAAAAAAATGGAAAACGAAAGATATATTAATGAGCGAATACTGTCAATAGATTGGAAAATCAAGCATATACAATAATTGTAACATACGCACCAAATGAAAATGACAAAAAACATATAAAAGACACGTTTTACGCGGAAATACAAAAAATTATAGACAGCACTAATAAGGACATATTAATTACGGGAGATATCAACGGGAGAGTAGGAAGAAAAAATAATCGAATAGAGAGAATAATGGGAAAAGAAGGAGAACATACTTTAAACCAAAGTGGAAAAAGAATAATAAACTTTTGTATTAAAAATGACCTGATTATAACAAATACATTCTACGCCCACAAAGACATACATAAATATACAAGAGTAGAACCCTCTAGAATTGAAAATTCAATAATTGATTATTTCCTTATTAATAAAAATAAAAAATCTAATGTTACGGATGTTAGAGTATACAGAGGGCCGGAAATCGGAAGTTATCAGTTTCTATTAGTCATGAAATTAAAAATAGACATACAAAATAAACTTGAAGGAACAAGGAAGACAATTAAGAAAGAAAGGATCAGAAGCCACAAATTGGCAGATGAAGAAATAAAAAGAAAATACCTGCGACAGGTTGAAGAATATTTGGAACGTTTTAATGAAGAAGAAACATTACAAGTATGTGGGAGAAATTTAAAAATGCTGTAATAAACGCTGCAAGGATAACATGTGGTACAACACATTTTAATAATAAACAAATAAAAAAGAGTGCATGGTGGATACCCGAAATTAAAACAAAAATACAAAATAAGAAGCAAGCCTGGAAAAACTATCTAATATAAAAAGACGTAAATCTCTATGAAGTGTACAAAAAACAGAACAGATGTAAAGAAAGCCATAAAAGAAGCTAAGGCAAATGAATGGACAAAATTTGGACAAAAACTTAGCATAACATACAAAGAAAATTCAAAATTATTTTTCGATGCTATAAAAAAAATGAGGACCGAAAAAGAAGTAACTCTCGGAAATATAAAAAACAAAGATGGGCTAATACTAAACAATGAAGAAGACATAATGGACATATGGCGTGAATATTTCATAGAATTACAGAAGAAACCGAAAAGTTAGATATAAGCCCAACAGAGGACAATAATACCCTAAGAAATACAGATACTGCATCTAATGAAAGTGAATACAATGTCACCGAAGAGGAATTTATGAGTGCCGTGACAAAGATGAAAAAAGGAAAAACACCCGGACATGACAAAATTACTGCGGAAATGATGAAATATATGGGGCAGAAGGGACAAGAATGCTTACTAAACATCTTTAATAAAATAAACCACCAAGAGTTACCTGAAGACTGGAAAATAGGTATAATAACCCCCATTTTTAAGAAAGGAGAAGAAACAGGTTGCAGAAACTACAGAGGCATCACCCTATTAAGCATTGCAGCAAAACTGTACGCTAGAATAATAGAAAATAGGTGGAACACACCTTTGAAGAAACAGAGAGTGGATTTCGACCAGGAAGAAGTGTACAGACCATCTATTTACATTGCGGTAATTAATGGTAAAAGCGAGACTAGTAAATAAACAAATACATCTATGTTTTATAGACCTGGAAAAAGCATTTCATAGAGTACTTAGAGAGAAGATGTGGAATTGCTTACACAAAAGGGGAATAGACGAATACACTATACAAAACATTCAAATATTATACCAAGACAACAAGAACTACGTCAGAGTACGAAACAATGCTTCACAAATATTTGAAGCGCACCAGGGATTAAAACAAGGATGCATACTAAGTCCACTATTCTTTAACATATATTTGGATGAAATAATGAAAGAGATAAAAACAAAAATGAGACCTTACAAAGTTTAATATATTTGAGCTATGTTACGCAGACGATATGGTGCTCATAGCAGGAAACGCAAAAGACTTACAGCACAACATCAATGTAATAAATGAAGAACTAATGAAGTGGAATATGATAATAAATAGAAGTAAAACAAAAACAATGATAATAAACAGTAGCTAAAGCATACATGAGATAAAAATAGGAGAAAAGGATTTAGAACAAGTCAGCACTTTCAAATATCTCGACGCAGTGATACAGGAAAACGGAAGCATAGACCAAGAAATTATAGAACGAGTAAACAAAGAAGGAAGACTGTTCAATGCTCTAAAAACTAAATTCTGGTCAAAGAAAGAAATACCCAAACAGACCAAAATAGAAGTCTTCAAAAAGATAACAGTACCTATCTTAACATACGGATGCGAATCATGGACAACAACTAAAAATAAGTAATATTGAAATGAGACTTTTACGTAAAATAGAAGGAAAAACGAAACTCGATCGCATTTATATAGAACAAATCTCGGCGCAAAACCAGTCAAAGAGATAATTCAGGAAGGACAGTTAAGATGGAAAGGACATTTACAAAGAATAACAGAAAAAAGAATAACGAAAAGCGTGTACGAAGCCAGGCGTACAGAGAAAAGGAAACGAGGAAGACCAATAAAAACTTGGGATGAGAAAGTTAAAACAGCTATAGAAGTCAGAGGTCTCAAATGGAACGAAGAAAAGCCTTTGATGGAAGATAGGACAGCCTGGCGCAGTATCTGGAGAAGAACACCGACAGAAGTTCAAGAAGAAGAATGGTTACCACAGCCTTACACCGCAAGGTAGAAAGGCTTTAGCATTAAGTAAGTAAGTAACAAGACTGATGGAGAAATTAAGGAATTGGAAAAAATAGTCTCCTGCAAGCAGGCAGTGGACTATGGATGAAAGAAAGAAGTAAAATTTTAACGGCTTCCAATTTTGGAACTATCTGCAAAAAACGAGAAAACATTAGCTGCCAGAAAATTGTAGAGCGACTTTTGTATAAAGTTGCCCTAACAAATATACCATCTCTTTATTATGGCAGCAATAATGAGGAGAATGCCTTGCAGTGCATGAAGGAAAAGTTAAAAATAAAAATTTATCCATATGGATTATTTGTGCACAATAATTAGTGATGCCGTGGGATCTCGCGTGTTCGAGATCTCGTCTCGAAAATCGAGAAATTTCGAGACGAGACTATCATAAGTCTCGTCTCGAAAAATCGAGACGAGACGAGAGGAATGCCCTCGAGATTTTCTCGAGACGAGAGCAGGTATTCGAGATCTCGATTGCACGAATTTTTTTTTAATATATATATAATTAAAGATATACAATAAGAAAAATAATTATCAGTACAAATATTTTCATTGCCTGTTAATTATTTATTTATTCATTTTAAATTTATAGGGTTTTAGTATAAAGAATAGGAACAAAAGTGTTCCCTGTGATGTACTCTCTACGCTAGTATTAAATGCCCTTGCTGCGAGTAATATTTGTTCAGTATTTTTTTACTTACCTGTTAAATGCCAGACTTAGTAAAAATAAAGTTTTAATCAGTAGTATCTACTTACTCCTTTATTACGTCCAAGTTGATGCTAATTTATTTTCCTGATAGATGTAAGTATAGAAAATTTATAACATATGAATTTATTTTATATGTATTCATATACAAATAATAAATAATTAGAGCGTCACTGCTTGCTACCTTCAACCATACAAACACGCTCTGACCTGCCAACTTATGGAACACCCATACAGTTAATTATAAATTCGAGAAATTCGAGACTCGAGTCGAGATCGAGAATAGAGGATGAAAAATATGACGAGACGAGACGAAAACAAATCTCGTCTCGAATTTTCGAGACGAGACGAGAGTGAACTGTTTCTCGCCGTTTCTCGTCTCGCGGCATCACTAACAATAATATTCCTTCCTTAGGCGGTACACCTGATGGTATTATAGATGACGATACAATTGTCGAAGTAAAATGTCCCATATCGGCAAATAAAATGGAGCCCGAGGACGCAATCAAATTAAAGAAAGTAACGTTTTGGAAGTATAATACACAAACAAATTTGTTTTTTATAAATACAAATCATAACTGGTACTATCAAATTCAGGGGCAACTAGAGATATCCAACAGGAAACAATGTATTTTCGGGATCTGGACTGGCAATGAAACAAATCAAATTAAAATAGAATATATTCAAAAAAAAAAAAAAAAAAATGGGAAAAAGTGTTCCCCAAATTGCAGACGTTTTATTACAAAGTATTCTTCCAGATTTAGTTGATCCTAATTTTTCAAGAAATATGCCAATTAGGGAACCTAATACTTTAAAAAATGTCAGCAATAAAAAGAGAACATCAACAAAATGTGAAAAAAAAACTATTCTAAATTTTGAAAATGTTGTTTGTATATTATGTACTAACATTTATTATTTTTATCTCCCGCTACCCTTGGTAATGGAGGTATAGGGATCGTGCTAAAAATCGCATATCGAGATTTTGGTAAATGACCACGTTTTAAAGTCCCTAGAATCCAATTTTCACATTTTCACATTTTCACGTGTGTGTGTGTGTGTGCGTGCGTGCTGCGTGTGTGTGTCTGTGTGTGTCCTCTTTACGGTCTGACTCAAATACTATCATTCAGAAAGTTTTGAAAACATGTATTTCTACCTTATTCTAATATGGGAATATCTGATTAGATTTTGGTGGCAATTGGATAACCGGAAATGGCAGTTTACTTGAAGCTCAAGATAGTTTTTCTTCAAAAAATACCTTTAAATTTAATTTTTTTGCAATTTGTTATTATAAAAATTAAAGAAAATTTTATCTTCTACAAGTTTGCTTTAATACTTTTACTATCCTTATTTTATGGATAAATTTATAAAGTAATATAAAAATTATATCTCGGAGCTTATGCTTTAAACACATCTCAATGGTTATACAGTTCAATTCAAATGTATGTAACTGACAGATAAATGTCACTGTCAAAAAAATAATTATTTCAAATTAATAATAGTAACGTTTTAAATGGAAAATTGTAAATAGAACAATAGTTTTATGGAAAGGAACTTAATATACATAATTTCTAGCATTAGTAAATATGTAGGTATGAATTTAAATAATGGGTGTGCTAATCTGATTTATACACACATTTCGGTAATGATGATGACATATTTATATTGTGCGAGCGTTTACCACAAGGGTTAATTTTATGCCATTTAAAATTCGAATTGTTTGGCGCCCCGAACGGTATCGAATTGGGTTCCCCAAATTCGCGACCAGATATCAGGCACGCGGCAACGAGACCCCATAGGTAAATGGCGGAAGGTTTTGTGTTGGTCACATCAGATTTTTTTTTGTTAAAAAGGGCATTTTTAACATTATGGTCGTTTAGATGATAAAAATGTAATTATAAATAAGTTCTATCTGAGACATTTTTATCACGTATATTTTATATATTGTGCATATAAAAATTGTACTTCTCTAAAAATAATATTCGGGTTGCTAAGTCAAAGAACTCAGATCAAAATTTCTAATGTTATTCTTTCAAAATAATAACAACCAATATTTTATTTATTACATACAAGTGTATAACCCCGTTTGGTTAAAGTTATTAAGAGTGGGGTAAGATGAGTTTAAGGAAAAACTCTTGTAAAAGAGAAATGTATTACAATTTTGAAACAAGCTTGTATCAATATTAGCATTGAATTTATAATACCCCTATTATTATAAATTCAATGATATTAGTTAGGCTATCTATCTCAGTGGTTCTTAAACTTGTTCCTTGGCGACCCACTTCGCAACCCAATAAATTGTGGCGACGCAACAAAATTTTGTTACCTCAAATTTTATATATTTACAACCCATAATCTGTACTATTTCAATACTTATAGGTAAGATAAATACACACTTTTGGATGCAAACATATATTTTTATAATTTAAGTCAAATTTAGCAAAAACAAAAATGTTATTTTAACTTATATGTGCATAAAATATTTATCTCGGTTCAATATTTATAATATGGTAGCTGGTCTCATTGCATTTATTATTCTGTTTGATATTTCGATTTAATATAAACTCAAACTGAAAATGCACATGAAAGTAGTAGCAAAAGTTGAAAGTATCAATCAATAGCCAATAGTCACTTAGATTAAAACTGAAAATCTCAATACAAAAAATATCTTTAAATTAACTAAAATATTAAATTTCGGTTGAGTTTGTCGCGACCAAAAATAAAACCCCCGCGACCCACTTTGGAGTCATAGTTTAAGAACCATTGATCTATCTTATTTACAAGAACTAAATGATAATTCAAAATCTTGATAAAAAAAATACCCCACCTATGGGGCAAAATGTTGAGCCTATTGGGACCAGACGACAGTTATGCACAATCGTCACATTTGAATGGGTCTTTTCTTTCGTAGCCTATATAAGCTTCCTGTAAAACATGCCTTTATATTGTTACGCATTTTTTTTTCACTTTTTCTTATCCTTTTCTTCGACGCAACATACATACATAAATTCGCGCTTATCCTACATGGTGACGAGTTTGTCATTTTACCCATAGAGTTAAGAATATAATACACAGAGGGAGCGTAAGCCTGAAATCTTGAAGCCGTGTCCGCCATCTTGTGCAGCCCCATTTCAGATTCGTTCTTTGCTTTTGCTTGCGTTAACGGGTGCTATTTAAAATTTGTTTGAACTTTTCTGGATATATTTATTAAATTTTATTTATAAATATGCCATCGTGCTCTGTGTTGGGCTGCATTAATCGTACTGCGAGGAAATCAACTATGCAAAAAATTATTGAAAGGAAAAGAAAGATAACCTTTCATGCGTTAGTATTTTCATAATAAAGTGTTCTTTCGAAATAAGTAGTTTCCTGTTATTTTTCAATTTTTGTATTAAGATTTCCGAAAAACTTGGAAAAAAGAAATGCTTGGTTAAAAGCGATACAAAGAATTGGATGGAATCCGTCAAGAGGATAGCGTTTTATGTTCAGAACATTTTCCAGAAGATAGTTTCGATCGTACTTCCTTAGTTTATGTACGATTACGTGAATATGCTATTCCTACTATTTTAAGGCCTACACACACGGTAAGTTTTAAAACTTTTTTCACGTAAGCTAATATGTAACAAGCGATTTTTTATACTTGAAGGATTTTGGAATTCAACATTCAGTAAATGTAATTGGAATTAGTCCAATAAGAATTGCCGGACCTTCTTTTCAAGCTGTACCTATCTAGTAACCAGCAGCTACATACACCGATAGCTATAACTGCAAGTTCTGCAGAATCGTCGTCCAATAACCAGCAAAGAGATCAAGCTGGATCTAGTAACCAGCAGCAAGATACATTGATAGCAATTGCTGGGAGTTTTGCAGAATTGTCGTCCAATAACCAGAAGAAAAATCAAGATGCAACTAATAACCAGCTGCAAGATACACCGATAACAATAGCTGAAAGTTCTACAGAATCGTCGTCGATTAATCAGCAGAGAGATCAGTTAGGTACTGACACAGCCTTCTAAAAAACTCAGAACTTCTGTTTTATTTCAATCAAAGCAGAAACATATTCGAACATTATCACGTACAACATCATTTTCACTATTACGAAGAATAACACGTGAAATATCTCCAAATAAATCTGCTTTATTAAATAAAATAAAGGCATTAGATCAACGTTACAAAATGAAAATAAAACTGCTCCAGCAGAGAAATGGAAGAAATATTAAAAAAAAATGCCACTATGTCGTCAGTACTTTGTGCTTTAAAGAATCAAAACTTTTTACAAGAAGATCAGCTAATTGTTTTGAAAAATATATCGAATCCTAATATGGAAATATTGAATCCAATGGAAAACCATATTATTTATTTGATTAAAGCTATTTCAGAAAAATATATTTCCATACGACTATACTACATTGCAAAAAATATAAAAGATTCAACACATGCAAAGTCGACGACAACAATATAACAAATTAATTCTGTTCGAAGGTTGCTAGTTTCAGATATTTATATTTATTGTATTTCTTTAAATTTTAAAAATGATTATGTATTTTATTTTAGTTACAGAATTATCTTGTATAATTAAAAATATTTTATTACGGTTGATATTATTTATTTCCTATACGTTGGAATTATTCTAGTAAATTACAGTATTACTATTGTTTTATTAGTCCAATATAACTTTACTTTACAAATAGATGTAAAATGGACAGATTTGAATAACGCGCTAAACTGGGGCTGCACAATATGGCTGACGCTTCATTTCCCTTCCGTCACTAGGCATCAAGGTCATTGCCTACAATCGTACTTTACGCTCCCTCTATGTATTATATTCTTAACTCTATGATTTTACCCCTGTCAGTTTGCCTCACAGGTAACCTCAAGTAAAATTTATTAATTAAAACATAATCTGCAAATTAAATTATACTTGTCTTCCTCATATATATTCAATCAGAATTCCTCAAAATTCTTTATTTTGACAATGATGAATTTATAACACTGCATGTGAAAAATTATGTTTGCTTCTACCTTCCTAGGAACTGATAGCACCACCATTTTGCGCATGGTAGAAAGACTTTACCTTCCGTCACCTCTAGGTAAGGAAGGTATTGTCTTTGGTCAAAAAATTCAGTGGTGAGTTTTCATTGAATAAGCACGTTTTAGGGTCTTTACAATACGATTTTACTATTTCTACGATGATGTCTGTATGTGTGTGTGCGGGTGTGTGTGTGTGTATGTGTGTATGTGACCGCAGTTTCGTGCACGATATCTCCAATACTAGAATTCCAAAAATTACAATTCTTGCATATTCCTCTTCCTTACAACCATATGCAGACTTGATTAGATTTTGGTTATAATTGGTCAACCGGAAGTATCCTCATTTGAAGATTTTAACAGTTTTTCTTGAAAAACTCAGTTAACATTTAATATAACTTAAAGAATATATTATTCTCTATACGATTTGATTGCATTTTATATTTCATATTCAACAGATATAGAGTTAAAGAATTATAAAGATTATAATAATTATAAAATTTCATAAATCAGCCAGCTGTGCTAACTTAACCATGGAAACCACAGAACACCAACATGTACCATGGAAACTGCTAATATATTCAGGTAATTCAAACTGACAGATGTCAATATCAATAAAAAGAAAATTATGAAAGAATAAGGGAAATAACTCTAGTGTTGGGCGTTTCTAGAAAGATATAAGAGAGACGATTACATTGGTTTGAACATGTGATGAGGAGAGATGAGTATATTGGAAGAATGAATAATGAATAGCAAGGTGGAAGAAACATAGGAAGACCAAATATAATATGAAAGGAGAGAAAAGGAACTGAATGAGGACGACATACAAAACAAAAATGAGTGGAAGAAGAAAATAAAAAATAGCGACCCCCTAACGAATAAGAAGAACTACAGAAGAAGATGTTAGTGTCAAGTGCAATTCGCATAGTTTGTTTATGAAATAATTTAACTGAAAATATAGAATCTTTTGCAAGAAAATTTATGTGTGGGGCGCGTGCAGTGACGTGACTTTGTCAAGCAGATATGTGGACCCGTGTCAAAATGACAGCTATTAATTACGTCCATAACTGACAAATGTCATAATTTTTCATTCAAAATTTCATGCTTTTCTTTATTACCAGGGGTGTGGAATTCAGTTGCCGAGAAAAGGAATCATAAGAAAATACCAAAAAAAGAAATTTTGAATGAAAAATTTTGACGTGAGGATGACCCACAAAATAGAAATGAATGGAAGAAAAAAATAAAAAATAGAAAAAAGAAGAAAATGTCAGTGTCAAGTGCCATTTGCATGAAATAATATTACTGGAAATTTATAATCTTTTGCAAGAAAATTTAGGTATGGAATTTGTACATAATACACAGGATTGACGGAAAGTATTGTGCTGGCCACATCAGATTTTTTTTTTATTATCCTCGCTCAATTATTTGTCATATACCTACTTTTCGTTATCAAAAAAATTAAATTCGTTGTCTTGCCCCGTTCGTCGCCTTGCCCCACTCTCTCTTAGTGCTGCGTACAGATAAAACAATATACTTCCAAAGGATTTAAAATTTATTATATTAAACAATAAATATTTATGTAATGCTGAGTAACAAATAAATCATTTTATTTTTTATTTGAAGAAAGACTAATTTCAGCCTTTGTGGGAAGATTTCTTATTGATGTTTTTACATTCGATTTTAAATTGGTCATTTCGAGGGCGCAAAAACACTCATCTTCAGCACTATTCTATAAAATATGAATGTGTTTGAAATATTCTTGGTTTTTACATTTGTTTAGTATTTTTTACCTTCCGTCACCTTTAGGTAAGGAAGGTATTGTCTTTGGTCAAAAAATTCAATGATGAATTTTTAGTGAATAAGCATGTTTTAGGGTCCCTATAATACGATTTTACTATTTTTACGATGAAGTCTGTATGTATGTATGTATGCATGTATGTGTGTGTGTGTGTGTGTGCGTGTGCGCGTGTGTGCGTGTGTGCGTGTGTGCGTGTGTGCGTGTGTGTGTGTGTGTGTGTGTGTGTGTGTGACGAAAGTTTCGGATCGCATAACTTCAATACCACGATTCCAAAAATTATATTTTTTTCGTATTCCACAAGTTTACATCCAGAAGAACAAATGATTAGATTTTGGTTGAAGTTGGTGGAAGTAGCCTCATTTGAAGATTTAACAATTTAATTAGATTTTTTGACATTTAACGTATTATAACTTAAAGAATATATTATTCTCACGATTTGATTGCATTTTATACTTCATATTGAATAGATATAAAGGGTTTTCCAATAAGAGGTGTTATTTTGATATTCAAAGAAAAATGCCATTTTTTAATATAAATGATCGGATGTTTATTTCATTATAAAGAGGAAGGTATGCCGTTAATAGTGGAAAATAACATCAGGCAAATGACCACCACGACCACGCTGACAGGACAATATCCTTTTCATGAAATTTTCCATAACCAAATCGCAAAGTGGCTGTCCTATGTCCTCGATAGCCTCACGAATTCCATCTTTGATGTCTTGAGTCGACGCTGGGCAGTTGGCGTAGACCTTCTCTTTCACGTGGCCCCAAAGAAAGAAGTCGCAAGGTGTTAAATCACAAGATCTCGGTAGCCAATTGTGATCACCTCTTCGAGAGATAACACGGTCCGGAAACTTTTCCCGTAAAAGATCAATGGTTTCGTTGCTTGTGTGGCACGTAGCGCCGTCTTGTTGAAAGTAAACGTTGTCCAGATCAATACCATCCAATTCCGGCCATAAAAAATCGTTAATCATCTCTCGATAGCGCAATCCATTCACCGTAACTGTTGCTCCAGCCTCATTTTCGAAAAAGTAAGGTCCAATGACTCCGCCGGACCATAAACCGCACCAAACAGTCACACGTTGAGGATAGAGAGGCTTTTCAACAATAACTCTTGGGTTTTCTGAGCCCCAGATGCGACAATTTTGTTTGTTGACGAAGCCACCGAGGTGGAAATGGGCCTCATCACTCAAGTTGATTTTTCGATGGAATTCCGGATCATTTTCATGCATTTCAACGACCCAATCAGCAAAGACACGACGTTGTTGATGATCGGCCGGCTTGAGTTCTTGTGTTAACTGGACTTTATAAGCCTTAAGACCCAAATCTTTATGCAAAATACGGTGTAATGACGTTTGTGGAATGCCTAATTCCAAAGAACGACGAGGAATGGACAAACCTGGGTTTTCTTCAACACTTTCGGCTACAGCAGCAATATTCTCGGCTGTTCTTGAGCGACGTGCACGGGTTTTATTCTTCACATCACTAACTTGTCCCAACAGCTCGAATTTTTCCACCAATTTCTGTATTGCGGTCCGACAAGGTGCTTCACGACGACCCAAAAATTGTCGAGTTTTACGAATCGTCTCTGCCAAATTTTCACCATTTTTATAGTGAATTTTAATAATTTCAATGCGTTGTTGAAGCGTGTATCGTTCCATATTTATTAATGGCGTAGTTTCTACTTGTCAAATGTCAAAAAATGACAGCTTCAAAAGCGACATCTACCGAAATAGCGGGCTATTCAAAATAACACCTCTTATTGGAAAACCCTTTAGTTATAGAATTTTAAAGAAATTAAATTTTATAAATCAGACAGCTATGCAAAACATGGAAACTACTAATATATTCATATAATTCAAATTGACAGATGTCAGTATCTATAAAAAGTAAATTAATGTGGCAGAGATGAGGATGTTGAAGTAGATGTTGGGGAAGACACGGAAAGATAGGTAAGGAAATAACTCTAGTGTTACAAGTTTCTAGAAAGATACAAGAGAGATGATTACATTGGTTTGAAAATGTCATGAGGAGAAATGAAGAATATATTGGATGAAGAATGAATAGCTTAGTAATAGAAGGTTGAAGCAACAGAGAAAGACCAAAGATAAGATGGAAGGACTGTATAGCGGAAGACTTGAGAGAAAAGGAACTGAATGAGAACGACACGTAAAACAGAAATGAGTGGAAGAAGAAAATAAAAAATAGCGACCGCTAACGAATGAGAAAAGCTAAAGAAAAAGACGAAGATGTTAGTGTCATGTGAAATTTGCATAATTTGTTTATGAAATAATTTTACTGGAAATTTAGAATCTTTTGCAAGAAAATTTATGTATGGAATTTATATATAATACACAGGATTCACGGAAGGTATTGTGCTGGCCACAAGAGATTTTTTAATATTTAGTTTAATCTTTATAAAAATAAATTTAAAAAAAATACTAAAAGTTTCTAATTAAACAGTAATAATGAAGGTGTATAATTTATATATATACAGGGTGGAAACGAACTTAATGTCATAAATTTAAGGGTGAGTAGTAAGGGTGTAGATTACGAAATTGAAAGAATTTTTTTAAAATTCGAAAAAAGAAAATTCGACTTTTCTTAAGGAAACTTTTTTTACTGCTGTTTTAATTCATATTTCATTAAAAATATGGTTATCAAAAATACATTCAAAATTAGTTGTATAAGATATTATTCTTAATAATTAAATTAAATAGCATTTTTAACGAAAATAATTGTGTAATAGATAAAATAATGCAAATGCGTTGCCAGTGGTCCAGTGGTACCAAAAATGTTAGTTTCATGAAAACTACCCTTAAATATGCGAATTTTTAAAAAATTCTTTCTGTTTCGTAATCTACATATGTCATACTACTCACCCTTAAATTTATGACAAGTTCGTTTTACCCTGTATATATATATATATATATATATATATATATATATATATATATATATATATATATATATATATATATACATCTTTAAAAACATATTTACTATAAATTATAATTACATTTTATTAAAAAAAAAACACCACTGTCGCCCTAAAAGATCATAAACTTTTACAGTAGAATTTTTGAAAGATGTCCGATCAAGGTAATCTACGAATTGTATGAATTCAGATTTTTGCTACGCCCATTCTGACAAATTCAGTAGTGTCGTTTGCTTAGTTTTTATGAGGGTACATAAGATACTACTGTTATTTTATTATTATAAAAATGTATGTTACAATAAAAGCATTCAAAATTCAAAAATAAATCAACTGGTGAGATTATTAGCAAATGTAAAACCAAATATGTGAAAAATAAGATACTGACACAATGTCAGTGTCAGTGATACTGACAGAAAATAACGTTATTTGTACGGCTATGAATCAAGGTAATGTATCTGAATTAATATATAAGCTTACGTTACAGCGAAAGTATTATCAACAACGAACATCGTTTTCAAGTGGAATGTCCTAACTTAGTCGAAAAAATATCAATTTTTGAAAGACAAACGTGTTATATCCATCCTTATCGCACACGCCTATAGACTGCAGAGGAGATAGATAAATGTATGCCAATTTGTTAATTCGTTCATGATACAAATAACCTTGATCGGACATTTTTAAATAATTTTACTGTACAAAGAATATTATTTTTTATTTACGCCTTAGTTTCCTAATTGGTTAATTTTGGTTGATTTTTTTCCATCATTCTTTTGGAGTAAATTCGATTTAAAATTTCTTAAACCCGTAAGCCATAATGTATCGCGTATATTTCGAAAAATATTCAGAACTTTCTTTATCTTACCGTTATGCGCCTAACTCAAATGTTTATTCTAGGGCTCTTTTGCAATGTTTATAGTTGACAAATTCAAAATTTTGGTTTGTTAGGTCAATAACTTTCATGTGTGAAAATTTCAGCTTGTAACACCAATTTACCCACAAAACCCATTTTTTCACGCTTTTCGTAGCGCGGAGCACTCTACTATAAGAATAAATACTGTTAAACAAATTATTACAGTCTTTCACCCACAGATAAAAAAATGTGCAAAACTACTTTCTGCAGATTTTAGTACCGACTATTTACTTTTACAACAGTCAAGTCATTTAGATTCACACTCGATTCATAAATCACAACTGTTCATTGAGTGCACAATAATAGTCACATTTCACATTTGCTCTATTTTGTTAAAAATATTTATTTACATTATATTTGAAAAATTCCGCCTGCAAACCCCAAAATAAGAAAATCAGAATTTTGGCGATAAATCATTGGATGCGACAACAAAAATACCGAAGGCGTTGAGCGTTCGCGAGCCGTTTACAAAACGAGTCGTTCATATTTCACACATCGTTCGGCGGTTGGCATTGGAGAGCGCTGTCGAAGAGGAAGCTTTTGCTCGGCACCCATCTGCTGGTGATATACGCGTTACCGATATGAGTTATGGCCCCCGAGGGTCTGCGCGAGCCTGGCGCTGACTTGCTCGCATCATCGCATCAAATATGCAGCCGAGTCCGTCCGCGATATGTTTATGCATGTGCGGTGCGGATGTCCACGAAGTCTTCGACACTTTGAAGTTGGGGAATGAAACCGCACAGCGCTGATACCGAGTAATTGATGCCAGATTTGCATCTACATCTTCATATATTTGCTGCTCTACCTCTGTATATTATACCTTACAAATACACTGTATGAATGCACGAATATAATTTAATTTAAACAAATTTTTGTAAGTTTAGTCAGTGGCGTGGCTAAAACTTTTGCCGCCCGGAGTGGTCTCTGGATTTTCCGCCCCTCTCAATACACCTAAAATACTAGAAAAAATCAAGAGGAAAGGACGTATCTATAGGAAAAATAAATTACAATTTATTTTCGAAGTAAAATTTTAATCTTTAATTTCAATATTTCAGATTATTATTTTGCTTGCCTTTGTTAGCAAAATCGTCAATAACAATGTCAAAGTATATTCAAAGTATATTCTCTAGTATTTTGACAGTTCTAACATTTTGGCAATGAAGCGCTTACCAGTAAATGTAAAAATGGAATTTTCCTATTTTTCGTTCACAAAGTGAATTTCGTTCAGCTGTTTTTATCAAAAACAGTGTAACAATAAAATATATTGTACAAATGTTTTTGGAGATGTTTTAAATTATTAAGTTAGTAACTTAGTCTAAATGTCAAATAAATATCTTTTATTTTATTAGTCGTTACTCATGGAAAATTACTAAAATTAGATTTCTTATAGAAAAACATTTATATCAAAAAACTCTCTTTTAATTAAAATTCAAACTATTTATTTGTATCTGATGATGGGTGGGTGCTCACCCGAAACGTTCTGTCAAATTAACTACAATAAATTAAGTTGATCTAAAGGCCTACGTCAATCTATATATTCGTACTAACTGTTCCCAAACATTTTTATTATATATTTATTTATGTACCACTCGTAGACTATTTATATCACCAACTGTTCATTTCACGATGCCAGTTTATATCAAAATGTTTATAAATCCGGCGTTCTTTTCCGGGAACATTCGACGCGATAATAACATCGAATACAAAGGGATTAGCCGACCGTACGTAATTAAACAGGTCGAGACTTGGGCGCGATAATTACGTCATCGATCAGGTTTCTAGAAACGTGCAACCAGCGGCGTCGGTCGCGTTCTCGCGTTGGGGGCACGCACGCTACAATATAAACCGTCAGGGAAGACAGCTAGGCATTCTGATATACACACGCAACGTGAAATGAATAGTTAGTGATATGAACTATTTAGTCTACGAGTGGTGAACATAAATAAATTAGTCTTAAATTAGTGTTTATAATTATTTAATCATAGTGTTAGTTATTTTTATTATCTTTATCTGAATTATTTATCGTTCAATAAACTTTTATTTTAATTAATATTTCTTTAATTTTTACACCACTCATATTAATAAACGTTAGAATACTTTTTGGCACTTAAAGTATTTAAAGTAACTTAAATACTTTAAATGCTAAATATTTCACGTATGCGCAAGAACACGTCGCTGTGTGTTTTTTGCACTACTGTCAACACAAGTTTGAACAAGTATAGATAGGTACTAAAGTTTTCGCTATCTACAGTTTTAATGGAATAGTTGAAAACATAAATAAAGATAAATCAAGACGTAATACATTATATGATGAACAATTTGAAAATTTATACTTGCTCATCAATATTATAGAACTAAATAAGTAAAGAATGCTACATACATTAATCGAAGTACGTGAAGTCTGACTTTTAATAGCGGTACATAAAATGCATTTCTTATGGAATTTATTTTAAAACATTTTATATGCGCGAAGCATTTTTTACACGCATGTGAACAGCTATCTTCATTTGCTTATTCCACAATATATTATTTTTTACCTCTTGCTAAGAGAGGTATTGGATTCATGCTGAAAATCGCATATCCAGATTTTAATGATTAAGCACGTTTTAAGGACCTTAAAACGTACAATCCGATTTTAATATTTTTACGATGATGTGTTTGTGTGTGTGTGTGTGTGTGTGTGTGTGTGTGTGTATGTATGTTTGTGTGTATAAGTGTAGGTATGTGTGTAGTGTGTGTGTGGGGATGTTGGAAGGACGATTTCTCAAAAACTATAAGACTTAATATCTGTTTAACTATATACGTATTTCCCAATCAGACATTACTGCGAATTCTTCTAAATATTATTTAGAAGAGTAAATTCTCTATCTAATATATA
The DNA here is from genome assembly GCA_951394225.1 of Harpalus rufipes. Classification (NCBI taxonomy): domain Eukaryota; kingdom Metazoa; phylum Arthropoda; class Insecta; order Coleoptera; family Carabidae; genus Harpalus; species Harpalus rufipes. Next base: position 26,548,383 of record OX596277.1, read on the forward strand.
CAAATATTTTATTATATCTTTTATAGATTTAGAGATAAAGAAATATGTTATATAATAATCTGTTGTAATAAATCTCACAGCCCAAATAATGTCATGGAAACCAACTGAAAATTTAAAATGTTTGTAATTGACAGATGTCAGTGTCAAAAATCTAGAAACATTACTGAAGATTTTTTCTGGGAAGTTCTACATTATATTATTTCTTATTGTATTAATGGTTAAATATTTAAAATTTTAGGTATATTACATATACCTTTCAAAAATACTGTCAATCCCGACAATGAATTGGAAACATTTCGAAAAATTAGAAGAGTAGGACAAATTTTTTTCATAGAATGAATTTAAAATTAAAAAATCTAAATATAAAGAATAGATAATAGAATTTTTGTGTAGAGTGTAGGTATTAAAAAAATGTTAAATACAATAGGGCGCCAGCAGTCATGTGACTTTGTTGGCCTTGACAAGCAGATATGAGGGCCCGTGTCAGAATGTTACCTAGCAATTATGTACATAGATGTCAAATATCATAATTTCTCATTCTAAATTTGGCACGAATATACTACACCAAAATTTAACGTAATTTGTCATCATGTAGTTTTAAGTATGCGTCTTTCAATCACAAGAACCTATCGTTTTATATAGTTATAGGTGTATTTGTTGTTCTCTAGTTGTAAAAATGATATAACAATCCATCTTATACTCCATCGTGTGTCTAGGAGGTGCAGCACGTAAAGGACTCCTCTCAGTCCTCGCTGGCTGACCCAGGGCAGGGGCAGAGCGGCAAGAACACAGGTCACTTACGTGTACGGGATACACATGGCAGCATCACATATACGATACACGCAACGCCTCCGCCGCCTTGGCACGTAAGCCGGCAGGCACATAGCATGTGCGCCGCCGTAACAAGTTGTAAGTGAAATAAAGAAAACTACAAGCGAAGAATTCCGCAATTTTAAACGCGCGCCGGAATTTTTCCCGAGAGAGACCTGCATGTACCGCACAGGTAGACGGAGCCAGAGGCGTGCGTACGGGCTCTTTAACAATACTCCAGTGGCAGATTATTTTTTCCTATACTGGATGAAAGGGTAGCACATACTAGTTTATTATTTAAATGGGAATATAGCTCTTTATTTTTAATTTCGCAAAAATGGGATATTTAAAAATAATAATTATCATGAAAGTTAAGTATTCAATAATTTATTAAATAAAAGTAGGTATCTGTTGATATTCATATCGCTCAGATAAATTTTGTATAATAGATGAAATAGAGGGAAAATAAAATTTCTTATTTAAATTATAATGTGATCGGTTTCGACCATTAAATGATCATCATCAGGCAACCAGCGTAACTACAAAGAGTATAAATCGTATAAATAACATAATAAAAAAAAATACAAAAAATACAAAAACAAATACACAAAAAACTACAGGAGAACTACAGAAGTGATTAAAGCGAAGACTAGTTATTCAAGAGATTAGCAAGTCAATATTAAAATGAAATTTTGAAACAAATTCACAAACGTTCACTCTCAGTGAATCGTCAAAGGATATTGCCAGGACCTATGAGAAATGCAACAAACGCGTAAAGTCTTGCGTAAAACTAGGTATATTAGTAAAACAAGTAGCGGGCTATTTTTCAAATTTATCTGATTGTTTAGACAGAAAGCTTCGTTTTCCTTAATTACCTTTTTAATTTCCCAATTTTCAAGGAAGTCTAATACTCTACCATTATGTTTGATTTCTAGAATTTCAAATATTTATTTTGAAATAAAAAATTATGACCGGTACCGATCAAGATGTTCGGCAAAACTTAAGTAATTGTTTTGAAATTTTACACATAACGCGTGTTCTTTGAAACGAGTAGAAAACTTTCCATCTGTTTTACCTACATAATAATTATTACAACCGCAATTACCACAGTTAAGTCTGTAAACGCTAGATTTCTCTATCAATGCTGTTTTGTCAATTTTTTGACACAGTTCATGTTTTATATTTGTTACAAGTTTGAAATCAATGTCAATGTTGTGTTTATCCAGCAAATTTCTAATTTTGTAGCCAACATTACCATAAAATGGTAGGCTTGTATAATAATTGCTCTTATAAACTGTTCTACACGTCAATCTACAAATAAATCAGCAAATATTTCGATTAACATTACTTTTAGCTTAACTACCGGCTTTCGAGTAATTCCGATAGCAGTTTTTAATTTTTGAATGGAATATTCTACACCTGTATTTAAACTTGAAAAGTCCATGAAATTTGTTATTTAATAATGTAAAAACAAATATTAAATTATTAAAGTACAATATAATTATAATTCTATAATTATCAATTATTATAAATATGTAAATAATATGTAGAATTGTAAATGATATTTGTCCAGTACGTTTACCGCGGGTCGGTTCGACGCGAAATATAAACATAACCTTACCGAAGTTAGTCTAATCTAATCAAGTATCCGCGTCATCGTATCTTTAACCGGAGTAATGGATGAATTTACAGAGAAGCGTTTACAAAAATTATGTAAAAACCATCGATAATTCTTCATATTCAATGTATTTAGAGATAAAAATTTATAAAGAAATTAATTTTTATAACTCTTGTAATCTTTGCTGCGTCACCATGGAAACAGTTTCAATAATTCTATATTACTAATTGAAAGATGTCAAGTGCATTAGGCTATTTGTTTAACTTTTGTATATTTAATATTTCTGAAGAGACGATAAAAACTTGCTACCTATACTTTTTCTTTTGACAAAATTTTTATTAACTGACCACAAAAAAATTGAAATTTGAATATTTAAATTACTGCCTTGTATGACGTAGAATTACGTCGTACCAATAAATGGCCGCAAAGCCGTAGCTTCGGTACGCTCCATAGCAATGGCATGTACGGTTAATTTAAATATGGCAAATCACCTATTTGACGTTTGAACAATAGTTTGGAGATTAATATTTTAGTTTATCCTCTTAATTTTCCACGAGTATAAGCTAAGTTAAAATACTTCAAAATCCTACTTTACAAATCGAAATACGTAATAATAATAACAGAAACCACGAAAATTGCAAATAATAAACAAGAGAGATAGACAGAGAAAAATGAACTAATTCAAATTATGACTTCCTTGCATGCCATCTACATGTTACATTTTTAAATATACTTCTCTTTCTCCAGTTCGAAATAATGACGTCACAGAAAATGTTCTTTCTTAATTTAATAAAAAATATATATTTTTTTTTAAATAATATTTATATTTTTACATACGTTTTCAACATAACATTAGGTATATAGTGATGAAAATGGAAATCGGATTTTGAGTACCCCGCAAGTAGCTATTTACACAATATGTATGTGAAATACTTTTAGTAAAAATACAAGAGACTTTCTATGTGGAATTTATATAAAATACATAGAACAGATTTTTTTATACATATTTTATTGAATGGTTTTTGTAAGTCTGGACTTTCAAATTAACATAATAAAAAAGAGTTTCATACTTCAATTACAAATATCATATTTTAAGTAGTAACATTTATATACATGCAAATAACGTAGTTAATTTTATTTTAAGTGACATTTAAGTACATATATTATTCGTTAAAATTTTAAAAATGGCTAGCTTATCAGAAGTAAGATATCCTAAATGCGTACAATGCGTGTTTTTTTTACAGAATAGATAATTGTTATCACTTATGTAGTTATGTACTATCCATTTCGAGGTCACATATTTAAAAAAAAATGTAGATATACTATTATGAGCTTGTTTATCACTACAAAACTAAAAATACATATAGGAGCAAAAAATAATTCTGACGAATTCATCAAATAAACACGAGAGTTTTTGTAATGCATACTACGAATGCACGCAAATTATCAATGCTGTTCAATATGAATATTGAAAAATTGACAATATCAGAGTGAAAATAGGTTTTTATAGCACAAAAACAAAAAATTATAACAAAAATGTTAACTCGTAAAAAATGAAAATAACAATGAAGAAATAAACTGTAATTATAATTTATTCATAGTTGTGATTCTTTTTAGTGAACAATAAAACTGTTAATAATTTATATTCTTCAAATGTAAAAACAAATATGGTACTTTTTACAAAGTTTAATAACGGCTGTGATTTAAACGGGCAGCAATTTATTTAATTTTTGATAGTCTATTATAATACAGTTTACTTATTAAGCAATCTGAAAAGGGCAAACTAAGTCAAAATGCTCATTTGTTTAAATTTTTTTAATCATCAAAAACTAACCTACGAGTATTTTATCTACCTGATCATATTATACTTTGTTACCAGATTAATTTATGTAATTGATGTAAGAAAAATATTCGAGATGCTCAATAATTTATTTTTGCGTTTGAATTTATCCGACAAAGAATTAATATTATTTTGTAATACTTGTACTACGACTATTCGTATTAAGAGTACACTGACTTCTTCCCTTTTATCAAATTTTAAGAAGAAGATGAACATTTGCTTGCTAATTCTTGTAGGAATATAAGAAAAAAAATCTGTTATGGCCAGAACAATATCTTCCGTCAATCCTGTATATAATGTATAAATTCCATACATAATTTTTCTTGCAAAAGATTCTAAATTTCCAGTAAAATTATTTCATAAATATAAAAATAAATAAATATTTCATCACGGCATATTACCCATTGCTGGGTGTGCCAATCTGCTTCATACACAGATATCGGTAATGATGGAATATTTGTACCGTGCGGGCGCTTACCAGGCGTCACCTCACGGGCACTCATTGCTGGCGTGGAGAGTGCGCCACAGGGGTCAATTTTGTGCCATTAAAATGCGATGTAATTTTTGGCGTCGGTCGGGATCGAACCCGGGTCCCCAGATTCGAGACCAGACACTCAGGCACAAATTGCACTTGACACTGACATCCTATTCTTCTTTAGCTTTTCCCATTCGTTAGGGGTCGCTATTTTTGCGTGTCGTTCTCATTTAGTTCCTTTTCTCTCAAGTCTTCTGCAATACGAAAAAATTATAATTTTTGGAATCTTCAGTAATGTCTTCGGATTTTTGACACTGAATTCATCTGTCAGTTACAAACATTTTCATTTTTCAATTGGATTTCATGACATTATTTGGGCTGTGATATTTATTACAACAGATTATTATATACCTTATATTTCTTTATCTCTAAATCTATAAAAGATATAATAAAATATTTATATGTATCAGATAGAGAATTTACTCTTCTTTAATACAAGCAAGAAAAAAAATTTTCAAAAAATAATATTTCGAAGATTATTTTTAAGAATCTGCTACTTTCGGTTGTCCAATTATTACAAAAAAAAATTTAGCTCTTCCCAGTAATGTCCGATTGAGATATATTTACGTAGTTCAACAGATATTAAGTATTATAGTTTTCGATAAATCGTCCTTCCAACCTCCCAACATACACACACACATAAACACACATACACACACACATACATCCACAAACACACAGACATCATTGTAAAAATATTAAAATCGGATTGTAGGGACCTTAAAACGTGCTTAATCATTAAAATCTGGATATGCGATTTTTAGCGTGAAATCCAATACCTCTCTTAACGAGAGGTAAAAATGAAAATAATAATTAATTTGTTGAGTAAAGAAATGAGGGATAGCGACAACGATTTTTCCAATACTCCTTAAAATTTATGAAGCTGCATGTAATACAACACTAAATTTATTTGCTATTTAAACAAACGTTTGACAATTCAGTTCGTAAAGTAGTCTGTGACAGATGTTGTAATAAAAATGATACTTTACGGATACCAAAGGATACGTAAAACAACTATTTATGTAACATTTGTATAAAAAATCTGTTGTGGCCAGAACAAAACCTTCCATCAATCCTATGTATAAATTCCATACATAATTTTTCTTGCAAAAGATTCTAAATTTCCAGTAAAATTATTTCATAAAAAAACTATTCAAATTGCACTTGACACTGACATCTTCTTCTTCTTTAACTTTTCCCATTCGTTAGGGGTCGCTATTTTTGCGTGTCGTTATCCTTCAGTTCCTTTTCTCTCAAGTCTTCCGCAATACAGTCCTTCCATCTTATCTTTGGTCTTCCTCTGTTTCTTCAACATCCTATTCCTAAACTATTCATTCTTGTTCTAATATAATTCTTCATTTCTCCTCATGACATGTTCAAACCAATGTAATCATATTTCTTGTATCTTTCTAGAAACTTGTTAGAAAGTTATTTTCTTACTGTATCTTTCCGTGTTTTCCCCAACATCTACTTCAACATCCTCATCTCTGCCACATTAATTTACTTTTTATTGATACTGACATCTGTCAATTTGAATTATATGAATATATTAATAGTTTCCATGTTTAGCATAGCTGGCTGAATTATAAAATTTAATTTCTTTAAAATTCTATAACTCTGTATCTATTGAATATGAAGTATAAAATGTAATCAAATCGTATAGAGAATAATATATTCTTTAAGTTATAATAACGTTAAATGTCAATAAATCAAATCTAATTGTTAAATCTTCAAATGAGGGTACTTCCGGTTCACCAATTTTAACCAAAATCTAATCACGTTCTTCTGGATGTAAACTTGAGGAATACGAAAAAATTATAATTTTTGGAATCGTGATATTGAAGTTATGGGATCCGGAACTTTTGTCACACACATACACACACACACAGACACACATACATACAGACATCATCGTAAAAATGGTAAAATCGTATTATAGGGACCCTAAAACATACTTATACACTAAAAACTCATCATTGAATTTTTTGACCAAAGACAATACCTTCCTTACCTAAAGGTGACGGAAGGTAAAAAGATTTTTTTAGAAAGTGTACACATTATCTATTAGTGGATGATTATAAAATTTCTTAATGGAAAGAAGTAAAAATGTTTTCGAGTAGTAGGTAATTATATAATAATATATAAAGCATACTGAGAATGAATATCTTCGGCAATTCATTTAAACTTTCCTAAAAGTTATTAGTATTATAATATTATTACAAAATTCAGTAAACCAGCTAATCTCAACTTATTGTGTCGCCGAAATTACTGATTTACCACCAAATAAAATATTTTTAACGCCTAATTACGATATATGTTTTATTATGTTACTGTCGACATCATAGTACCAACAATGAACTGAATTCAGCGCTCTTCACAAGCGTAATGATCGTCTCTAGTAACTTTGCGTCTTTTTCTAATTGATGCGTCAATGTCTACGTCTCTCTACATTGTTATTTTTAGATAAGCTTCATTAGTTAAAAAAAGAGTGCTGAATTCGGTCCAATGAATTTACCTAGTTATAAAAAAAATTAAAAGTGTTGGTAACTTTGATTACACCGGCGAACGATTTGCAAGAATGATAAATCATACGAATCCAATATATTTTTGAGTAGAGTCAACTTGGTATTAGTCCCAGGAAATGCAAAATAAAAAATCTGATGTGGCCAGCGCATTACCTTCCGTAAATCCTGTGTATTATGTACAAATTCCTTACATAAATTACCTTACAAAAGGTTCTATATATTCAGTAAAATTATTTCATGTACTAATTATGTAAATTTCACTTGACACTGACATCTTCTTCTTCTTCTTCTTTAGCTTTTCCCATTCGTTAGGGGTCGCTATTCTTAATTTTCTTCTTCCACTCATTTCTATTTTCCGTAAAGTTCTCATTTAGTTGCTTGCTTCTCAAGTGTTCCACCATACAGTCCTTCCATCTTTTCTTTGCTCTTCCACTGTTCTTTCCAACTTCTATTACTAAGCTGCTTATTCTTCTTCCAATATGTTCTTCGCCTATCTTCATGACATGTTCAAACCAATATAATCATCTCTCTGGTATCTTTCAAGAGACTTCTATCAGTCTAACAATTTCCCTTATCCTCTCATTCCTTATCTTACCTTTCCGTCTCTTCCCCAACATCCATCTCAACTTCCTCGTCTCTCTGCCACATTAATTTTCATGTCATTGACACTGACATCTGTCAATTAGAACTTTCTTATAGTAGTTGTTTCCATGGCTATAGCAAAACTGGGCGATTTATGAAATTTATTTTATTTATATTTTAACTCTATATCCGTTGAAAGTAAAGTATAAAATGAAATCAAATCGTATAGAAAATGAAATATTCTTTAATATTTATAAATAAAAATAAAATAAATAAATATTTCATCACGGCATATTACCCATTGCTGGGTGTGCCAATAATAATGACATAAAATGTCAAAAAATGATATTTAACTACGTAACTGTTAAAAGTTGCAAATGAGGGTACTTCCGGTTGACCAATTATAACCAAAATCTAACCAGCTCTTCGTTTGGATGAAAACTCAAGGAATACGAAAAAAATATAATTTTGGATTTATAGTATTGGAGTTGTGCGATCCAAAATTATCGTCACACCCCCCCCCCTCCCCCCAAACATACTCACACACACGAATACAAATATCATCGTAAAAATAGTAAAATCGTATTCTGGAGGTCCCAATACGTGCTTATTCGTTAAAAATTCATCATCGAATTTTTTGACCAAAAACAATAGCATCCTTACCTAAAGGTGACAGAAAATAAAAAGGTAGTAAATCACCTATTAGACCACGGCCCAGCAACCCGAAAAAGAATCAGACTTTCAGTGTAAAAATTGGTTTTGCGTCCAATAAAAGTTGTTTTTTGCAACATTAAATTCCAGCCACTTGTTCGTACCAGTTAAATCCACGTTAATTGACTTCTTGCCCTTCCTGAAAACAGAGATGTTATGTTAAGCGTCGATGATGGAAGCTAATACGGAGCGAAACGCTAATTCGCTTCCGGCGTGTTCCCAGTGTAGTGGTTTTCTTTTTATAACTGTATCATACTTTCATACTTAAATGGTAGTAAACATTTTATGATAAAATGTACTCTTAATTTAAAAAAGAATTTATACTTAACGACAAAGATATATGAAATTTTTTTAAAAATCTTTAATCACTTTAATGTTTAAGCACATTTCTAGCAATTACTGATATGTACTACAAGTAATTTACGGAAATATGCAAACCTTGTCATAAAATTTGTTTGTGGTCACACACTTCACTGTGTTAATATGTATTGGACTTTCGGAAATGATACATACGTACAACTTCAATTATGAAATATTCAATTTCACCATTTTACTTTGTTGGAATAAATCATACTTTTATTTTAAATAATGATTTATGTATTGAAAACGTCGAAAACATAATACTCGTATATTTGAAAAATGCGACAAACAAAAATTATTATTTTTTATCTGCAATACAAAATTACAGCAAATAAAATATGTTAATATTGATATATTTAAACATATTCTACACATTCGGTCCTTTCAGTACACTAACTGGTGTCAAAAATTCTACAATTTATTTTAGTGTTCCACAGTGTTAAATTAGCGAAAATACTATGTAAAAATAAAATTATACACTAAGAATTTAACACGGGTATAATTTTTTACATTCCGTTAACTTTACATTAGGAAGGTGTTGTCTTTGGTCAAAAAATTCAATGATGAGTTTTAGTGAATAAGCATGTTTTAGGGTCCCTGTAATACGAATTAACCATTTTTACGATGATGTCTGTATGTATGACTGTGTGTGTGTGTATGTGTGTGTGTATGTGTGTGTAACGATCATTCAGTTTCGGATCGCATAACTTCAATACCACGATTCCAAAAATTCGTATTCCTCAAGTTTACATCCAGAAGTACAACTGATTAGATTTTGGTTATAATTGGTAAACCGAAAGTAGCCTCATTTGAAGATTTTAACAGTTAAATATGATTCATTGGCATTTAACGTTATTATAACTTAAAGAATATATTATTCTACGATTTGATTGCATTGTATACTTTATATTCAATAGATATAAAGTTAAAGAATTATAAAGATATTAAATTTCATAAATCAGCCAGCTATGCTAACCATGGAAACTGCTAATATATTCAGATAATTCATATTGACAGATGTCACTATCAATGAAAAGTAAATGAATGTGGCAGAGATGAGGATGTTGAAGTAGATGTTAGGGAAGACTCGGAAAGATACAGTAAGGAAATAACTCTAGTGTTACAAGTTTGTAGAAAGATACAGGAGAGACGATTACATTGGTTTTAACATGGCTTGAGGAGAGATGAAAAATATATTGGAAGAAGAATAAATAGCTTAGTACTAGAAGGTTGAACAAACAGAAGAAGACCAAAGATAAGATGGAAGGATTGTATTGCGGAAGACTTGAGAGAAAAGGAACTGAATGAGATAATGAGAATGACACACAAAACAGAAATGAGTGGAACAAGAAAATAAAAAAACAGCGACCCCTAATAAATAGGAAAAGCTAATGAAGAAGAAGAAGAAGATGTCAGTGTCAAGTGTAATTTGCATAGTTTGTTTATCAAATAATTTTACTGGAAATTTAGAATCTCTTGTAAAAAAAATTATGTATGGAATTTATCCATAATACACAAGATTGATGGAAGGTATTGTGCTGGCCATATCCGATTTTTTTATGTTGTTTTGAAGATAACGTAAATATATTTTCTAAAATCAAAATTTGGTATAAAATTGGAGGTAGAGAGAAGGTGGTGTTTGTGGCAACTCACGTACGCCACTGCAGACATAAGGCATCCAGTAGCTAGTGCAATTTAGCCAGCTGGAAACGTATTGTAGTACATTGTGCGCCTTGCAGGGTACAGGGGTAGCGGCAGGGCGAGCAGTGACCATAAAGCACAATGGTTTATGTGCAAGAAGCCGGCATGAGCGTCGGCGCGTCCGCCGTCTGCTCCGGCCTCCTCGACTACCTCGAGCAGAGCACAGCCGAGACCCGAGACCGAGAGCTTTAATAAGCACGTGGCGTGTTTATGACTCGCGCCCAAATTACCCTCTCGACTTCTACTCAATTTTACCAGCCAGGCCAGTCAAACCAGAAGGAATATGAAAGAAACGCAGCTTTTCTTCAAAGATTTATTATTAGTTTGCAAATGTAATTCAAATATATCATGTTTCTTCCACGAATTACTTTTCTATTTTCTTCTGCATTTTTTTATAATAAAACAATATAGTATTTTAACTCACATAAATTACTTACATTTATTCTATTGTATAAACTAAGTACACACATACGCATAATTAATTATAATTCTTCCACATTACTTTATCCTTAAGATATACCATTAGCAGGGCATGATTTGGGGGTTTGTGCACCCTAGGCTGCTGATTTTCTTTTACCTCCAAGTAAATTAAACACTGAAAATTTTAAATTAATGATTGTGGCATGGATGTTTTTATTTGAATCCACTCTGAAATTGGGATTTAATCCTGTTGAGGGTGTTTTTAATAATAATAAATTTCATGTATATATGGTAAGTATATTATTTTATGTTTTAAGTAAGATGTACATTAATTTGAAGCTTTTAACTATTTTTCTTAAAAAAACAGTTAAATGTTATTTTTCGACATTTAACGTTAAATATAAATACATATTAAAGAATATTTTATTTTCTACTCAATTTGATTGCATTATTTTCTTCATATTCAAAGTATTTAGAGATAAAAATTTATAAAGAAATTAATTTTGATATATCTTGTAACTTTGCTACATCACCTTGAAAACGAGTTTCAACAATTCAGTATTACTAATTGACAGACGCCAGTGTCAACTACAATTTACACAATATGTATGTGAAATAATTTTAGTGAAAATACAACTTTCTTTGTGGAATTTGAATTTATATAAAATAAATAGAAATGACGGAAGGTATTGTGCTAGCCACAACAGATTTTTTTCTAACTGAGCTGGGTAGTACTGATTGAGTATACTCTTAAAGTAGAGAGACTAAAAAAATCATAAAAGTTTCCTGCATATTTAATGCTGGCATGCACTAATTAATAACATAATTTTATTCATTTTAAGTATCCATTTTACGGAAACAGCATATGTTGGTATAACAACCCGCTAAAAAAAATGAATACCTATTTGAACAAGATTAAGAAGAAATTATTTGTTAAGAGTGTAACCCCACTCTCGCTCCAAACCTTTTATGTTCAATTAGACAATTAGAAGATTCACTTTACAAGATTTAGTTTCGACAAGATAACAAAATTCCGTTTAGAAATTTTTAAAATGATTATTAATTTTCATAAATATGTCAATGCCAGTCTTTGAAGAGGAAAAGAATAAAAATTGTAAGTAATTATAATTATTTTTTTTATATTTATTGCATGTAACCAGTATTTATTTATGTCTTAGAACTAAAACAGTATGTATTTTAATAAAACACCGGGTTATGGATCCAAGTTTTTCCATTATTAAATTTTTGAAAATTTAATTATTTTATTTTTTATATAAATTCAATATATAACTTCATTACAAAATTTAGCGTTGAGTTTAGGACATTTGGTTTCAGCGCTGAGTTTCTTATATTTGATAGCAACGGCGTGATTTTTTAACTTAACATTTGGTGACATCAGTGGAATTATTAAAGATTTTAATTTTTACATTGGCGTTTCTGTGCTATATTCAAGAAAGAAAAATCATAATAATAAATTTTAGGTGCACCCACTTATATCGTGGCAGTACAAGTGATCAATATTATAAATTATTTAACAGTTTAAGAGAAAGAGAAGATAATAACAAATTTTTGTTGTACAATTTCGACCTATTTTGAACTTCATTAAAACAATTTTAGATATTATAACGTACGTGGGTTTAACAAATCTTAAGAATTTATTTATTGAAACATGCACAATAATAATATACAAAACATTTTTATTATAAAGGGTGTATCAAGATAATGGAACAGTGCCATTTCTTCGTGAATATGAAAAGTTACACATAAAAGTGATTAAAATATTTTATAAAGCATAGAGGGGGACACATTTTGATATAACTATTATTATTTTAGAGCCAGTGGTACTCAACTTATGGATCAATGTTTTACTTTTTTAAATGGTATCATATATTTTTATTAACTCAATAAATAGCGAATTTTCTTCTGAATTCAACAATATAATTATATTATACCCTTACATTGCAAAAAAATTAATAAAAGTTAATTCAAACTTAGTATTTTTTTTTAAGTAGGCCAAGCAAACATTTAATTATTAAAACAAAAGAAAATTTTCTGTCATTTTTGTGTGTCATTGTTACGTATTATATTATTTTTTCAAAATGTTTCAAATTTCGTTATTCCTTTTTTTATTTCGCGTAAAGACTAGTTAGTCTTACGAAATTAGGATAATTTTTTGCAAATACATTGCATGCTAGGAATGCATTTTGTTGGGTCTTGCATCAATAAATAAAATCAGGTTTTGTTAAATTTGCTGCCATTATTAAATTAATTATTACAAAGGTAACGAAAATTACCTTAATTGTAATAATGGATAGCAATGAAATACGAAAATGATACATAATTTAGTTTTGTTTTAATGATTAATTGTTTACGCAACCTACTTAATTTTTTTTAAATATAAATGAGATACTAACTTTGAATTAATTTTTATCAAATTTTTTGCAATGTAAGGATATGATATTATTATATCGTTGAATTCAGAAGAAAATTCTCTATTTAATTAGTTAATAAAAATACATAATGTCATTTAAAAAAATGTAACATTGATCCATAAGTTGAGTACCACTGGCTTTAAAATAATAATGGTTATGGCAAAATGTGTCCCACTTTATGCTTTACAAAATATCTCAATCACTTTTTTTTATAACTTCTCATGTTCACGAATAAATGGCACTGTTCCATTATCTTGATACATCTGTATATCATAAAAATATTAGACGTCAATCAATTCTGTATCAACCGTCTTGTCTCTCTAAAAATGCCTGGCTGCATACGATGCTCGTATTACTATTCCCTCCTTAAGGTCGTTTCGTCTCGAAACGATCTGGAATATATCCTTGTATGTCTTTTGTGGGTTTTCTAGAATCCATACGCGAGTTCATCTTCTTCACTTGACGGATTAGTCCCTTCGTAAGATGATAATCAATTAGAGTGGACTACTTTAGGTTTTCCTCGAGGGAGTGTGCGAATTCGGTAAATTAGATCGTTTATGCGCTTTATTATATCATACGGTGCCTCCCAAGATCGTTGGAGTTGATATTCCATGTTGTCTTCTTGGATTGAAAAACCATACCAGATCTTTTGTTTGGGATTTACATCCCTGCGCCCGCATATATCGTATGTTGCTTTCTTTCTGTCACTGGCATTTCTTATATTTCTTCGAATAAGATTGTGAATTTTCTCCTTCAAGCGGGTAACATAGTCTTCTCCAGCTACATTCTCTTCTTGTGGTTTACTACAAAACTTCAGGTCACACGGTAAACATATTTCTCTTCCAAAGAGCACGCATGCCGGAGTTTGTCTTGTTGTCTCATAGACTGAAGACCGATAGGCCAATAGAAATAGTGGAAGGTGTTCGTTCCAGTCACGTTGGTTTTCTGTTATGACCTTTGTAAGAAATTTCTTTATAGTCCTTTTCACCTGTTGGACCATTCCATTTGAAGGGAGGATGTAGTGGCGTCGTTCTAGTTTTCCGTACATCCACGAGTTTACAAACTCTCTGAAAAACATCCGATTCAAAATTCGTTCCTTGGTCCGAGTGCATCCTTAAAGGAACGCCAAAACGAGAAATCAGTTCTTATATTAAAATACTGGCGATTGTAACAGTTTCATGATTAGGAAGTGCGTAAGAAGAACTTGAATATATTTATTTCCATCCTTTGTTTGTGGGAATGGACCCGCTACGTCGATACTTATTCTCACAAATGGAATTTCTACAATGTATTGGTGCATGGGTACCTTTTCGTCCCCCTTGGTCCACTTCCTGCGGCACAAACTTCGCATTTCCTGCATCAAGTTTTCACATATTACTTGAAATTGAACCAGTAGAATCTTTCTCTAACTTTTGCTAGTGTTCTCTTTATACCAAGGTGTCCTCCTGAACTTCCGTCATGCAGGTGGCGCAGGATTTCCGGAAAGTTTTTATTAGGAATAAAGGTCTGTATTTTAGTAGATTTCCCATCTGCAATGATACACTTCAAGACTCCATCTTCCAATTACAAAGATTCCCACTGTCACCAAAATGCCTTAATCTTGGGACTTAGGGGAGCAATTTCTTCCCAAGTGGGTCGACGGTCTGTTTTTTTACCTTCCGTCACCTATAGGTAAGGAAGGTATTGTCTTTGGTCAAAAAATTCGGTGGTGAGTTTTCATTGAATAAGCACGTTTTAGGGTCTTTACAATACGATTTTACTATTTTTACGATGATGTCTGTATGTGTGTGTGTGTGTGTTCGCGTGTGCGTGTGTGTGTGTGTATGTGTGTGTGTGTGGACCGCCTTTCGTGCACGATATCTCCAATACTAGAATTCCAAAAATTACAATTCTTGCGTATTCCTCTTCCTTACAACCATATGCAGACTTGATTAGATTTTGGTTATAATTGGTTAACCGGAAGTACCCTTATTTGAAGATTTTAACAGTTTTTCTTGAAAAACTCCGTTAAATGTTATTATAACTTAAAGAACATATTATTCTCTATACGATTTGATTGCATTTTATATTTCATATTCAACAGATATAGAGTTAAAGAATTATTATTATTTTATTTATAAATTTTATAATTCAGCCAGTTATGCTAACTTAACCATGGAAACTGCTAATATATTCAGGTAATTCAAATTTACAGATGTCAGTATCAATAAATAGTAAATGTATGAAGTAAAGTAAGTAAGGGAAATAACTGTAGTGCTGAACATTTCTAGAAAGATATAAGAGAAGATTACATTGGTTTGAACATGTCATGAAGAGAGATGAGTATATTGGAAGAATGAATAGCTTAAAACAGAAGGTGGAAGAAACATAGAAAGATTAAATATAAGATGAAAGAAGAGAAAAGGAACTGAATGAGGACGACACGCAAAACAAAAATTAGTGGAAAAAGAAAATAAAAAATAGCGATCCCCTAACGAATGGGAAAAACTAAAGAAGAAGAAGATGTTAGTGTCAAGTGTAATTCGCATAGTTTTATTAAATAATTTAACTGGAAATATAGGATCTTTTATGTGTAGAGCGCGTGCAGTGACGTGACTTTACTGACTTTGGCAAGCAGATACGAATGTGGACTCGTGCCAAAATGACAGCTATTAATTACGTCCATATCTGACAAATGTCATAATTTTTCATTCAAAATTTCATGATTTTCTTATTTCATGTGGTTTATTTATTATCAGGGGTGTGAAATTCAGTTGCCGAGAAAAGGAATCATAAAATACCAAAAAATGAAATTTTGACTGAAAAATTTTGACATGAGGTTGACCTGCAAAACAAATGAATGGAAGAAAAAAAAAATAGCGACCCATAACGAATGGGAAAAGCTAAAGAAGAAGAAAATGTCAGTGTCAAGTGCCATTTGCATGAAATAATATTACTGGAAATTTAGAATCTTTTGCAAGAAAATTTATGTATGGAATTTGTACATAATACACAGGATTGACGGAAGGTATTGTGCTGGCCACATCAGATTTTTTTTTCTAGTGAATAATTTTACATGGGTCCTCGCACTGATTCGTACGGATTTATTTTGGCTGCCATGCATCGTCAATTACTGGTATTCGTCTTGCCTGTTCAGCTTTTGTCTCAAGTCGAGTAAAGTGACTGCAATCCAATAGGCATGGTCTTCTGTATTCTTATAGCTGGTTCCTGGTCGATGTTCAATATGGAAATCATATTCCTGCAGACGTTCTATCCAGCGAGCTATCTGTCCTTCTGGGTTCTTAAACCGCATAAGCCATTTCTGAGCCCCATGATTTGTTCGAAGTAAAAACCTTCGCCCATACAAATACTTGTAAAAATGTTCAGTGGCTTTAACTGTAGCTAAAAGTTCTCTTCTTGTAACACAATAATGTCGCTCCGGCTTGGACAGTACTTTACTGAAATAGGCTATCACCTTCTCCTGTCCATCCTGAATCTGGGACAAAACTACACCTATTCCCACATTGCTAGCATCTGTGTCTAATACGAACATACCATTGGCAGGGGGATAACTCAAAATAGGGGTCGTGGTTAACAATGTTTTTAGCCGTTCAAATGCAGATTGACTGCAGTCATCCCATGAAAAATCTCGTCCTCCTTCGGTAAGCCTGGTTAAACGTTTTGCTACATTAGCAAATCCAGGTACAAAGCGTCTGTAGTAGGTACATAATCCTAAGAAACTACGGAGTTCTTGAATGTTCTTGAGGACCGGCCATTCTTTGACTACATGCGTCTTTTCGGTATTTACAGCCACACCATCTCTGCTAACAATGTGGCCCAAGTATTTGACCTTTTCCCGAAAAAGTTGACATATTTCGAATTTAGCTTTAAATTTGCACATTGTAATCTCTTAAAGACTTCTTCTAGGTTCAACAAGTGTTCATCGAAAGATTTTCCAATTACTATAACATCATCTAAGTAAACAAGACATGTTTTCCAGTCTCTCAAACGTAGCTGGTGCGTTACACAAATCAAAAGGCATAACTGTGAAATACCAAAGTCCTGTACCAACGGAAAATACAGTCTTCTCTTTATCTTTTGGCTCCTTTTCCACTTGCCAATAAGCATTTTTTAAATCTAAAGTGGAGAACACTTGAGATGCAGACAAGGTATCCAAGGTGTCATCGATTCTAGGCAAAGGATAGCTGTCCTTTACAGTCATGTTGTTCAGCTGTCGAGAATCAACACAAAATCTGGTCGATCCATCCTTTTTTCTAATACGACTGGTGATGTCCAGGGACTATTTGAGGGTTCGATGACACCCTACTTGTAAATGTCATTAATCATTTTCTCAGCCTCTTCTTTGTAAGATAGCGGCAATCGTCGAGGACGTTGTCGAATTGGTTGTGTTTCCAATATTTATTTTGTTTTACTACTCTTGTCTTTCCATGAGAAGAAGTCTCAGTTGCTAAGATATTTAGATATTTAGCTAACAATGTTTCGACTTTAGTTTTCTGTCTGGGAGTCAGATTAGTTCTTGCAAGCTTGTAATGTTTGAGTTAATTTCGAAATATCACTAAAGTTCTTGGGAATATTCTTTGAAGTCTCCCCGCAAACAATTGTTGAAACTAAATTAAACCAAGCCACCTGCGTTTCTTTCTTTCAGGTCACTGGGAAGTAATTCAAATGGTGTGGATCCATTACCAGTTACATCAGCTCTGCCTACTACCACTCCTCGACTAATTTCTACGTTGGCTGCTGGTTC
The DNA here is from genome assembly GCA_951394225.1 of Harpalus rufipes. Taxonomy (NCBI): domain Eukaryota; kingdom Metazoa; phylum Arthropoda; class Insecta; order Coleoptera; family Carabidae; genus Harpalus; species Harpalus rufipes. The sequence continues at coordinate 26,566,661 of OX596277.1, forward strand.
GACGATGCCCGTTTCTTCTTCATCCATGTTAACAAATTGCGCTACCAGAAAATTGTCGCTTCTGGGGGGAAGAACTTCATCGGTATTTAAAACTATTCTGATTCTATCATTACTTTGGATGTACTAAACGAAGAGCTCTTTGCAATTCTGAGTCAGTTATCCCCCCACAAAGGATTCCACAGATAACCGCTTAGTGAAATCTGTTGGGGCTGATGTGTATGCCATCCGAACAAGACGAGAGATATCTGCCACGAATTCTTTAAGCGTTTCTCCTCGTTTCTATCGTCTGCTGAGAAGTTGGCTGTAGTAAACTTATTGGAGATGCTTATCACCGTACCTCGTCTCCATTCTAGCCACCAAAGAATCATAATTGTTTTGGTCACAGTCAGGAATCGTCTGAAGGATATTTAAAGCGTCTCCTCTAAGAGAAACCACTAAGTCAGTGGCTTTGTCATTTTTAGTCCATTCATTAGCGATTGCTGCACTGCACTCAAACTGTTTTCGATAAATAGACCACGGAGTTTTGCCATCGAAAGTGCGTGCTTTTACACGCGTGGCCCTTGTGATAAGCTTTAAATCTGGGTTGAATTATTTCCTCAGGGCTTCAAATCACTCTTCAATCGCTAATATTTTACCTTCAACGTCTATTTCTACTTTATTTAATTCCTGGTATACATTGTCAATGTCATTTTTTAGTTCTTCTTTCACTTCAGTAATTTTTTTATCCAACTTAGATTTAATCTCTGCAGCGAGGGTTCTACAGTTGGCAGTCAATTTCTCTTCTAAATTTTTTGAATTTAAATTAAGGTTTTCTTCCAGTATTCTAGTGTTTTCGACCTGATTATTGGAATATTCTTTAATCCTTTCTCTCAATAATTTAAAATTTGCTGCGAATTTCTCTTCCAGCGACTGCATTATATCTTTAGCACCGCCCGCTATTTCAAACAATAAATTTTCAGGGTCTTGACCTTCCGCTTCTAGTGCTACTCGAAGTCGAGACTGTAATATAGATCAGAATCACTTTCAAATCATCTATCTTTCTCAAAGCCATTTTCTTACTACCCCACACCTGACACCAATTATAACGTATGTGGGTTTAGCAAATCTTAACCATTTTTTTATTGAAACATGCATAATAATAATGACAAAACGTTTTTATTATATATCACAAAATCAGACGTCAATCATTTCTCTATCAACTGCCTGTGTCTCTAAAAATTCCTGGCTGCATACGATGTATCAATAAGTAATATTGATTAAATTATGAAAATATGTTTATGTACCTATATGTATTTATCTACATCCTATATTTTCAACAGGGCAAAATGGCATCTTTTTGCGATCAAATGCTTTTCTAGACATGATCAAGCGAATAAATAGTCACTAATGCATTGAGTCACTGTGAATTACATGCGGTTTATTGTTTCAAGCGACTGTTTCATCGCCTGGGAAATAAAGCTGGGAATAATTTTTAGCTGCCATGATTATAAAATCGCATTCTTACTCATTTAAACCAACGAGATCCATTTCAGGAACCAAATAATTGCACAATAGTTTTTTTTTGCGGCAGACCTAGAATATTTTGTTAATATTAGTACTACTAATAAATATTATATGGATTATGTCTAAAAAATAATATAAGAATAATAATAATCTACTTAATATTCGAAAAGTCTGGAATAGATTATAAAATCGGTTAAATGTATATACTCGTTTGAGTATAAATAAATACAATGACGTCTTTATTATATTTTTAGTTATAATTAGTGTTAGTTATATTAAATAAATTATAATTTATGATCTAAATTAGTGAATTATCTTATAAATGTTTCCATTGACGATAATTTTAACAACAATGGAAACAGAACATAATTAGCATGTCGATATTTTCAGAGTATATCTACTCCTTACAACAAAAAGAGTAAAGAAGGAAATCAACTATAAATATACAATATAAAGAAAAACTTGCTCACTACATTTAGGCTTTATGAACAAGTAAATACAAATATAATAACAAGAACTGGATAACCTAAATAGAATTAGCACCGACGTTTCGGTGTACACATATACCTTCAAGGTTATTAAACTTAAATTTATAATATAATAATTAATTTATTGGCAATTCAAACCCCTTACCCTATAATTATTTAATATACGTAGGTATATGATGATTTTCATTCAATATAGAAATTAAACGAAGAAATAAATATCTCTAAACAAGTAATTAAATAAAACAACAGTAGGTACATTGTATGTAGGTACATATATGTATAGTATAAAGATACAGTATACCCGTATATTACATTACTGAATATAAGTTAATAAATAAATTTCGCAGGATAAATATAAGAATATATAAATAGAAAGCCTATTTGACACTATCACAAATTGCTATCTAATTTGCTATATTTATATACACACTCATAAATACATTCGTTTAAAAACATTGGCCCGTACTACGATCACGGTTTTAACTAAAACGCTGTTTTAAGAAGTGGCAGATATCATTATTTAATAACAATAATAAATAATATCTAATTTATCAAAATATGATTTAAAAGCAGAACATAGTTTGTATTCAAACAAATATTTTTTAAAAAATCGATCTTCAAACATACGTGCAAAATTATATGTTGAAATTTGAATTTGACATTTTTTAAAACAGCGTTTTAGTTAAAACTGTTATCATAGTACGGGCCAATAAGTTTTACTAACATCCTACAAAAATTCGCAAAAAGCACATACACATCAAAATCATCAACAGAATCAATATTACCAGGATGAACAAATAATCAGATTGATTATTAATAATAATATTTATTAATTACTTATTACTTCTACTGAGAATTTGTATTAAAATATTAAGAAGTACACTGGGAGTTATTATTCTAAACTTTTGGAACAGCCATTGAATTTTCCATTATTTTTGACATTTGTAATATTAGATACAGAAGAAATGACAATTCTTATATTTTCTTCAGTGGGACCAAAAACTCATACATTTATATCGAGAAGGTTCATTATTATTATTATTATTATTTCATTTATAGAGTTCAAGGATAAATAAATTAGTAGAAGTATAATATATATACTTCATAGTCCTTCTTATTTATTATCAATTTGACGCATAGGCTGTTAAATCCCGATAACAGGTATATTATACAAAAAAAATACATTAATTAGCACAAGTAGCAATGTAACAACAACAAAAAATAAACTTAGATGATAATATTAAATTAGCATACATATAACAAAATATTTGAAACATTTGTACCTCATAGTAACAACATATTGCGTTCTTAAACTTCACGAACGCGGCAGGGCAGAGTATTAAAATTTTCACTGAACATTCTAAATAGTGATTTTAATTCCTAGTTAGTACGTATTGTACATAATGAAAGGTTCTTTTAATAAGCGAATTTTGTCTAGGAACATACATATATTGGTATTTTCTCAAGAATAACTAGACCATTCATGATACAATGTAAAACCTTACAATTACAAGAACTGAGTTGACTGAATGTTTCTACACTTATTAAGTGACACTATTTTAATCTCTGCAAGTCAAATGTTGTAATCAGTGTCAAAACTGGGATACCGTCTATGAAGTTTGTAATAACAAAATTTCACAATTTTTTGTTGAAAAGACACAAGTAAACAATGGTATTTATTATAAATTGGACTTTAAACTTGTAGACAAAATTGAAGCTTTGTTCGCACAAACGAGAAATATAATTGAAATATTAATGAAGCACTGATTACTACGGATTATAAAAACACTTTTTTATGATGATTCGACAATATGAAGTATGTGAGTGTCAAAATTTAGTTTTTCGTCAAATATTATTCCAAGGTCTTTGAATTAAGGAAGGAACTCCATTTTATAATTAACGGTGTAAACAGATTTCTTAACAAAATAGCGCATTATTTTGCATTTACTCTAATTCAAAAATAATTAGAGGTTAAAGACCAAGCTAAAATGTTATTAATTTCAGCCTGTAAGAGCTTGAAATGTTCAATAGAATTCATAATTTTATATGTAGACATATTATATCTTTATGACCTATATGTAAAATAAAATTATGAAATATATAGTACAGTTGCAAGAAAGACTATAAACTTTAGTTGTAGAAGTAAGTTTATATTGTGTGGAGTCATTATTCAGACTGTTAGGCAAGTACAGAGAAGAGGATCGAGTAGGCTTGTCAGCAACGGAAGTTGCAGGGCCAGCATGCACCGCCGCGCCGCACTGCTGCATCGCTTGCAATGAATTATGCACGAGACACGGAACCTGCGGATCTGCATTCAAAACTTACCCCTCGTACATGCCACGAGCCAAGCAAGACCACCCCACAAGGCCAGGTGGAAGGTAGATAAGGAACAACGCTACAACAATCCAGACCTATTCTTTCATCCTTCTTTCGACTCTCTCATTGTCTTGTCTTGCAACGGGACGGGCAATACTAAAACAAGCTCACGGAATGGGGCACAGAGGCGTAGTAGGATTATCTCAGCTTAACCAAATCATATTTATCTATTTATATCTATGTATCTATTTCAAACATTTTATGATAGATTATTTTTATTACACAAGTGCACTCTACAAATGTAAAATTTAATGACAATAGTCTATGCATTTACTTCTTACTCTTGAATCTGTAATTATACAAAAATAACGTTTATTAATAAGTTTATTCCATAAAAGCAATAAATATGTCGACGATTAGGTCTTAAACAATTATCATTGAAGAATATCGTTATATTTACGTTCAGATTCTGAACTTTCGAAACTTTGTCTGGCTAGAAAACATAATTAGTTGTTCGTTTTCGTCATGTTAAAACGGGCTTTATTTTAAATGTTAATTAAGTAACCAAGTGATACATGAAAACATTAAACATTTAACCAACTTTTTTCACATTGTTTGACATGAAGTTTTAATCACGTAAATTTTTGTACGACATAATTACAACGAAAAATATATAAATAAATCAATTAACAAACTGCATACTTCGTTTCTTCATTATATTTGGCTTTACTGCATTGTTCGTGTCGGTCTAGTATAAAACGCACGGAAGAAAGTGTCGGATTTTATTTGAAAAAAGCCAGAAAATGTTTCTAGTATGAAACTTGGATGCGTTCAATTATACTTTTTTAAAAAAAATCTAGTTTAATTATTATTAGAACTAAATGTTAGGCAAAAAAATATACTTTAAATACAAACTTTAAAACAAAGTACATTTACTATCATTAAAACGAAATTATTCTTGCTCTAATAAAAAAAAAAAAAATAGTTATTTGTTTAACTTGGCACTAAAATACAAGATTTACAGTCTCGATAATGAATGCTGCTGAAGCTGTAAATCTGTATTTAGTGCCGTGTTGAACACTATATTTTTTGCCGATTTTATTATTAATATTTATCTACAACAGTGCGCTAATATGAAATTAGTACACCAATTTGAATGTCTTTATGAGTGATTTAATGGCACTGAGTGTCATTATGAATTTCATAATGACACTCAGTGCTATTATGAAACTCATAATGACACTCAGTGCTATTAAATCACCCTTACGTATTAATAACGTAGGCTACGAATGAACATTTCAATGTTTCTCATTATGTCAAAAATTAAATAAAAAATATATTTTAAGATCAATTTAAACTGTTGTAGATAAAATATTGAAGGATACACATTTGATATAGTCTAATGAAACTTGCGTGATTAAAACACTCGGCTCATCGCCTCGTGATTTAACATCACACGCGTTTCATTATGAATGCTATATCAAACTTGTATCCTTAATATCTATAATTTAATGATTATTTTTTAATACCTATTATGAAAGTTATCGCCATCAATTATGTTGCTATGCGTTTGTTGAACGATTGCTATGCGTTTGTATAGCGGTTGCTATGTAAAAGTAACATTTTACAGATTGTTAGCTGTCAAAAAATCGCAGTTCTAATGTCAATTTATTACATACCTATAGTAAAAATAAACTTAATACAAACTTATCTGGGTATTAAAGCAGAAGGTCTCTGTTCTGTAGCAATTCGTATTACGAGAAATCAATGCAAATCTACCACCCGGTTAAATATGTATAAAGAAATAATAAAAATGCTAATATACCTATACTAGGTATTGATAGTACTCGGACACGATGAGTTGAACAAATGCCCGCCTTAAATACACGATGATTGAAAAAATAGGGACAAATAGCTATTTTCTTTATTATTAATATTAGATCTACAGTTTAATTTGCAAAATTGCGCGCGAAGTTAAATGCTACTTTTTAGTGTACAAATAACTTGAATTCTACTTCTGCTTTCGCCGGAAGCAAAATCTTTGTTGATTTTTTAAATGAAATGGTACATATATTTATATTTTTTCGGAAAGTATTTAAAATTAGCTTTACAATGATGCATTTTCATTAAAAATAACCTACTTCTACTATGATTATTTGTCATCAAGCTAGTGCTTATACAAAGGAGGTTGTAATTGACATAATACTCTTATAATCTAGTTAATAATAAATATGATTAAACATTCATAATAAAGTTTCTAATTTTGACAGATTCATGGAAAAAGTTATATATATCATAAGCTATAGATTTATTTACATTTGATATCAAGTCGTTTAGGCTGGATTCCGCTGCGATATTTTGGAGATGTTTGGCGATGTAATGGTTATGAAAGGCTTGGTACATTGGGCATCGTAGAAAGAAATGGTCTAGGTCATCTTCTTCGTACGTATTACACAATGTGCAGATTTAATACTTCTGGAAATTGTAGCAATGACCGTCATGGTATATCTTGATATGGTTTGGGCAGCTGGAACGTATCTGTATTAACAATTTAAGGACATGGAATAGGATATTGGAATTTATGTACAGTTGAGAAAAGGTATAATTTTTTAAAAAATAACCCAGTTATAATTTTTTCAAAATTATGATATTTTGTATATTATCATTTTTCCATGACATTAGTGTCTTCTTTGTTTGAGGACATATTTTGCCGTTTATCTGATGTATTATTTGTTTTTGATTATTTGAAACAATTCGAACTGCCTAAAATTCATAAAAGAATAAAATTAAAGTAAATTTAAATGTAAATAATATTTTCTTCTTTTTTTGACAAAAAAAAAACCAATGAGACGTTAGTAAATTTCATAATATTTCTTCAAACCAAAAAGGAACAAATGTCATGCCAAACTGATAATATATTCAAATATCTTAATTTTAAATAATTAATAACTATATTATTTTAAAATGAAAATGCAAGTATTTGGCATCATTGTAAAGCTAATTTTAAATACTTTCCGAAAATATAAAAATATATATACTTTTTCATTTAAAAAATCAACGATGTTCTCGCTTCTTGTGAAACCGCAAGTAGAAGGCACAAATGTCATTGCAAACTGATAATACATTCAAATATCTTAAATAAAATAAATAAATATATCATCAAGGCATATTACCCATTGCTGGATGTGCCAATCTGCTTTGTATACAGATTTCGGTAATGATGATGACATATTTGTACCGTACGGGCGTTTACCAGGCGTCACCGAACGGGCACTCATTACTGGCGTGTAGAGTGCACTACAGAGGTCAATTTTGTGCAATTTAAAATTCGACATATTTGGCGTCGGACAGGATCAAACCCGGTTACTTAGATTCGCGACTAGACATTCAGGCACGCGGCCAAAATAATAATAATAATTTATAACTGAGTTATTTTTAAATGAAAATGCAAGTACTTGGCATCGTTGTAAAGCTAATTTTAAATACTTTCCGAAAATATAAAAATATATGCGAAACCGAAAGTACAATTCAGGATCTTTTCACACCAAAAAATTAATAACAAAGAAAATAACTATTTGTCCCTATTTTTTCAATTACCCCCACGTGGAAATGGTTGCCTAATATTAGTATTGCCGCCTTGATTACGATAGTGACTAATGTAAGATGTACATGACCTTTGCTTTATAGTGGCCATCGTACTTTTGGTGATGATAATGCCGGTAAACCCAATGTATGTCATTTAATTTAGCATACTGTATTATATTAGGATTAGTTTCGGGATACATAATTTTAAGTTTATTATTATGATCAAACAACTTAATATTTTAACCATTTATTATTAATTATAACAATGAAATGATAAAAGACCACATTTATTTATACAACCGTTTTATTCAAAATTTAAATACTGACTGACTGGTGAATATTTCCCCAGTCAGAACCAATTCAATTAGAGATAGTAAAATAAAGAAACATATCTAGCTGTCACTAAATATACATACGTATCACAGATACAATCTTATCAAGAACTAAAAAATCTGATGTGGCCAGCACATAACCTCTCGCCGTATATTTTACCTAGCTGTATGCATAAAGCAAAGATTATTTTTATAAATACAAATAATATATTCATATAAATCTATGACGTATAAACTTCTTTATTATTCAATAATAGCATGTCTCAACATGAAGATATTTTACCATAAATTATGTTACAATAAATTACAAAGTAGAGTTTACCATATATAAATATTATGCTGGTAACAGCAATTTTCAATTCGAACAACTTTGTTTACTTTCTCTTCATATTCTTCTAGTAAAAACATTAATTTTGGGCGGTCTAAAATGTATATATCTGGATTGTGCATCTATTCTTATATATCTTCTTTTACATTTTATTTTTTCATACTTGTTATATATAAATAACCTTAATTCCCTTTAATAAAGTGACGGATAGATTGCACTCCGATTTTGTCAATATTTACAACTTACTTGAGAAGAATTTGATAGCTTTTTCGCATTTCAAAGTTACTCTAGTCTATAGTACTGGTGTACATTGTCCCATAATGTTTGAAACAAATTTAAGTCCTTCAACCTAGACTTGTCATCTCCATAATAGTCACAGATCAAGAACTAAGGGATTCTCCAAGTACATTTTTAATTCATTACTCATTATTTCTGACACTGACATTTATCTGTCAGTTACAAATAATTTAAATTATCAACTATTTTTCATGGCATTCTTTCGGCTGTGAAATTTATTACAACAGATTATTTTATATATTATACTTCTTTTATCTCTAAATCTATGGAATATATAATAAAATATTTAAATGTATCAGATAGAGAATTTAATTTTCTTTAATATTACCACGAAAAATTTTCAAAAAATAATATTTAGAAGATTTTTTTTCAAGAATCTTCTACTTCCGGTTGTCCAATTATTACCAAAACCTTTTCAGATCTTCCCATGAATGTCCGATTGGGAAATATGTTGTTAAACAAATTTTAAGTCTTATAGTTTTTGAGTAACCGTCCTTCCAACATCCCACACACACACATACACACACACACACATCCACACACACACACACACAGACATCATCGTAAAAATGTTAAAATCGGATTGTAGGGACCTTAAAACGTGCTTATTCAATAAAATCTGGATATGCGATTTTTAGCATGAATGCAATACCTCTCTTAGCGAGAGGTAAAAAAACAATTTAATTCTTATCAAATTGTTTATATTATTATTTTTAAAACTGGTACAATAATATAAATTAGATGTAAGCCCTATATTTCCTGTCAACATATAAAAAGGAAACTAATTTATATCACTGCGTTATATTATTATTAATATTTTCTTATAAAAACTGAAAATTATATTCCCATGCGACTACAGTATCTGTTTACAAATGAAAAATTAATATTTTTCTAGAATGTTTTCATAAGATATTAATTTGATATGAACAAAGGCAGCATCAGTTTTAGATTGGGCGCAGAAGAAGCAGAGAGTGGAAGATGTCCTGGAGCAATAGCAATGCAGGCATCGGAGTTCAGAGAATAGTTCCCCGTGCCGGGCCTGCACGCGGCGCACGGCGTCGTGGATCCCCGGGGGCCCGTAACACGCCAGCGCCATCGCCGCGCACGGCTCCGGCCCGAACTAAGAATAATAAACTCGACTTGTGTGGCGCAATTACACAAAATATATTCACGGGTTTTTATCGCTCCTTGTGGCAATGGGATTGCTCTATTCTTTTACGGCTCCGAGTGCTACTCGGCCGCGGAATTGATATGTAATTGTTTTTTTCCTCTCTCTTGCTCGTTCTCATTTCATCTTTGGATCCTGGCCCTAGCTTGGCACTCTTCCACTTCCTACGTTTTAAGTGTGCAAGAGAAAAGTGGTTATTGAATTTTTCCTACGGTAAGGTAATTTCTTTCGAAGTCATCTGTTGCTATTCCCCGTTACTGTTTATTGTGTTTCAGGCTGATTTAAGATTCAGTTTTTATAACTGTCTTTACGTTTAATATGCCCGTTATATTTTCTCTTGGAAAATTGTTTTACAAATAAAGAAAATTAAATACTTGGAAGTTACCTAGTTCTTCACAGAATCTTTCACTTCCGTTAATTATGTTTTTGTGACCAATTATTGCTGTTTTTCTTTTGTCTCCAATAAAAATAAACAAAAAATAAATTGTTTAAACATTCTTCTCGACAAGTATACGAAATCCATTATCAATTAGCTTAGTGGTATGAGTTGAAATATTAGTTCAATTAAGAAATGCCTTATTTTGTGTAGTAAATGAAATTAAGTGATATTCCTTTACAGTTTACAGCATCATAAACTGATCAGATCGTCGCGCCTGACTACTATAATTAATGCATGATATATTGCCATTTTTTGCTACTACATACTTAGCCATTCGGTATATTACTTAACCATAAGAGTTTCTATCTTTTTGCCGGCCTAGGACGGTAAAATGTGTTTCTAGACGATTTAGACTAGTGTAATGTAAAACTACTTACACCGGACGGAGGCACAAAAGATTAATTTAGCTTACTGATTCAGATGCAGAATTATGTCCTAAAACTTTAATTTGCAGCTTTTTTACCTAAATCAATTAGGGAAACAAGAAATTACGAAAATATATTTTACATTTTAAAGTCCTATGTTCGGCTGTGTCGGTCACCAATGTACGTCTGCTTTCAAAGAATTATGGCAATAAAAATAAAATATGGATTCGATAATATTTTGTGTGTTTTATTCTTTATTGTACTATCTAATACCTAGCGATCAAATTTTCCTTGAGATCAATTTTTCGATTATTAAATATTCAAGCGAGAAATTTTCCGGCGACCAATTTCTTTGCGATTCATTTATCGGCGAACATTTTTTCTGCGGTCAATGTTCTTGAGAACAATTTTCCTCGCGATCAATTTTCATGCTACAAACTTTCCGGGTACAGTAAAAAAAATGGCCTGTAGAATTAAAATATGATCATTAAGAAATTGAAAGTAATTCTCAATGTGATATCCCAAAAATACTATAATTATTATACAGTAAATCAGGGACTAAGAACGAAATGAAAACGAAAACGAAATAACGAAATAAACCGAAATTTTTATAAGAACGAAAACGGAAACGAAAACGCAATATATTTTTTTCGTTCATGATTTAAAACGAAATAATTTATATTGGTTGCCGGTTTTAACCGTTATTTTATTTAATATTTTATTTTATTTACAGCAAATATTTTATAGGCAAATATTATTGAATTTTCAGATATTTGATTTGCAAACAAGCAGCTCTCCAGTACCTAACCCTGTTACGTGTTAGGTTAAACGGTATACTCGTAGTCTCATCTATTGAACACTGACTGCGATAATTTTCATTTGCACACACTGTCGGTATACGTTTTATTAGTTATGTTAAGTACTTATATAAGAGAACTAACATAAAGGAAGATTTGCTTGAAAACATACTATTAGTTAGGTGAAATAAAATGTAATTAATGTTTTATTCTTTATCGTAAAAAAATCAGGCCATAGCATAAGCTTTTCTTCTTATTTTTATATATGTATTATCTTTCCTTTATATGTATGTTTTATTTTCATGTTCAATAAAAAAAAACTTATTATATTTCTATATTTTCATCAATTGTTACTCATTAATAGTTATAACCGGTATTAACCGGTATTTAACTACTGTGAACGAAAACGAAAATATTTAGGTGGGAACATTAAGAACGGAAACGAAATTTTTCGGTTTCGTTCGGATAAGAACTGAACGAAATATTTTTCGTTTTTAGTCCCTGCAGTAAATAATTAATAAAATCCACCTAAATGTTTCTATGAATCTACAATTCACTTTCTCAAACAATTAATATTTTGGGAATTTCAGGAAACAAGCATAAGCAATTATATTAAAAACATGCATAAATTATAAATTAAATATATTATTAAAAAAATCTTTGAGACGGAGAAATTATGTATGAGTGCATGTTCTGATCCGATCTGAGGTACCCTGGTTGCAATCTACAGACAGACTAATTATATAGTCGTAATAATGGCAAGATGTTTGGTTTTAATTAGTGGTGGGATCCGGATCCGGATAGTTTCGGGTGAATTGAATGTTGAACTATCTGGATCTCGGATCCAAATCTCAGTATCGGATTTTGGATCCAAATCTCAGTATCGGATTTTGGATCCGGATCTGAGAATCGGATTTTGGATCCGGATCTGAGCATATGGTTTTGGATCCGAATCTGAGTATCGGATCTTGAATCCGGATCCGAATATCGAATCTTGGAAACGGATTTGAGTATCGAATATGAGTATGAGTATCGGATTTTAGTTATGGAATGTCAGTATCCGGATCGGTTGTCGGATTCGAATATTCTCAGTATCGAACCTTACATTCAAATATTAGCATCGGGTCTCATCAAAAGCACATAATAAATTAATGAAATTCATGTCATATTAATGTTACTGTATGTGTGTAATAAAAATAATACAAATTTGATTTTTTTTTCACAATTTACTAAAGAGGACTCTGTGAAAGTATAAATTCCCTTTTTCTTTACATTTGCACAAACTATCTGGCTATTTTAGAAGGGTATTATAAAATATATTACTGTGTGTTTACTACAGACCGCTGTAACGGTTTGAAGTTTGAATTTGAACTCAATTCCAGATGTTATCCTTCACATTCAAAATGAAGAATCAGATCCAGAATTAAAATTTGGATCCGGATCCGTAAACAAAACTCGAATCTGCATCCGGAACCAGGTCCAGATCCGGATTCGGATCTGTAAACAAAATATCGAATCCGGATCCGGATCCAAGTCCAGATTCGGATCCAAATTCGAATTAAATTTTCGAATATCTGCTTCAATATCCGAACGTCGGATATCCGAGGATCCGAATATTTTGAAATCCGGGTTCTCGGATCCAAGTTTTGTCGGATTCTCACAGCGCTAGTATTAATTGCACTCAGACGCGACGATCTGACCAATTGTGCGTTTCTAAGATAGATTATGCTAGCTGTAAAGAAATATCACCTTATTGTAATATACATATATATATATATATATATATATATATATATATATATATATATATATATATATATATATATATATCCTTCTTTTTAAAGTAGTGGCCGGTTTTATAAACGATAAATAAATTTACTTCCTACTTCCAAAGTAAATAAAATGATAGAACTTTTGACAGTATTGTTATACATGCCATAAAATGAATAAAAATGTTACGAATTTGTTCTTTCCTATATATAACCGGGCTTAGAAGAAGTAAATTCAAATTAGGTCAAATTTAAGGTATGAAAAAAAAACTGAAGAATAAATTAAAACATATTTAAATTATAGAATTTTCAAACTAAATATCACGATATCGTATATTTTAGTTTTATAATTATCAGCTTTATGCATGTTAGGAAAATAATTATGAAAAATGTGATACTTTGTTAAAAACATAACAATGGTATGTGGCAGTAAGTAGTGGATGACTACATGGTATCCCTTCCGTATACGGTGTCGGGAGATATCTATAGTGACAGTGATGCTCCGTAACGTAACGGGATCTACTCGTCATCCCCTGTGATCCTCTGTTGCCGCCGGCTGCGCTTACACGATCTTCTTCTTATGTCACATCTATTTATTCATTGCAGATGTTTCAGCAAAGTAAGACACTCTTTATCGCAGACCAAAGCACGTCTAGCTAAATCACTTCAATCTTTCACTTCATATTAAGCGAAATCCTAATATTTCGGCAAATTTTATGCTTTTACTCCTAGGTCAGATATTATACAAAGACAAATTAAGTAAATATAAAATTAAATCGTAAAAATAGACCTTATTGATCAAGGAAATTTTAAATTCTTTCTTCGTTAATTTAAAATTTCCTTTATCGTTAAGGCCTATTTCTACGATTTAAACATATAGGTATAATCACAAATAATTCTTATAAATATAAAATAAAACATCAAAGTTCATAATCAAAAATATATCTATTATAAAAACAATGTTTTATTTGCATTTGGCAAATATTACTGTAATACATATATTGTCAATATTTTTTTTACTATGACTATAAAATATATCGGTAAATCATACAAAATAATGAGATTTATAGAATCTTTTTATAATATGAGTGGTTTAGGAAAAAATTAGTGCTAGAAATATACATTAACAATAGAAACACAATATAAGAACAACTCAAGTCAACTAGGCAAAGCTTCTACAACAAAGAATATCAATTTTATTTATTTTGGGACACAAACTCTGTTCTTGTACATTAAATTTCTTATTTATTTTTCAATAAATATCTAAGAAGATCTATGATTAATGCTCGTATGAGGTTATAATCACAAACATAGCATCGACAGAAAATTTGTGGCAGGTTACAAATTCTACTTCATGGTTATATTCCTGACTAAAAATTTGATATAATTTTTGGCGTCGGTCGGTATTGAATCCGGGTCCCCAGATTCGCGACCAGACACTCATGAAATTTAATATCTTTATAATTCTTTAACTCTATATATATTGAATATGAAGTATAAAATGCAATCAAATCGTATAGAGAATAATATATCATTTAAGTTATAATAACGTTAAATGCGTTTATTCAAGAAAAACTGTTAAAATCTTCAAATGAGGGTATTTCCGGTTGATCAATTATAACCAAAATCTAATCACCTCTTCTTCTGGATATAAACTTGAGGAATACGAAAAAAATATAATTTTTGGAATCGTAGTATTGAAACTTTCGTCACACACACATACACACACACACACACACACACACACACACATATACACACACAGCGAGAGAGAGAGAGACATACATACATACATACATACATACATACATACATACATACATACATACATACATACATACATACATACATACATACATACATACATACATACATACATACATACATACATACATCATACCTACATACATACATACATACATACAGACATCATCGTGAAAATGATAAAATTGTTTTATATGGAACCTAAAACGTGCTTATACACTAAAAACTCATCATTGAATTTTTTTACCAAAGACAATACCTTCCTTACCTAAAGGCGACGGAAGGTAAAAAATCTGATGTGGCCAGCACAATACCTTCCGTCAATCCTGTGTATTATGTACAAATTCCATACATAAATTTTCTTGCAAAAGATTATAAATTTTTGGTATTATGTGATTCCTTTTCTCGGCAACTGAATTCCATATTCCTGATAACAAACAAACCACATGAAATAAGAAAATTATGAAATTTTGATTGAAAAATTATAACACTTGTCAGTTATGGACATAATTAATTGCTGTCATTTTGACACGGATCAAACTCATGTTACTGCACGCGCCCCATACATAAATTTTCTTGCAAAAGATCCTATATTTCCAGTAAAGTTATTTCATTAACAAACTATACAAATTGCACTTGACACTGACATCTTCTTCTTCTTTAGTTTTTCCCATTCGTTAGGGGGTTGCTATTTTTTATTTTCTTCTTCCACTCATTTTTGTTTTGCGTGTCATCTTCATTCAGTTCCTTTTCCCTCAAGTCTTCTACAATACAGTCTTTTTATCTTATATATGGTCTTCCTATGTTTCTTCCACCTTCTATTAATATATTCATCTCTCCTCATGACATGTTCAAACCAATGTAATCGTCTCTCATATATCTAGAAACTTCTAACACTAGAGTTACTTCCCTTATTCTTTCATTGATTTACATTTTATTGATACTGACATCTGTCAATTTGAATTACCTGAATATATTAGCAGTTTCCATGGTTAAGTTAGCATAGCTGGCTGAATTATGAAATTTATATAAAATTTATTATCATTATTATTCTTTAACTCTATATCTGTTGAATATCAAATATAAAATGCAATCAAATCGTATAGGCAATAATATATTCTTTACGTTATAACAACATTTAACTGATTTTTTCAAGAAAAACTTTTAAAATCTTCAAATGAGGGTACTTCCGGTTGACCAATTATAACCAAAATCTAATCAAGTCTGCATATGGTTGTAAGGAAGAGGAATACGCAAGAATTGTAATTTTTGGAATTCTAGTATTGGAGATATCGTCCACGAAAAAGCGGTCACATACACACACACACATACACACACACACACACACATACACACACACGCACATACGAACACACACACACACACATACAGACATCATCGTAAAAATAGTAAAATCGTATTGTAAAGACCCTAAAACGTGCTTATTCAATGAAAACTCACCACCGAATTTTTTTACCAAAAACAATACCTTCCTTACCTAGAGGTGACGGAAGGTAAAAAGCACGCTACAAGTGTCTTTTATTACGAGTATAGTTACTTACCTACATTATTTTATACTCGACCGGCAACATATAATTATAATGTTTGTGGGTATTCATACACATTTCAATATTTCTATACTAAGTTTATTTATATTCGAAAACTTCATTATATTATTTACTATCGTCTTTATACACATTTGTGAGCTACATTATGTGTTATTCTATCAAAAATTCAACAAAAAATATAAAAGATGAAATATAAATATTGAATACATTTTTCATTTATCATGATTCTCTACTACGAAAAGTTTGGGTTTCATTAAACAGAGTTAGAATAGAACTTACCATACTAGGTGTGGATCTTTATTTTACAAATGGGGTATGCAGTCAGATCCAAAATGTGATTGCGGTGGTGAAGAACAAACAATCAACCACATTGTAAATGAATGTCCACGTCGAGCATTCCAGGAAACAATGGAAGACTTCTTTCAAGTAAATGCAGAAGCTATCATATGGTTGAACAACCTTGACTTGGATCTATAATAAATATTTATTTCAATATTTTTATTATGTATTTATATTTGTGTATGTAATGCCATAAGCTAATAATCATAATTCCGTGACATATAGGGAAATACGTCATTCCTAACTACAATGACAATCCCTTGGTTGGGAAATAACAAATTTCCCTTCCATCCCACGGATTGGAAATGTTTATATAAGGGTTACCTGGCAACATTGTCATAGATCCCTATAATAATGTAAGCTAAACAAATTTTAATAGAGCTCTCAAAAATAAATGTTATAACTCAATAATTTATTCTGAAAATTATTGATTTAAACAGAAGATGATTGTGAATAAAATAGTATACATATCTTGGTGGGAATTTCATTACAGTCTCGCGCTATATCTCACATCGAGGCTTCGTCTCTCGGTAATATACAGAAGCCCTCGGCTGTAATGAAACATATCCAACCTCGAATATCATATACTATTACATTTAATCTATGTTGATATTTAAATAATATTAACGTATAAAACTTGTAGTTATACATGTAATTCAAAGTTTTTATAATAACCACTATAAACACTAACATCAAGATTACACTTGAACATAGATTCCTATATGTCTTCTGTAAATCTAGTACGTACGAGTATATGGAAAAGATTAAATTTAATACAGTATTATATAATGTAAATAATTAATACACAATAATATTTATTGCGTACTTTTTTTAAGTATAAGTAACTTGCTTTTATAGTTTACGTGTCCTATAATTTATTTTGTCCAACTTGAATACTGTAGTGTGTTTAGTTGTATTCCTTTTTCTAAACGTTTTAAAACCAAAATTAATCGCTTATAAAATGAGAATTTTAGCCTGCCTATATTCAGAATATTTATGAAGACATATTTTCACTTGATAAATTTCTTTGAGATATATGTATACGAGTATATATGTACCCTATTCGTAGAAGTAAAATTTCCATACATTTGTGAGTGGATGGGTGTAGGGGTAGATATCGTATATATGACAAGAGTTGTTTCGGTTTGTTTCCGAAAGCGTGTAGCGCAAAGCAAAGGAAAGCGCAGCGCAGCGCGGCATTCCGATCGGGTGTGTATCAGGCGCCCTTGCCTTATAAAAGCACCGGAGCTAAAGCAAGGCAAGTCAACTCCATCGCATCGCCATTCGCATAAAGCACGATATGTCATTCGTGAATATGAGAGATAAACCGACTTGGAGTCTCCGCCAATCCGGGTATCGAGTGATCGCTGAATAATGCAAGTCTGGCGGCAGGGCAGAGGCGCCCCGACGACACACGCGCCAGCCGAGCGGCCCCCGGAGTGCCGCCGACGCCAACAGATTCAGCTTCGGCATCGCTCCCCATCAATATTGCACACGATCTTTCAGCTTCATGACCCGCATTTTGTCAAAATCGCTAATCCAAATCGGCTCAATCCACCCCGACAATTATAAACCACATAACTCATCAATATTTTCCATTTACAACAAATACCAGTATACTCGCATACATAATCTGATTCATGGAAGATAACTATTCAGGTACATTTGCTAGCTCTCTGTTATAATATTAATTGCAGATAAATTCAAATCATTATGTACCTGTAGACATGCATTCATTATGTAATACTTGGCTACGTTTTAAATGACGAAATAATTATAGTTTATGTGGAATTATATTTTTTTTTAATAATATGCATTTTTCTCAAAGCTGTGCACATAGAAACTACAAAACAAAAATGTTAACTTAGCGTAAACCATAGAACAATACTTTGATCTAAACGTCGACGTCGCATTGCATAAACAATTGTATAACACAGTAGGCAGCGCAGTAGATAATAACATCGGTATATCTATTTAATATATGCCTACGATCCTACGAACGATCTTGAATAGTCAAATTTCGTGAAAATAACTTCTATTCACAATACTTACCTACTTTATGTTATTAAATATTAGTTAATTGTACATGAAAAATATTATTCTTGCTTAAATGCATATAAATAAATAAAATTTAATATACAGAATATTCCAAATAACGTGAGCATAATATATTGAAATTTAGGAAATTACGTGTTTAAGCGATATAACTATTATTAAACAAAAGTTTCCCGCTTGGAAAGCTACTAGTATTTTAATGATGTATGTACTTATAAAAAGATAATAATGTTATTAAATGTAGGTAATTCGTAACACGTATATATTTTGCTGATATATGAGTATTCGTTTTAAAAGAAACTTAATTACCAACTTTTCTTAATAACCCATAAGCTTAAGATTTATTTAAATTAATTTTTCTTTTCCCGTTGTTAAAATGTAGCTTAACGTATAACGCTAAACAACATGTAAATTTACAATCTGTGGTTTTCATCGTATTGGACACGGAATGAACTTAGTTTTGACTAACAAATAATTTATTCTAGCACGGTCCGACGGTGGCTACTGGAACTGATAGCTGATATCCAGTAGAAAAAAATCTGTTGTGGCCAGCACAATACCTCTCGCCATTTTCATTTTATGTTGCATAGGGCGCGAGCAGTTATGTAATTTTGGTGGCCTTGGCAAGCAGATATGGGGGCCCGTGTCAGAATGAGAGCTAGTAATATACATAGGTGTCCAGTATCATAAGTTTTCATCCGAAACATTATGATTTTCCAAATCCACGTGAATTATTTTCCTCGACAATGGATGACAAATAAACATCAGAATATTTTGAAATTTTGAATGAAAAATTAAGACATATGACAATTGTGACATCTATGTAAATAACTACTAGCCGTCATTCTGACACGGATCCTCATATCTGCTTGCTAAGGCCAACAAAGTCACATGACTGCTCGCGCCCTATACGTAACGAATTTAGCATTTCTTGTATACACACAAATAATTGAAATTGTTTCTCTTCTTTCGTTCTATGAGAAATTTCATCCTACTATTCTAATTTGTTCAAAATTCTTCAAATTCATTGACGGTATTAGCAGTATTTCTTAAGGATATATGTAATATTAACATACCTGTAATTTAAATACATATTAAAATAATAATACAATATATATTAAATGTACTCATACCTCCCAAAAAAATCTGACACTGACATTTTGCATTTATTTGTCAATTACAAAAATTTGAATATCGCAACTGTTTTTCGGGCAACGAGATTTATTACAACAGATTATTCTATATTATTATATACTATATCTCCAAACCTATACGAGATATAATAAAAAATTTAAATGTGTCAGATTGAGAATTTAATTATCTTTAATATTTGTAGTAACAAATTTTCAAAAAATAATATTTAGAATTTTTCTTTTTAGAAACTACCACTTCCGGTTGTCCAATTGTTACCAGAACCTATTCAACTCTTCCCATTACTGTTAGATTGAGGAATCCGTAGTTATACAGGTCTTTAGTCTTATAGAATTGGAGAAATCGTGTCTCCAACAACCTCACACACACACATCCACACACACACACACACACACACACACACACACACACACACACACACACACAGACATCATTGTAAAAATGTTAAAATCTTATTCTATGGACCTTAAATCGTGCTTATTCAATAAAATCTGGATATGCGATTTTTAGCATGAATCCAATACCTCTCTTAGCGAGAGGTAAAAAACTAATCTGAAATATATATTCTGTATTTCTTTGCTGTAGAAAAAGTATAGTTTTATGGGCACCGTGTGTATATTATCCAGCAGCGCCGTCAACGAACAACTTGTGAACATATTATGTGATGTGATGAGGTACAAATGTATTTCGTGTTATCATTAAATTACGGCAGACATAAATTACTGATTTAATAAGAGCATGTATGAATGCGATTATGAGTGTGGCCGAGGCGAAAGAAGTCTGCTTAGATAGGAATGTGTGGCGAAGGATGATTGTTTCCTAACTATTATTGTGATCCGGATGCGGTATTTCGCTACCGAAAATCGGTCACTTTAATATGTTTAAGAGTAAGGATTTGTTGTATGATGTTGATGTTGCTCTTATTGTTATCGGGTTTGTGCGAATCCACTAAGTGGGACACGCGTGATTTTATGTATGTATGTATGTATGTATGTATGTATGTATATAATAATAAGATACTGTTTTCAATCAATACTATTTGGATGCAAAGAAAGTTCTTAAAGAAAATCTAATGAATTGGCTGTTGCAAACAATGTTTTAAATGCATGTTACTGCATATAATACACAAATAAATTCACTTATAACCTCAAATGTAATGCGACAAACATCAGTGACAGGTGGTAAAGTAGCCTTAACATCTCGATCCGGACAGAAAATAATAATTTTTCGTCTTATAGTTATAGATTATAGATAAATAAGTTAACACAGTTACCTACGAATATTCTCGCGATCGATGACCGATGAAATTGAAACAAAACACCTAATGCAGTGTAAAATAGATCAGTTTTCATAAAAAGGTAATTTATTTTTCTTTCAAACCTTTTTTTCAAGTAATTTTTCAGAGAACATTTTGGTCAATAAATCAAAAACATTTTTGTTTACACAGGTTAAAGTACTTAGCTCAATATCATTCTTAATGGAATGAAATCCTCGGAATCCATCATTTAGCATTTGTAAATCTGCAAAGTCAACTTGACAACCTTTGTTTACTTTGTTAATTAAATTATTATCAACAATACAGTTAGGGATATTTGCATGCGTAGCTACATATTATTATTATGTACGAATCCTTTGCCTAAAGAATTGGACTACATCCTTTTCTTTAACTTACAAGACAACTATACATTTATTAATGACAATCACGCGTTTCATTTTAGCAATAAATTACTTCTAATAACACAAAAGTAAGTTAAGGAATAATAATTGAATAAGTGTAAACAATAAATTAATTAAATAATATCATCACAGCATAGTACCCATTCCTGGGTAGGCCAATCTGCTTTGTACGCAGATATCGGTAATGATAACAATCGTACCGTGTGGGCGTTTATCAGACGTCATCTCACTGGCAGTCTTTGCTGGCGTGGAGAGTACATCATAGAGGTCACTTTTGTGCCAATTAATTCGAAATAAGTTTTGCGTCGGTCGAGATCCAACCCGGGTCTCCAGATTCGCGATCACATACAAAGACACGCGACCCTGAGACCCCATTAAATAACTCAAAGATACAAATCCAGGCATTAAATTTAGTAATTATATACATAAATTATGATAAACAGTGGCGGGTTTATACTTTACAGGGCCCTGCGCACAGGTTTTCTGTGTTTTACCTCCTGCTACCCTTGGTAAGGGAGGTATAGGGTTCGTGCTAAAATCGCATATCGAGATTTTGGTAAATCACCACGTTTTAAGGTCCCTACAATCAATCCAATTTTAGCATTTTCTCGATGACGTCTGTGTTTATATGTGAGTGTGTGGATCCTCTTTACGCTCTAACTCAAATACTATCGTTCAGAAAATTTTGAAACCTTGTATTTCTAGCTTACTCTTATATGGAAAGATGCCATTAGATTTTGGAGTAAATAAGATAGCTGACAATGGCACTTTACTGGAAGCTCAAAATAGTTATTCTTCGAAAAATACCTTTAAATGTTATTTTTTCCAGATTTATGTTATATAAAAATTAAAGACTATTAAATTTTCTACAGGTTTGCATTAATACTTTTTCTATATCTCTGGTGCGGGGGCAAAAGAGTATAAGTACAAAAACTGTGTTTCGCAGGAGATAGGTTTGAATGTTTAACGTGTCTTGTAAGATCATTGATAAGACTAAAAATAAAATAATAAATTATTATTGTTTGTAAAACGGCACAAGAACAAATACACCATAATTTTCAAAAAAAATACATATTTTTAAAAAATAAGTGACTTATATTACTTTGATCTCAGAAACATACATTTAACAAATGACTTATACTAAATTAACCAACAAAGTACCTACAACAAAACTGACATACTGGAACGAGAATGTGTAAAAACATGTGAAAACGCTTAAAAACAATATTCACAGACGCCACTTACGAACTTTTAGATTATATTGCTACATGTAAAATAGTACAAATGAACACTTGGAAATTTAATGCAGTGGTTCTAACAGTATAAGTACATATATATATATATATATATATATATATATATATATATATATATATATATATATATATATATATATATATATATATATATATATATTAGAACCAATTTTTAAAATCTCTGGTAAAAACAATACAACTCCACTTATACTCTATTGGTCACTAGTGAATAATACGTTTCAACATAGACTTAAAAGATCACATAACCTGACGGTCAAAACAAGCAAGCTTTACTCATACTGTTATAACTACACTAAAGATACTGAATTATTAAACCTAGTAACACAATTACCTTGTTTTGGCCAAAATTTGACTTATACTCTTTTGCCCACGCACCAGAGATATATTTTATGGATAAATTTATAAAACTATCTATAATTTTAATCCCGCAGCCTACGCTTTAAACACAACTCATACACATGGTTACATAATTCAGATCTCAAATGTTTGTAACTGACAGATATTTGTCACTGTCAACAAACTAATTTCAAATAACAATATTAACGTTTTAAAAAGAAAATAGTAAATGGAACAATAATTATATGGAAAGGAACTTAATAGTTTCCAGCATAAGTAAATAAGTAAAAATATAGGTAAGATAATAAAAACATATATCTTCACGGCATATTACCCATTGATGCGTGAGCCAATCTGCTTTGTACGCAGATGTCGGTAATAATGACATATTTGTTCCGTGCAAGGGTTTAATTCTCGAGCTTATACGACCAGATTCGAATACGAACGCGTTCGCATAAAAATTTCCGTATAGGAGCAGGCACACGTATTCTCGAGAGGTGTAGGTACAGAAGTCCCATGAATAATCTTATGCAAATGTTTCTTACAGTGTTACCAAATCACTAACTCGAATTTAATTTGAATAAATGCTTATATCGATGTGCTAAAACATTCATCTGACAGCACAAAACGTAAGTTGGTAGTTGGTATTTATGAATCATACACCATACGTTTGTATATCATTTCACATTTCTATTTTTCTTCAAAACTTTTTGGTGTTTGTTAGTGAAAAGAGTTAAGAATAAGTGAAAATAAGGAAAAGGGAGGAAATAGAACGGATAAACAAAAGACTGTTTTAATTGGCGTCACTTCATGGAAAGCCGCTTAGAATTAAAAAAATTAGCACAAATATTATGCAATTATTGGAGGCCAAAAAAATTGGAGAAAATAAACAAAAATATGTAGATACATACATTATTTATATAAACTATTTCCTTTTAATTATCATTTTCAATAACACTAGATTTGTTTAATACTGCCACGAAACAAGACTACAGTAATTGTTAAAATTGTATATTTTTCGATTAAATTACGTAAATGTTAAAGAATGATTTTATCATATTCATCTTTTTGACCACATTATACTCTGTCAGCCAGGAAAATCAACGAGAAGCTGCAGAAAATGTAAAAGCTAGACAAAATATGTATATCAATAAAAAATGTGATATTCCCTTACTTTGTATCTGTTTTAAAAGTTTTCATAACATGTAATAAATACATTTTAATGTTTTTATAATAATTGTAATTACAGATACCTAATTATTTTTTCTATCTATTTGCAAATAAACGCATGTTGCGTAAAACTTATTATTTTACTTGTTTTAACAGATTCGGCTGTTGATGCAAAAATGCAACATAGTTTTAACAAATGTAACTATTATTTAAATACATTTACATTTTTTTTTTTTGTACGTGGATAAAAACTATAATTATATCTTTGAATATATAATACATATAAAAACGGCAACGTAATGTATTTAGATTAAATATTTCGAGAGAAGGTGCCATCTGTATACGAATTATTTCTGAGTTAGTTCAAAAAATACATAATAGGTGGATGTTGCACAGTGTTGCCACGTAGCTAGAACAGCAAGATAAGATTTTATAAAGGTTTTTAAGTTTGCTACTGTAAAACAAGTATACATGTACATTGAAGATTCAAAATATATTATTTGGTTATTATGAAACAATATTTTTGAATTATTGATTATTGAATACCTCTAACAAATAGTAACTGGCAATGCTGTCAGCACGATTTACCGTAGTTCATAGTTTTGTGGTAGGAGTCACTAGCTATCTATAATAATTTTGTGAATAAAAAGAGACAGATATAGTATCTTTCTAGGCCATATGCGTTGCCGTTCTTATATGTATTATATATTCAAAGATTATATGTATTCTATAAAATTCTATAAACTCGAACAATGTCAATCGAGAAAACTCGGATACAAACAGTATGTGAACGTTCGAGAATACGGATATTGAAAGTCATGTGGAAATTTATCGAAACCGTATACAAACGTTGTTCGTATGAACTCGAGAATAACACCCCCAGGCGTTTACCAGGCGTCACTTCAGGCGAATCTTGGGATCGGGTTCGATTCCGACCAACGCCAATTATTGTAGAAATTTAAATGGCACAAATTTGGCGTCGGTCGGGATCGAACCCGGTATTTAAATTTAATTTTAAGTATTTACATGAATAAAAATTAAGGAGGTATTGTGTTGGCCACATCAGATTTTTACCTCTCGCTAAAAGAGGTATTGGATTCATGCTAAAAATCGCATATCCAGATTTTATTGAATAAGCACGTTTTAAGGTCCATAGAATCCGATTTTAACATTTTTACAATGATGTCTGTGTGTGTGTGTGTTTGTGTGTGGATGTGTGTGTGTGTGTGGGGGGGGGGGGTGTTGGAAGGACGATTACTCAAAAACTATAAGACTTTATATTTGTTTAACTACGTATTTCCCAATCGGACATTCATGGAAAGATCTGAAAAGGTTTTGGTAACAATTGGGCAACCGGAAGTAGATGATTCTTGAAAAAAAAATCTTCTAAATATTATTTTTTGAAATTTTTTCTCTATCTCATATATCTAAATATTTTATTATATATTCTACAGATTTTGAGATAAGAGAAATATAATACATAAAATCATCTGTTGTAATAAATTTCACAGCCGAAAGAATAATGCCATGGAAAATAGTTGAAAATTGAAATTGTTTGTAACTGACATAAATGTCAGTGTCAGAAATCCGGAGACATTACTGAAGACTTTTTCTGGGAAGTATATACATTATATTATTTCTTAATGTATTAATAGTTAAATTTTTAATATTATAGGTATATTACACATACCCTTCAGAAATACTGTTACCTCCGACAATGAATTGGAAACATCTCGAAAAATTAGAAGAGTAGGACAAAATTTCTTCATAGAATGAATTTAATTTTAAAAAATCTAAATATATGGAATAGATATAAGTAGAATTTTTGGTGTGCAGTGTAGGTATACAAGAAATATGTTAAATACATTAGGGCGCGAGCAGTCATGTGAATTTGTTGGCCTTGAGAAGCAGATATGGGAGCCCATGTCAGAACGATAGCTAGTAATTATGTATATAGATGTAAAATATCATAATTTCTCATCTAAATTTAGTGATTTCCAAATTCCATGTGGTTTATTTTCCTCGACAAGTAAATTCCACACTCCTGGTTACAAATTAACTACGTGAATTTAGAAAATTTTGAAATTTTTAATGAAAAATTCTGACATTTGACATCTATGTGCATAATTACTAGTTATGTAACCAATATAAGGAAGTGGCGAGAAGTATTGTGCTGGCCACAACAGATTTTTTTTATATGTGCGACCTGCGTGGAAGAGAGAACTGCGAGGGTCATTTCATAAATAATGCACAGGTTGGCAACACTGCGAATTGGGTAATGCAACAATAGTGACATATACGTCAATTGTAGTAGAAGGCTTGGGGAAGTATAGCGTGTGTTTTGTTTTCAAATATAGCGTAATCTATTTGTCACAAACGTCAGCTAGAAATGGAGTCTGCACGTGTCTTGGGTATTGTAACTATTGAATATCAGACATTGCAACCTTACTGAAAGAAAGATTCGACGTTGGATGTCAAGCATTCTTGTATCGAATAGTCGCTATTGATGAAATATGGGTTAGAGATTTTAAGCCGGAGTTGATATCACAGTCCAGTGAGTGGAGAAGTCCAAATTCCCCGCGCCCAAAAAATTGCGGAGAGCTCAATCAAAAGTCAAACAAATGATGATCATTGATACAAAGGAATCATCATGACAGACAGAGTTCCATTTGGAACAAGTGTCACAGCAGTTTATTATCGGGGCTTCATGCAAAAACTGCGCAGATAATTGCACAATGAAGTTGGCCATGTCCTAAAATAACTGTAGTGAGACCTACCTAAAAATAGTTTTTTGTTATACAAGATGATAAAGAGATGCTTTATCGACAAGTGGAAGGTGTTAGTTCACGAGTCGATAACGACTCTTTATCGTCGTATATAATATATTATTTTATTTTGTACCTATTGTTTTCGATATTAAAATGTCAAGCCGTAACTTTGTTCCTAAACTTAGTATCACTAACTTTACGCGGGTTTGTCAAAATTATAAGTTACAACTTTTCTTTACATTATGCATTATTATTATTTTAATAAAGTGTAGATAAAACTTCAAAGTGCAGATAAAAGTCAAAGTGTAGATAATAGTATATTATTCAATGAGCATGTAATGTATGCTATTACTCATGAGAATGTATTATAAGATTAAAATATAGGAGTATACAACATTTTAAGGAAATTTATAATAATTTAAATCAAACAATAAATACTTTAATAGTTAAAGTATATAATTTTTCCAACATTGAATAAAAGTATTCATTAAAATATTATTAGTTAACTTTTAATGTTTACAGTTTAATTGATAAAGTATAACGTAAATTGTTAATTTTCAAAATATATTGATAAGCTGATGACAATTTTACAGTTAAAAAATTTACTGTTTTAAATAAAATAATATATTTTTACACATAATAATAAATACATCGTATTTTATATATAAAAATAATTCGGTAGCTGTTAAATTACTACTTTACCTATTATAACAGATTAAGTATACCTAAAAAACAGATGAAGATATACAATAATTTACGATATGTATAATAAGATGTTTAATATATTAAATAAAATATAAATTTGTCATTATTTTCTTGGTAAATTTGCAGAATACATACAACAAAATAAGCTGTAAACAAATGATTCATTATATAGTAATATGATAATACCGTTTTAATTCAGATATGAGAATACTATTTATCACTTTAAATACAAAGAAACTATAACCAAACCTCACATTTATTAAATATTATTAGAGGTTTTTTTTTCTCTCAGTGTACTCGAATTCTCAGTCATGCGACATCGTATAATGTTTAAAAACTAAATATAAAAACGAATGTATTTTGTGTACATGAGAGTACTTAAATTTTTGTATCTAACTTATACACTGAGAAAAAGGAAAACAGTATCATTAACAATTAATGTATAATCACTTTGAATATGGCGGAATGAATGAAGTTTTGCATGTAACGTATTATACGATTAAAATATACGAGTATATAATATTTTAAGGAGATTTATAATTATTTAAATCAAACAATAAGTACTTTAATAGTGGTTACTATTTAAATAAAATAATTATTTTTAAATAAACACAAAATTTAATAGTTAATATTTGAATTCCGTATACATGAATATTATATATTATCTGCAGTTGAATTATATTATTAATAGTTAATAAATTTATTCATAAATATTTTGTCTGGAAATTAAGATTTGGATCTAGTTTTCTAGTTTATACATATAATATATTTATAATTACATAACTATAATAAACTTAACTAAAACCCTAAATAGGGTTTCACGGCTTGACTTGATATTCAAGTTACTTGACTTGACTTGACTTGACTTGAAATCAAGCCAAGCTCAAGTCAAGTCATAGCAGCCGAGAGTCAAGTCAAGTCAAATAGTTACAATTTCAAGTATTTGAAAAATCAAGTAGTTATTTTTCAATTACTTGAAAAAATCAAGTATACTTTGGTTCACGAAAGATGGCAATTCAAGGTCACTTGTTCGAGGAAAGAATACACAGCACTTTATACAGTAGTAGCTTAGCAACATTTCATGTTAGAAAGAGAAAGATTATTTGACGTATGTCTATGCAGTTTATGTTGTGTGACAGATATACGTAAATGGTGACATTACTTTCTAACACATTATAAATAATAATGACGTATGTCGTAGAGTTACACATATCTAATTATCTACTGCACTGCCCTCTGTCCTAATATTTATCCAGTGACGTTGACATTTAAATCACATTATTATTCCATAGTTTTTGTTAAGTCTATGTTTTTGTGTTTTGCTAAAACATAGATGAAGAGAATAAATCTTTGAGAAAGGCATTATTTAAAAAGAAACATAATTTTCAAATAAATTACACTAATTTTTTTAGTTAAAATGTATCCATAAATATTTCATGTTGCACGTTTATGTACACGAAATGCAGTGAAGTTATCTACTAGTAATATTATACCATACGGTTAATAAATGACCTTGAATAGTCATCTTTCGTGAACCAAACTATAATTATTTTTTTAATTACCAGAAAAATCAATAAGTTCTTCAAAACTACATTTTTCATATAGTTCCTTATGTTTTATAACAATATCAGTAATATACCTTGAAATATAGACTTTTATTCATAAAAATAAATAATACATTCAAATTTAAAAATTAAAAAAAAAAAAATTTAAAAGTATAATATATGAATTAACAAACTATTTATAGTATATGTATTATGGTATGGTGGACCTTAAATGGGGCAAGTCGAATTTTAACATCTACAGTTATTTTAATAATAATGATTAGGACTTCAAATTTTGTCGACATATTCTCGGGTCATTGTAGTATATATTCCAATATTGAGTGAATTTTATAAACTTTTGCACAAATTTTAACTTGCAGTAGTGAATCAGCACAGCATATGACGCGCCACGCCGTCCCACACACAGCTAAGTTACTATTCTACTGATTCGCGCGTTTTCGTGCATAATCGGTTCGTTATCAAGTAACTTGAATTTGCTTGAAATTGCTTGATCAAGTCAAGTAGTAACGATAGAAAATCAAGTCAAGTCAAGTAATGAATTTTTGAAAAGCTTGATTTTCAAGTCAAGTATTTTACAAAAACATCAAGCTACTTGACTTGATGAAACCCTAATCCTAAAGTACAGTAGCAGAATATTGACTTTACATGGTTACACATATCTTACATCATACTAAACTACTAACAACGTATAATTGAAAATGTTTATCGATGCCTACAAACTTGGTTATTTTTTACCTCTCGCTAAGAGAGGTATTGGATTCATGCTAAAAATCGCATATCTGCATTTTATAGAATAAGCTCGTTTTGAGGTCCCTAAAATACGATTTTAACATTTTTACGATGATGTATGTGTGTGTGTGTGTGTTATGATATATGTGTTTGTTAGGGTATTTGAGGTACGATTTTTTATAATTGACAGATAACGAAAGAATAGATACAATTTGAATTATTTGTATGTACAAGAAATGTTAAATTCGTGAATTATGACCCGGATTGAGTGCCTGTGAGGTGACGCCTGGTAAACGTCCACACGGTACAAATATTTCATCATTTACCGATATCTGCGTACAAAGCAAATTGGCACACCCAGCAATAGGTAATATGCCGTGATGATATATTTATTTATTATTTATTTATGTAACATAAAATGGAAATGGCGAAAGGTCATGTGTTGGCCACATCAGATTTTTTGTAAATCATTCTTTCACCAGTATACATATTATTTATATCTCCATACTCATTTCTATTTATTTGTATAGGCGTATTTGGGTAGAACCAAATTAAAAGATGTTCTTAAATCGTTTTCTTTTTTTTTAATAAATCTATATGAAAGTGTTAACTGATCCTAAAAGATATTTGCTGAAATATAAAAAAATAATATTTGTACATTGATGAACGTCGGTTTACGTATTTTACTTATCTTCGAAGGAGCACACTAGGAAAAAACCCCTTTTTGTTTAATAAATTAGGGATATCACCGAGGCCACGAGAAAATACAGGCCTGAATGATCATTTCGTGACGCCTCGAATGTCTGCACGCATAGGAAAAATACGAAATTTTAAACAAATAGTCTTGTAAAATGTGATTTATAAATATATACAATTCGTAAATAACTATTGAAATATATAACTACCATTTTATTTAAATAACTAAAAAAATTAAATAAAAAGCGAATTATAAATGGAATAAATATACAAATGCTACTCATGTTTTACTTTAAATTATTTATTGTTATTTAAATAATACAAGAAATATTTTTAAATATGGTGGGTATTGCGTCAACTGTCAATTTTAATCATTTTCTTTCTAAAACTAAAAGTGTGCCATCTGTCCTAGTGGCTTCGTGCTCACGAATAATACATTTCTTGTGCAAACAGCTGAGGAATTTGTGATCTTATTTTTTGAACGATGTATTGTATTTGCCCATTTTCTTCGCATCTGACTATCGCGTGGAAATTTAAAAACATTGATAAATTTAGCCGTTATGTCGAAATTGCGCCTGCACATTGTCACACAACAGTTTAATACCATTTTTCAATTTTATGTTATTATTTACTTGTTAAGTAATATACTGAAATTTATTATTTAAAATACCGTTTTAATTCAGATATGAGAATACTATTTAATTTATCACTTTAAATACAAAGAAACTCTAATCAAACCCAGCATTTTTTGTTAAATATTAGAGGTTTTTTCTCTCAGTGTAAGTGTGATAATCTCCATGTTATTGTTGTATATACTATATTGTTTTTGAATGATTATTGACCCAGATGTAGATACAAAATGTACCGAAACATCGGTTTTGTAAGAAAATAAATACTGTGTGACTGAGAATTCGAGAACCTATAATTATTGTAACACCCATATTATATTCAGTACTTTTTCATTTGTATTTAATTGGATAAGTATTTACAGATATATACATATATTTCTAATAATGTAATTTATACAGGTGTTATATTTTAATGGACCCAGCAAATATCTCGCTTATTTATTAAGTTAGTAATTTCTTTCATATAACATTATTTATACAGCAACATGTAAGCTATGATGAGGGATGTACATTCATGATGCCACTTCCAGTTTATTAGTAATTAATATCAACTTTGAAATTTCAAATGGAACATACTATATTTTTTTACAAATTTGAAAAATACATCAAATTTGCCTTACAATCATGTAAAATAATCCATATGTTACATTATTAAAAAAAATAAAATTAAATACTCAGTAATAATTGTTCTAACCTTTATTATTAGCAAGTTTCATTGTAGTACCTTATTAATTTATTATAAAATGAATTTATCTATGTCAGAAAAAGTTAATATGCTAGATGTGTATTTTTAAAGCTGGATCCGGGCCCTATTCTAAACTCCGTCCGAATCTTTTCCAAGAAACTCTCTGTATGGAATTTGTACAAAAATATAGAACTGAAAACTGACGCAAGGTAATGTGCTGACCACATCAGATTTTTTAATATAATCAACAAATATTTTTTTACTTCCCGCTACCCTTGGTAAGGGAGATATAGGGATCGTGCTAAAAATCGCATATCGAGATTTTGGTAAATGACCACGTTTTAAGGTCCCTATAATCCAATTTTAACATTTTCACTTCGATGTCTGTGGGTGTGTGTGTGTGTGTGTGTGTGTGTGTGTGTGTGTGTATGTGTGTATGTGTGTATGTGTGTATGTGTGTATGTGTGTGTGTGTGTGCGGATCTTCTGGCCACTCTAACTCAGATACCATCATTCAGAAACTTTTGAAACAATGTATTTCTCTACCTTATTCTAATATGGAAAGAACCCATTAAATTTTGGTGTCAATCGGATAAACGGAAATGGCAGTTTACTTGAAGCTCAAAATAGGTTTTCTTCAAAAAATACCTTTAAATGTTATTTTTTCGCAATGTGTTATTATAAAAATTAAAGATTATTCCATTTTATACAGGTTTGCATTAATACTTTTCGATATATTTTATCGATAAATTTATAAAGAAAATACTATAAAAATTATATCTCGGAACTTATGCTATAAACACAACTCCATGGTTATACATTTCAGCTTATATGTTTGTAACTGACAGATAAATGTCACTGTCGAAAAAATTATAATTTCAAATTAATAACAGTAACGTTTTAAAAAGAAAATTATACATAGAACAATAGTTATATGGAAAGGAACTTAATATACACAATTTCAAATTAATAATAACGTTTTAAAACGAAAATTGTAAAGAGAACAATAGTTATATGGAAAGGAATTTAATATATTTTTTCTAGCATTAGTAAATATGCTGGAATGTAATGTAATAGGTGTTCACGGGCATGTGTACAAAAATTTTCAGTTTTAATATTCAAAATATTCTAATTTCCCACGTTAAATACATATGTAACAGATTTCGAACCAGGGCCGGATTTAGGGGTGGGCGAGGTGGTCGACAGCCCACCCCAAAGATTGCAAGGGGCGGCAATTCACAAAAAAAAAATACTTGATAATCCCTTACAGAATCGTTTTACTCCACTAACACAATATTTTCATTTTTATTTAACCTAAAAAATATTAGTACCATGGACTCCAAAATATTGAGAAATAATACACAGGTACAGTGTGTTAAACAAAAACCTAACTCGGAGTATGCTATGAACAAATAAACTTGTCTGATCATTATTCAATTCAAAAGTCAAGTTGTCAAAAAGTGATCTTGAAACGTAATTTTAAGGAGACAAGTTCATAAAGAAGGGAACAATTTATTGCCATTTGCTGGTTTCTAATTTAATTCCATTTTTAAAAAAAGATTTAAAAAGAAAAGCTTTGATTTCATTTTGACAATATCTTGTATCAAATTGACATTTAATTAAATACTTTTCATAGTAATAATAAATGAAAACACTTGATGTAAGTTTCACGTATATGTTTTATTTAACTCTCTATCGATTTCGGCTTCTTAGGCCTTCTTCAGAAGATTCACAGTATTGAACTAGTACAAGAATTGTTAAGTATTCCTAAACACTACATAACATCTGTTGACAATAAGGCGACTACTTGGAAAATTCATTAGTTAGGGTTTGTCAGACATCTGAATGAACTAAATCTACCTGATCATTTAAAATGTTCGAACCAATTTTTATTGCTTTTTGTATTTCATAAGCAATAAAAATCAAGTGTTTTCATTTATTATTACTATTATTATAATGTTTCATCAAGTGCCTACAGCTGAATCTTTAAATTTTATTAAATACTTTTAAACTGACATACGTTTCTTTGTTCATAGCCTCCTCCGAATTAGGTTGTTTTTAACACTCAATATATGGGCGTTCATTTTAAATGGGCCACCGTAACTATCTGGAGAATTATAAAAGCTAGAAAGACGGCTAGATGAGTAAATCATTTTTATTTCACAAGACAAATTTAAACAAATTTTTTTTTTTTTCGATCAATGGTTTACAAAATATACCTATTTTTTTATTTTAAATGAGAATATATATTTTTTTTTTGCGAGAATATGAAAACCATTTAAAATAAAAAAAAATTAGGTCCCATATTTTGAGAACCACTGGAAAAAATATTTTTTCTTTTCTTTACATTTGTCTTGTGAAATAGAAATTGCTTGCCCATTTAACCGTCTTTGTATCTCTTATAGTTATAGATACTATGGTGGCCCATTCAAAATGAACACCTGTATATTACGGTGTTGAAGGAGGGGGGGGGGGCATTTTTAGATCTTGCCCACCCCAACTTTTGTTCTAGATCCGGCCCTGTTTCGAACGCCACCTGTATGCCGATTATAGATACCCAAATACGTATATGTACACAGTATTTAACATATTTTTTTCTAGTCTACATAGGAAGTAGCCATTTGCGCTCCCTTTTGTCAACACAAAATGTCACTTTACCGGTCTAGCGCGACAAAGTAGAAAAAACGCTCGCTGTCCAAATTTCTAACTATATAATGTTGAGAAATGTCACTTGTCTACATTCTTAATGGAAACGTTTAGTCAGGAACTAATGGCACTGTAGTGACACATTTACCACCTTTACAAATCAATCTGACATATAACTGCTCTGTCGATATATTACATAACTAAAAAAAAAAATGCTGCAGTATTGTGAAAATAAAATACGGCATTCATTTACAAAAACGAAAGTATAAAATATTTAGATTAGATTGAAGCAATAGGTCAAGAAGAATAGGAAATAACGATAAATTAAAATTAAATATAAAAGACGTTTTTTTCTTTATATTAATCCTTATTAATTGAGTAGTAGTGTAAGTATACAAAGTGTACATTTTATTATTTTTTGTTATGGTAGAGGACCCCACTGTGGCGACTGTAGAAAAAATCTTGTGTGAGTTTTTAATTGGACATTGTCCTATTATGCGCTCTTAATACACAAATAGCTATTTAATAGTACACACACAATAATAAGTTGACATGTACTTCATTATTTTGTTACCAGATGTCATATCGCTTAGCAATACAAATATAGTTGTACACGAACACTCCCAAACGATCCAAAGTATGTATACCCAAGCATGTGCGTTTTATCACATTCAATCATGGAGTAGAGATTTCTACTGGTTTCCCATTGGTAGTACAGCTAGTACATCAGCAAAATTTAAATGCTTTATATCTTTTGTAACAATAAATTTATAACTTTTTTTTTTTGAGAGAGAGAATATCTTAGTGTCATAAATGGCATTATAAAATTATAAATAATTTTAAAATCATTTAAGCGTTATCGTGAAAAAATTTAAATGTTTCTTCAGGAAAATGTCTTCACAAGACTCGCAGATTTCCATTTCTCGCCTGCGGCTCGTATTTGAATATGCCTTCTCTTCCTGCAAAAGGTCAATTTATAACGTAAATTACAATTAAAATACACATACATTATTATTCTGTTATTAATCATATACCTCAAGGTGTGAAATTTTGATCACATTTATTTACATTCTAAAGTTAAAATCAGGGCATCGAACCCGCCAAAAATTGGGTTCGGTTCAGGTTAATTTGTTTTTTGAGAGATGGGTTCGGGTGCGGTTCTGGTTCAAACACTCGGGTTCAGGTATTGGGTTCGGGTTCGGTTCGACTTAATGAAAATTGAATTAATGTTTTTTGCATAATAATCTTTACATAAAAATAATTTAGAATGCGAGCAGGAATTTACGCAAGACAAGAAACGAACACAATTTTCACGACAGGTGAATACAGGCAGCAAAGCAAACGCCGAATGCATCAATTATCGGCTGTACTACGATTATGCTCACGTTTCGAACTGAAAATGAACCTGAACCGGAGTTGAACCCTAAACCCGAATTATTTAAATTTCTTGTTGCGAAAATAAAAATATTAAAAAGGTTGTACCATTTTAATTGAATTATGAGTTCTGAAAGATTTATTAATAATTGAAAATAAAAATAGTTTAGCAAGACAAAAAAAATCTTATGGAACATTATTCATTAGAAAAATGTTTGACGAAGAATTGTTCAAGCAAAAAAATCTGTTGACGACATTTATCGAAGAATTTTTCAGTGCAGAATATGTGGCGAAATAGTTTCTCACGGAGAACCTATAGCGAAGTATCTGACCTGGAATCTACTTGTCTTTTAAAATGTCTAAAGACTAAATCTAAATTCTACATTACAATTACAGATTCAAATGATCCGCAAGAGTATAAGGTTTTAAATATAACAGTATTTAACTAAATGTAAAATTAATGTTTATTCTAATTCAAATTATCTTAATTTTTTATCTTCAAATTTAAGAGTAATAAACTTATAGACACTCTATGGAAAATATTTGGAGCTTTGTATTAAGCCAAATAACTGGAAAGATTTTGAAATATCGTTGGTTAGGTAAGAAAATCTCTCGTCCAGTTTATGTTTGAGTCTCCAGGGAACTTTCTTTCTGAATTCGTAATGAAAAATGTTGAACAATATACAAGAATACAGTCTGAACCTTGGAATAATCAAAGTCCTAATTTAATATGCGTTATTCTTTAGGTCCGATATAAAACCGGGAACGCTGTAGCGGCGGAGCGCCTGTACTCAACCCCAAGCAAAGCAGACAAGAGGAGAGAGGCGCTCTGCGCTGAGTACTGAACCGACTGGCGACTTTGCCGTTCCTGAGCGCACAAAGCGCCATTGTGCTCACGTTTACCGAGGAAGTTTTGTTTGCACATCGTCTTTCATAACGTCAATTACGTGCAGGAACGCTGCGAACTGGGCCCATTGTTGCCGCCAATCATCGTCGAATTAAAACCACCACCGTCGAATTACTCACGTTCGTCTAGTTCTAGTCTAGTGTACCTAACTCTAAAGTGCAACGGGTGCACCAAGCACACCGCACTCGCGGACAGCAAATGTAACATTCTCATAATGAACAATGGCGTACTAAATTGCATCGAATTAGGGCGCACAAATTACCAGAATCAATCTTGTTAATAAGACGGGTGTTTACGTTAACTAGCCCTGGCGGCGGGAAGTGTAACTAAGCGGTTTCCCTCGCGTCTACGCGGAGATGCATTTGTAAACTGTCGCTTTTAGTAGAGACGAATTGAGCTGTTAGCCATCCGTAAATGGCATGCGCTTCCCATTTTCGCGTATTTTTATTATCTTATACCCTTTTTACTTCGATGTGTACTTGTTCATTTTCTTTTTTTGTGCAAATGTTTGGTGCTTACTTCTGTTCTTCATTTCACAACAAATATATATATTGTACTTATGATAGTATGTAGTTCCATTCTATGCTCGCGACGTCGCGACGTACCTACTATATAGTAGGTAGCATGACAGTGGCATATGTAGTTACTGTTCAATGTTCATATGTCCATTAAATAAATGAAGCATATTACTCAAACTATCGTATAAAAAATCAATCAAGTTTTTGTATACCTTTACAAACGATGAATATTTATACATATATGGAGACTTCAAGGTAAAAATTAGACACGTAACTTTTTTCAAAATTTAATTTATTTTCTGATTCAATTCTGTACTCGGAGAGAGACCCATCATTGAAGTCCTAACACCTGAAAAAGAAAAACTAGCGTAGTCTCGTTTAATCTCTCCTAAAAATATTAGCGCACAGGAAAGAAAGTAATATTTTAGCTAACAAAAAAATATATAGCCAATTTTTTTGAGCCCAAATACCTTTTCTTATTGTTTTTGATATACATACTTACAGTTGCCGTCAAATAAATATGGTCTGGAGTTTTCTACAGTGCTAATTCATATGGGCAAT
Organism: Harpalus rufipes; assembly: GCA_951394225.1. Taxonomy (NCBI): domain Eukaryota; kingdom Metazoa; phylum Arthropoda; class Insecta; order Coleoptera; family Carabidae; genus Harpalus; species Harpalus rufipes. Next base: position 26,605,168 of record OX596277.1, read on the forward strand.
GCTGAAAATACAGTCATGAAGAAGCGGCAACACTGCAGGACAAGGAATAGGGTGTGGGGAAGGGAAAAAGTTGAGCATCAGTCCATATTTATTTGACGGCGAGTATAATACTGTAGTATTGTGTTTATGTAAAAAAAAACTATTATATTTTTAGGAATCTTTATTCTGAATATTGGAAATATTCATTGAAATTGCTAAGTAACTGTATAAAAAAGCAAGTTCATACTATGTTGTTTAATATTATAATTATTGTAAATTGTTTTCAAATAGAAGTTCCAAATTTCAAACTTTTATTCTACAAAAACAGAAAATGATACAAAAAATTTCATTGTAACACAAGAAAGCGTCATAATGTAGTTTATTTTCTGCGCTTTTTAAAAATAATACCTTCAAAGTGGTGGCCGTCATTAGCGATACACTCTTCGAGACGATTTCTAAATACTCCCATGGCTCATTTAGTCATTTCGGGAAAAATAGCGGCGATTTCTCGGTGAATAGTTATCCTTTGGGCTTTAGCGAGGGCTTTAGGCTTTAGGGCATCAATGTTTTGAGGTCGGTGCTTGTACACTTTTGATTTCAAATAGCCCCACAAGAAGAAATCGCAGAGTGTAAGGTTGGGCAACATCCATGCACAAGGAAATCAGCTTTCACAAAAACATTTATCGCAAAACTTGCATGCATCTGCGCGCCGCTTGAACTGTTGCTCCATCCTGCTAAAACAAGTATGCAACTGAGAATTTCAGGAGATAATCTAACAAAGGACCTTGGGCAATGATCAGTTATTGGACATTCATACGGCGCAGAGATCCCTGCAAGTTTAGCGAGAAATATTTCCGGAGAAGCCGATTTCCCTGTGATGTCGCATAACGCCTAACCTTACCCTTCATAGTATGATTTCTTATTGTGGGGCTATCTGAAATCAAAGGTGTAAGGTGTACACACTGTGACCTGTGACGATGGTCACTAGATTTGTATTTAATTTTCGTGTTTAGCGTTGTAATCTTGTAGTTAGCAAGTTAGTTTTTTTTGCTAAGTTTAGTTATTCAAATCGAAGTTCAAATCCCACAAGTGAAAATGTTGTTTTTGAAGGGAAGTTCTATTTTGCGGACCACAAAAAAAGCGGACTGGCCATTTCGACTGCTTTGCTTCGAAAGAGACCAGACTTGAAATCTACGTTGCTCTTATGTTTCTCTTCCCCATACTATTTAATTAAAACTAGAAATCATCTTCAGAAGGTTACTTTACTCCTGGTGAATTTTGCGGACTGGCCATTTCGACTGATGTGAAAGAGACCAGACTTGAAATCTACGTTGCTCTTATGTTTCTCTTCCATATACTATTTACTTAAAACTCGAAATCATCTTCAGAAGGTTACTTTGCTCTTGGTGAATTTTGCGGACTGGTCATTTTGACTGAAGTGAAAGGGACCAGACGTGAAATCTACGTTGCTCTTATGTTTCTCTTCCCCATACTATTTAATTAAAACTCGAAATCATCTTCAGAAGGTTACTTTACTCTTGGTGAATTTTGCGGACTGGCCATTTCGACTGATGTGAAAGACACCAGATTTGAAATCTACGTTCCTCTTATGTTTCTCTTCCCTATACTATTTAAGTAAAACTCGAAGTCTTTCACATCAGTCGAAACGGCCAGTCCGCAAAATTCACCAAGAGTAAAGTAACCTTCTGAAGATGATTTCGAGTTTTAATTAAATAGTATGGGGAAGAGAAACATAAGAGCAACGTAGATTTCACGTCTGGTCCCTTTCGCTTCAGTCAAAATGGCCAGTCCGCAAAATTCACCAAGAGCAAAGTAACCTTCTGAAGATGATTTCGAGTTTTAATTAAATAGTATATGGAAGAGAAACATAAGAGCAACGTAGATGTCAAGTCTGGTCTCTTTCGCTTCAGTCGAAATGGCCAGTCCGCTTTTTTTTTGTGGTCCGCAAATTAGGTAGCACCGTTTTTGCATGTTTATTACTTTGTATTTTTGATTACGCATACAATGTAATTGTTTGATTATATTATGTGTCGTTTGTTGTAAAATGTATTGGTGTATTTTGTTTAAAGTTGTGAATGTTCATAAATTTGTTGTTATCGTAGCAGATGCCGCGTGGTCGAGTGGTTAATACGCTCGATCGGCGCGCTAGGGATCGTGAGTTCGATTCCATATAATTTTGTATTTTTATAATTTTTATTTAAAACAGCGAGTATTTACAGGATGATTATAATCAAGTTTAAACCTTTTTACGTATTTTTTAACGGTTTTTTGCGGTATAAATACAGATCCGTTCGGCAGTTTTAGGGCAGAGTGTGCTCTCTCAAGGGAGCGTAGCTCTCCATCGAGCCTAGACGGTGTGTGCCGTCTACTGTGCACCTGGTGAGTGCCGGGCGAGCAAGTTGGTTATGACCTTGGCTGCCTCTGACTCAGCGCTGTTGGTGTGTGCCGACAGCTCGTGAGAGAGTGCAGAAGGTGTCCGTAGCCGGTTGTTTTCGTACAGTGAGGTTTTCCACTGTGTACCATAATCGCGATTGTCGATGAGTGTTGGTGTGTGCCAACACGATCCCGTTTCCGTTCCGAAATTGCGATGGTTGGTGTTGTCGAACGACAACAATGTTACCGTTTCCGTTCCGTTTCCCATAACTTTCTTGTGTGCCATTGTTAACCTTCCGTTGTCAACTTTGGTGTGTGCCATTGTTGACCGTCTGTTATAATGGAAAAATCCTACAAGTTACGCTGATGCGGTTATATGATTATTCGCCGTTTATTTGCTAGCGATTGCTATTTTCATTTTGTTTTGTTATTATAGTTTTTAATACATTTTAATAAAATATTAAAATTTATTACATTTGATTTCATTATCAAAAACCGAACTCTATCTCCACTAAGCTACCCGAGCCCTTTTTGGCGTTCAAGCCACCCTTTTCAGCGACGCAACAAAAGCGTCCTTTTCAAGATCTACCACCGCTCCTGTGCTGTGTTACTGACCAACCGATTGGCGCCCGAGCAACCCGTTTGACAGCACAGAGAACTACAGAAGACGTATTGGGTGGTAACATGAATGGTAATTAGAAAATGATCAGGGAGGAGATGACTCGCAGTATTTTAACCATGTCAATCGTTTATGGTTTAATTTAAAGAAAAGTACTTAAAATAAAAGTTGCGTACAATTAATTTATCTATAACAGTTATTTGAAGTATCTTTTTCTAAAATAAACCATAAACGATTGACAGAGTTAACACTGCCAGTCTTCTCCTCCCTAGTCATCTCCTAATCGCCATTCATGTTACCATCCAATATTTTTTAAAAAGCGCTAAAAATCTGCATTGCATTACTTTTCTTATGTTACAATGATATTTTTTGTATATTTTGTTTTTATAGAATAAAGGTATGAAATGTAGCACTTTAGGCTAACCTTGTATAAAAATCAAGATTTTCAAAAAAAAAACTATAATGGATACAACTAAGAAAATAAACAATAAGAAACACAAAAAACAAATAATTTTCGAATTCCTTTTTTTTCAAATTTTGTAATGCTCTAAAAACGAGAAATTAAAATATTAGATGTCGGTGCCATTTTAGTAGATATCTATGCTAAATAAACAGGATGATGGCGGATAGGGGTGAACATAGGGATTTGACATGGGATTTTAATTTTATGAAATTTCCTTCTCTCCTGTTTATTTTGTTGCAAAGTTGTACAGAATTAAAAGATGCATATAATACTGTTTTTATATTTTTTATTATATTTTTGGTTTCCTCCCAATTTCAAAAAGAAATTTAAAAATTTCGGTTTATGTAGCAATAGCCATGGCACAAATATTCTTTTATTTCTAGTTTTTATAATTTTTTTATAAACGCCAATTTAACTTATATAATAGTATATTGTGTTATTAGGAGTAGAAGTGAGATTTTGTGTGACGAGCGTGGTAGTTTAAACGACGAGCAAAGCGAGTCGGATAAATGCACGCGAGGCACACAAAGACACTTTTACTCCGAATGACACATTATATTTTTTCTTCAAACGTAAATATTTAAAGAAAAATATCTACTACTGTCGTTACATTTTACGTAAATTACGTTTGCGACACGTTTGCGTTTTCAATTGCCCTGTAGCTATGGATACTTATTTGTTCCCTTTTGGTTATAAACATTGAAATGATTTTTTTCACGTTTTGACGTTTACATAAAATCTGTGCAATTTTATATCCTCCTTCCTTATGTGCAATTATGTCGGAATTTGAAGGATTATAATGTAATGTAAGTCACCTGAAGTTCAATTGGTTTTAAATCGAATAGTGTGGCTGAAAGATATGTCCACGAATCACTGCAAATCAATATAAACTTTTCTTATCACTTTAATTCTAAGTATTCTTATGCTCATTACCGTCCCTGTAATTGTAATCTGTAAGTCTGCTATTCTTTAATAATGTTATTTCCTCAAAAGTAAACTCTGTTTATATTTCAATTCACAGGTTATATATTTAAATTTGACAGCTATGAATCGTATTTAGTAACTTTATTCTTAGGTTACCAAGCGTGTTATAGTGACATTTAGGGCGATATTACAGGTTTCTTTTATTGAGACTATTTCTTATTCGTTCATTCTGTATAGTTTCTATGGATATTTATTTATTTTATTTCTGCGTAGAAATTAGCTATTTCTACTCCGGCGGCGTAGAAATTAAACTTCTACCTTGTGAATCAAGTCACAAAAGATGCTACTTTTATGACGTTTGAAGAAAAAATAAATTCCGTATTATTTTGTAACTATTTCCTTCGTAATATTCCTGTACAATAAAGACACGCTCCTCATTCGTATAAACATCCATTATTTAACTTACTTCTTTTCCATAAGTCAGACTGAAAACCAAAAAAAAAAAATCTGTTGTGGCCAGCACAATACCTCTCGCCACTTCCGTTTTTGGTTACATAACTGTTGGGCGCGAGCAGTCATATGACATTGTTAGCCTTGACAGATATGGGGGCCCGTGACAATTAGTAATTATGTACATAGATGTCAAATGTCCGAATTATTCATTAAAAATTTCAAGAGTTTTTAAATTCACGTAGTTAAATTGTCACCAGGAGTGTGGAATTTACTTGTCGAGGAAAATAAACCACATGGAATTGGAAAATCACGAAATTTAGAATGAAAAATTATGATATTTGACATCGTTGTACATAATTACTAGCTATCATTCTGTCACGGTCCCCCATATCTGCTGGTCAAGGCCAACAACGTCACATGACTGCTCGCGCCCAATTGTATATAACATTTCTTGTATACCTACACTCTACACCAGGCATGTGCAACTTAGCCAAGACGTCGGGCCAGGGTGCAAATATCACATTAAATCGCGACCCGGATTATATATATATATATATATATATATATATATATATATATATATATATATATATATATATATGTATATAATAATAAAATTGCATGTAGGGGGGGGGGGGACTAATAGCTCGTTGCATAGGCATACATACACTGAACTGAAACTGAACGCTCCACGCTAATATAAAAAGTACACTGACAGAAAATTATATATATATATATATATATATATATATATATATATATATATATATATATATATCCGGACCGCGGGCCGTACGTTGCACATGCTTGCCCTACACCAAAAATTCTACTTACATCTATTATTTATATTTAGATTTATTTATTTTAAATTCATTCTAGGAAGAAACATTGTCCTTCTCTTCTAAATTTTCGAAATGTTTCCAATTCATTGTCGGGATTGACAGTATTTTTGAAGGGTATATGTACCTACTATACTTATAATTTTAAATATTTAACTATTAATACAATAAGAAATAATATAATGTATGTACTTCCCACAAAAAATATTCAATAATGTCTCTGGATTTTTGACACTGACATTTATCTGCCAGTTACAAACTTTTTCATTTTTCAATTGGTTTCCATTACATTATTTGTGCTGTGAGATTTATTACAACAGATTATTATATACTTTATATTTCTTTATTTCTAAATCTATAAAAGATATAATAAAATATTTATATGTATCAGATAGAGAATTTACTCTTCTTTTACTAGCAACAACAAAATTTATCAAAAAATAATATTTAAATTTTTTTTTAAGAATCTGCTACTTCTGTTTGTTCAATTATTTACCAAAACCTTTTCAGCTCTTCCCAGTAATGTCCGATTGAGAAATACGTAGTTTAACAGATATTAAGTATTATAGTTTTGAAAAATCGGTCTTCCAACGTCCCCACACACATACACACGTACACACACACACATACATCCACACACACACGTAGATATCATCGTAAAAATATTAAAATCGGATTGTAGGGACATTAAAACGTGCTTAATCATTAAAATCTGGATATCCGATTTTTGGAATGAATCCAATACCTGTCTTAGCTAGAGGTAAAAAGAAAACAAGTGTCATGCCTATTGCTATAAATAAACCGAAATTTTGAAATTTCTTTTTAAAATTATGAAGAAACCAAAAACAAACAAAACATGTAAAAATAGTTTTATATGCAATTTTTAATTCTCTCAACTTTGTACTCCTCAGCTTTTGCCACAAAATGAACAGGAGAACAGGAAAATTCATAAAACTAAAATCCCATATTAAATCCCTATGTTCACTGCCACCATCCTGTATGCTGAGTCAAAAAAAAAAAAAACTTGCATTGTATAAAATAGCTATTTGTGTATTAAGAGCGCAAAAAGGTACATTGTCGATTGAGAAGTTGTTGATGCGCTACATATAGGAATTTCGGAGGCGCCCCCAAACAGGGTTCTAGCTACGTCACTGTCATACAGTGCCAAAATATATTTAAATACTTAGCTTCCTAATTCGAGCAGTATAAACATAATTTATTTTTAAAAACATCAATAATATAAAGTCTGAACGAATTTTGTTTTTGGTAAAATATTGAAAACCTAACCTAAAGAAAAATTTTGTAAACTTTTTTAATAGACCTTTTTTAAAATATTTATACATAAAAAATAAAATATAAAAGAAAGAGATACTATGTAAAAAAATTATATGTATAAAAATGGGAACATGTTTTGATAGTACGAGATATATATATATAGGAATATTTATAACAAATTACAACTGTACGAAATATTTGAGTTTTTAAGATTAGTGACAGCAATGATTTTAATCTCATAAGAACTTGGAAATTGATTAGAATTTGCTCTTGTACCTAATAGTTATTTAAGTATTGTCAGTAAGTGCTTCCTACCGGTTGAGGATGATTTTGGAGATCTCGGCTTCGTCTGGATCTCCAATACATCCGATACCGGTAGAAGAGCACTTACTGACCGCAATGCTTATTACGTTTTTGCACGATCGACGCACAAAATTTAGAAAAGTAGTATTTGAAAGTTATTTTGACAAAGTCAAATTTTTTGGTTGCTATTAAGTAAGCTTTGACCGTTGTTTTTATTTACTTACCGCACGCCTCCGCCTCCTGATCGGTAAGTAATTCCATAGCCTACGTTATTAATTAATACAAGGCCGGGAAACTTCACAATATCCGTCAAAAATAAACTCTAGTTCCAAATTGCCGTTTGGCGTGATTTATTCTGGCTGTCATTTTTAATGCATTATACCAGCTAAACGAGCTACCTCAAATAATTTCTATATTATTAAAGATACAATAAAATACTATAAGACAATCTTCTAGAAGACTAAGGGGGACATCCGGGGGGGGGGGGGTGAAACAGCTCTAGCTGAACCTTATCCCCTTTTTACTCCCTTGGTGCAATATAGATTATTATTATTAATATTATATATATATATATATATATATATATATATATATATATATATATATATATATATATTTACGCACATTCGATAGAGTATTTTTTTCTGAATTCTACAATGTAATCATTTTTTAATTTTTCAGTATGTGTGAAAAACAAAAACTGCTATTTGTCAATTTGCATTATTTAGGATAGGTATAAAATAAAACATTGTTTATAACGTTATTAACAAATATTTGTTTAATTTTAATTTAAGCTCAATAACCCCTAACAACACGACAACGCATCCAAACTTGAACAGCTAAGCAGCCAAGTTTTTAGTCAGGTACTTACTAGTTTTTTTTTACAGGTTGACATTTACCGTGTTACAATTGTTTTAGTTAATTGTTTTATTTTAAGCCATAGTCATGGCTCACTATTCTGTTTTCGACTAGGTGTATAAAAAAGTGCCCGCCATTTTACTTTTTAATAATGTAACATATGGATTATTTTACATGATTGTAAAGCAAATTTGATGTACTTTTCAAATTTGTAAAAAATATAGTATGTTCCATTTGAAATTTCAAAGTTGATATTAATTACTAATAAACCGGAAGTGGTATCATGAATGTACATCCGTCATCAAGTAGCTTACATGTTGCTGTATAAATCATGTTATATGAAAGAAATTACTAACTTAATAAATAAGCGAGATATTTGCTGGGTCCATTAACATATAACACCCTGTATATTTTATGGATAAATTTATTAACTATCTATAATTTTAATCCTGGAGCCTATGCTTTAAACACAACTCATACACATGGTTACACAATTCAAATCTCAAATGTTTGTAAATGACAGATATATGTCACTGTCAACAAACTAGTCATTTCAAATAATAACAGTAACATTTTAAAAAGAAAATAGGAAATGGAACAATAATTATATGGAAAGGAACTTAATACAGTTTCCAGCATAAGTAAATATGTAAAAATATAGGTAAGATAATAAAAACATATATCATCACGGCATATTACCCATTGCTGGGTGAGCCAATCTGCTTTTTACGCAAATGTCGGTAATAATGATGACATATTTGTTCCGTGCAAGCGCTTACCTGGGGGCCAATTTTGTAACTAGAAAGCGATAGCGAATACAATTCATACTGAATAAGATTATCCCCACTACTTTTTGTCAGCCATGATGCCTTATTCCGAATGAATACCTATTCAGCTGGTCCGGACCTCATGAATACGGTATTCGCTTACGAATAAGCATAATCGTCTCGTTTATTTTTCCTAATGTGTAGTTTGTTATTGATTGTATAATTATTTATTTTTTAGTGCCTTTTAATTATTGTTTTTTTATTATTATTTTCTTCTATTGGAAATTAATTAAAATACCTTATCTAAAAACATGTGTATAATGCACAAAGGAAATATAACCACAAAATAAGTATGATACAATTTCAAATAACGCTACTTTTCAAATGAACTAAAATTTTCCCAGCGCGGGAATTTTGAACAAATGTCAGACTAGTACTGAATATGTATAGTATACACAATACAATAGAAATCAGTCATATGAATAGAAAATAAGATGGCGCTTATTCAGTGACCCGCCATATTGCATTCGTATTCGCTGTCGCTTTCTAGTTACAAAATTGGCCCCCTGGCGTCACTTCACGCGAATCTTGGGAATAGGTTCGATTCCGACCGACGCCAAATATTTTAGAATTTTAAATGGCACAAAGTTGACCCCTGTGGTGCACTCTCCACGTCAGCAATAAATATAGGTAAGTATATAAATAAATATATCATCACGGCATATTACCCATTGCTGGGTCTGCCAATCTGCTTTCTGCACAGATTTCGGTAACGATGATGACATATTTGTACCGTGCGGGCGTTTACCAGTGTCACCTCACGAGCACTTATTGCTGGCGTGAAGGGTGCACCACAGGGGTCATTTTTGTGCCATTTAAAATTCGAAATATTTGGCGTCGGTCGGGATCGACTACGGTATTTAAATTTAATTTAATTTAAAGTATTTACATGAATAAAAATTAAAATAAACGGGAGGTATTGTGTTGGCCACATTAGATTTTTAAATTTTTTACCCCGAAAGATGAACTTAAATTTTCAAAATATTCTTCTTTTGAATTTGACGAAACAACTGCCATATTACATTCGCTTTCATATGAGTTTTTAAGGGAAGAATTTATTCTCTTCCCTCCTATAATTTGCAGACTATTGAATTATATAGTTCTGCAGGATTATTTGTTTCGTTTTCTTTGAGTTTTTCTGAATGATTTGCAACGTTTTGCGCTGCATCTACATTTTCGAAAATACGTTACTTGGTATACCAAGTACTATAACAATACTATATGCCACAAATTTCTTCCAGTTGGGAAAATCCATCACCTGTTGACATCATAGCCAAAACTGCTAATTTAATGTAGGTTCAGTATTTTCTTCAAAATAAATCATATTTTCAATTCCGCACACATTACATTTGATTACAGTTTGGTATACATATGAAGATACACGTAAATAATAATATACTTTTTTAAAACTGGACAAAAAATATCCTTTGAAAATAATTGCAATATCGATATAAAGGGTTTTCCAATAAGAGGTGTTATTTTGAATAGCCCGCTATTTCGGTAGATGTCGCTTTTGAAGCTGTTATTTTTTGACATTTGACAAGTAGAAACTACGCCATTAATAAAAATCTGATGTGGCCAGCACATAACCTCTCGCCGTATATTTTACCTGGCTGTATGCATAAAGCAAAGATTATTTTTATAAATACAAATAATATATTCATATAAATCTATGACGTATAAACTTCTTTATTATTCAATAATAGCATGTCTCAACATAAAGATATTTACCATAAATTATGTTACAATAAATTACAAAGTAGAGTTTACCATATATAAATATTAGGCTGGTAACAGCAATTTTCAATTCGAACAACTTTGTTTACTTTCTCTTCATATTCTTCTAGTAAAAACATTTATTTTGGGCGGTCTAAAATGTATATATCTGGATTGTGCATCTATTCTTATATATCTTCTTTTACATTTTATTTTTTCATACTTGTTATATCTAAATAACACTAATTCCTTTTAATAAAGTGACGGATAGATTGCACTCCGATTATTCTTATATCGATGTGTAATTTTGTCAATATTTACAACTTACTTGAGAAGAATTTGATAGCTTTTTCGCAATTCAAAGTTACTCTAGTCTACAGTACTGGTGTTCATTGTCCCATAATGTTTGAAACAAATTTAAGTCCTTCAACCTAGACTTGTCATCTCCATAATAGTCACAGATCAAGAATTAAGGGATTCTCCAAATACATTTTTCTTTCATTACTCATTATTTCTGACACTGACATTTATCTGTCAGTTACAAATAATTTAAATTTGCAACTATTTTTCATGACATCCTTTCGGTTGTAAAATTAATTACAACATTATTTTATATATTATATTCCTTTTATCTCTAAATCTATAAAATATGTATAAAAATATTTAAATGTATCAGAAAGAGAATTTATTTTTCTTTAATATTATCAAGAAAAATTTTCAAAAAATAATATTTAGAAGATTTTTTTTCAAGAATCTTCTACTTCCGGTTGTCCAATTGTTACCAAAACCTTTTCAGATCTTCCCATGAATGTCCGATTGGGAAATACGTTGTTAAACAAATTTTAAGTCTTATAGTTTTTGAGTAACCGTCCTTCCAACATCCCACACACACACATCCACACACACACACACACACACACACACACACACACACACACACACACACACACACACACACACAGACATCATCGTAAAAATGTTAAAATCGGATTGTAGGGACCTTAAAACGTGCTTATTCAATAAAATCTGGATATGCGATTTTTAGCATGAATCCATTACCTCTCTTAGCGAGAGGTAAAAATGGAACGATACACGCTTCAACAACGCATTGAAATTATTAAAATTCACTATAAAAATGGTGAAAATTTGGCAGAGACGGTTCGTAAAACTCGACAATTTTTGGGTCGTCGTGAAGCACCTTGTCGGACCGCAATACAGAAATTGGTGGAAAAATTCGAGCTGTTGGGACAAGTTAGTGATGTGAAGAATAAAACCCGTGCACGTCGCTCAAGAACAGCCGAGAATATTGCTGCTGTAGCCGAAAGTGTTGAAGAAAACCCAGGTTTGTCCATTCCTCGTCGTTCTTTGGAATTAGGCATTCCACAAACGTCATTACACCGTATTTTGCATAAAGATTTGGATCTTAAGGCTTATAAAGTCCAGTTAACACAAGAACTCAAGCCGGCCGATCATCAACAACGTCGTGTCTTTGCTGATTGGTTCGTTGAAATGCATGAAAATGATCCGGAATTCCATCGAAAAATCATCTTGAGTGATGAGGCCCATTTCCACCTCGGTGGCTTCGTCAACAAACAAAATTGTCGCATCTGGGGCTCAGAAAACCCAAGAGTTATTGTTGAAAAGCCTCTCTATCCTCAACGTGTGACTGTTTGGTGCGGTTTATGGTCCGGCGGAGTCATTGGACCTTACTTTTTCGAAAATGAGGCTGGAGCAACAGTTACGGTGAATGGATTGCGCTATCGAGAGATGATTAACGATTTTTTATGGCCGGAATTGGATGGTATTGATCTGGACTTCTGGACAACGTTTACTTTCAACAAGACGGCGCTACGTGCCACACAAGCAACGAAACCATTGATCTTTTACGGGAAAAGTTTCCGGACCGTGTTATCTCTCGAAGAGGTGATCACAATTGGCCACCGAGATCTTGTGATTTAACACCTTGCGACTTCTTTCTTTGGGGCCACGTGAAAGAGAAGGTCTACGCCAACTGCCCAGCGTCGACTCAAGACCTCAAAGATGGAATTCGTGAGGCTATCGAGGACATAGGACAGCCACTTTGCGATTTGGTTATGGAAAATTTCATGAAAAGGATATTGTCCTGTCAGCGTGGTCGTGGTGGTCATTTGCCTGATGTTATTTTCCACTATTAACGGCATACCTTCCTCTTTATAATGAAATAAACATCCGATCATTTATATTAAAAAATGGCATTTTTCTTTGAATATCAAAATAACACCTCTTAATGGAAAACCCTTTATTTAACTAAGAATTATTTTTTTGCCCTCCAATACTAAGGATATTATTGCTCTCGTTCAGCCGGATTAGCGCTAGCCTAGCAAAATAATTGAACGATTCGCTAGAATTTGGAGTAGATATAGCGCTAGAAGAAATAGCGAGCGAGAATTTTTTCTCTAAAACATGTAGCGAACTAGTGGGCTGCTTCATACGTCATATTTGATTGCAACGAACGTTACTTTCTATCTGGTTAATAATATTTACTTCTGTTGCATCTTCTAACAGTTCAAGTAATAATTTCCATTTCAAAATGAAGTCTGCGAGCTTTCAATACCATACAAATTGGACTATAAGTTATTTTATTACTTTAAACAGTGCTTGGGCGTTAAGTTTAATAAGTGAATACTGTTCGGTACGCTTCTAGCGCTAACAAGTAGCAAGTAGCGCTATTTTTGCTAGGTTAGCGCTATCTCGGCTGAACGCGAGCATTATGACAAGATCGGCCAGACATCAAGCCTGTGAGTCTCAGCGAGCCCCAATGTTTACCCACAAAGAGACCCTCACTTGATTTATGGCGCATAGCTAGTCCATTGATAGTTTCATAAATATGCAATAAGAGATGCTTCTTAAATTTACCAGGATGTATAAGATCAAGGCGCAAAATCGAAATTTTACCGACTCTGGAGCGCAGCAATAAATCGCGTCCTCAACATCGGTTTTAGAACTAGAGTTTTTCGCCAGATAATTTAAAACAAAATTTGAGTTGTTTCCCGGCCTTGTATTAATAATGTAGGCTACGGTGATTCAGATCACTTACCGATCAGTAATTTGTAAATAAAGCTTACTGCATTAAAAACCCTATCGGTAAACGTTAAAAAACCGAACGAGCAAAAATAAAATTTACTTTGAAAAAAAAATTTAACTGGATGTTTATGAAGCCGGCCCTAACAATAGATTTCTTTTGTAAAATAAAATTAATTTTACGAATTATACTTATTTTATTCTGGAGATATATTATGAGGATACGATTAGGTGCTTAAAATAAGCTATTTTCCTATGCAATATAATATTTTTAAAGTAGGTTAAACATCCCAGATAAGTATTATTAGTTTTTCTAAACTTTATTGTAAATACTTCGAATTAATTATTAAATTTGTCAAATTTAATATAAATCCATGTATTTAACCTTTCTATTATTTTCAAATAACTATGCGTTATTTCGAAAATGAATAACTTTTCCAGAAGTTTAGAATTTTATAGAACTTCCTTTTTATATTATATATCCTCATAATTATATTATTTTTGCCTTATTAATATTTTTATTTGTTACCCCAACCCGTTTATTGTATACCCGTGTATAATGATTTGCAAGCGATTGGGACATTAGCGTAAAATTAATACATATGCTGTCACCTATCGTGTTATTTGCGGACTAGCCAAGTAAATAAAGTAGTTAGCAAAATAAATTTGACATTTGTAATTGTAATAAGCAAAATTATTTTAGTCACATTCAAAACAACAATTACGTGATATTGTGGTAAGTATAATTAATATTTGCTTATTTAAACGAAATTAATCCTTTATATTATGTAAAAGAAATGATTAAATCATACAGTGTATTTGAATTAAGTATTGCAAAGTAGCATATTTGATTGTTAATGGTTTTTTTTTTATGTTTCTATAAGTAATGAGTATACGAGCATTGCGTAAAAATAATAATCATTTCTTTATCAGTTTTGTGTGGAAATTGCCACATGTCCGTCAACAAAAATGGCCGAGAAGTGGTGATACTATGTATTTCTGTGCTTAAAAGTGTTATTTCACTTTAGTGATTAGTGAAGGTAAAGTGTTGAAAATACAAAATGACTACATTTGAAATATGCACCTAAATAATATAATAATAATAATATATGTATATTATATAAATTAGAGTATAACCGGTATTACAAGAGAGGTTAAAATGCTTTCAATAACCCAGTGTTTAGATGAATCAAACAATGACAGAAGTGTTATGTTCAAAAGAGTTACTTCAGCAGTTTTTTATGGAGTTGCATCCTTCATGATAACAGTAGTAAATAAAACAGTGTTAACTTCATATATGTTTCCATCGTTTCAAGTTCTCGCTTTGGGACAAATGTCAGCAACTGTCATCGTGTTATTTGTTTCAAAAAAATTGAAGATCGTTGATTTTCCACCATTAGAAAGAAGTACCTTTGGAAAAATATGGCCCTTACCTCTTATTTACGTCGGAAATATGCTGTTCGGATTGGGAGGGACAAAAGAATTAAGTCTTCCAATGTTTACCGCCCTCAGAAGATTCTCCATTCTGATGACTATGATCACAGAATTTTATATACTTGGTGTAAAACCAACTTTTAGCGTACAATTTAGTGTATATATGATGATTATTGGTGCTGTGATTGCTGCTAGCAATGATCTAGCTTTTAATTTACAAGGTTATGTCTTTGTTTTGTTAAATGACTTTTTCACTGCTACAAATGGTGTGTACATGAAGAAGAAATTAGACTCAAAAGAATTAGGCAAATTTGGTTTAATGTATTATAACTCATTGTTTATGATTATTCCTGCTGTAATATTTGCATACCAAACTGGTGACCTTCAAGTAGCATACGAGTTTGAAAATTGGACAAATAACTTGTTTCTAATTCAATTCTTACTGTCTTGTGTTATGGGATTCATATTGTCCTACAGCGTAATTATTTGTACGTACCATAATTCTGCACTTACTACAACTATTATTGGCTGTTTAAAAAATATTTCTGTAACTTATTTAGGCATGGTAATAGGAGGAGATTACATCTTTTCTCTAGTTAATTTTGTCGGAATTAATTTGAGTGTCCTAGGTAGTTTAATATATACTTATGTTACATTCAAAAAGAAAGATTCTCCTGCTTATGTGCCATTGAATAGTGAAAAATCGAATAAAATGGAGATTGTATAGTATTTCGGTGATTTTATCAAGACTGAATAGTTTTTATTTAGTAACTACTTATATTAAATTAAATTTTAGTTACGATATTGTAAGAAATGATGTTTGGTCTTGATAACCAATACAATATCATCAGGGTGCAATATATTTCAGACGTGTATGTACTGTACATATTTTCTAAAATTTATAAATTAAGCCACTCATGTAGTAAAATGTTTTTGGTGCTTGAATATAGTAGTGTATAGAAAAATGTAATTGTTACAATGATTTTAATTAAATGTTTTTGTCATTTAAAATGGAATGTATTAATAATATTACATTTGTCGACCTTGTATATTATTTTTAGTGATCAGTCTTTTAATTAAATTCAAAAGTGATTTATTTTTGTATGAGATAGATGTCATTTGAATATAATGTATTACTGTACCATTTTTTAAAATTTGTGCCATACCTATACCTGAAGAGATCTTATTGTGAATTTAGTGACTCCAGTTTTAAGCTTTAATTTGTATAGAGGTATACCAAAGCAAAGGCACAAATAATTATTATAAACTGTAATAAATATTTGTTATTTAAAAATATTTTTAATTTAATTTTGAACCTTAAACATTATTATAGTTATTATTAAAAGTACATTTCTCAATTATATATGGGGCTTTTTTGCAGATTTGAAATTGCTTTACTATGTTAACATATAAATTAACGAATCCTATGTTTACACGAGTTTTTTATTCAACTTCTATTCTAAATTTTGAAAATGAATTTGTTAAAAATCACATTCCAACGAATTTATGGCAAAGAGCCGTGTTAGCTATGGGATCATCCGTCGTGTCACTTATGGACCCCAGTAGAGGAGATATGATTGCATGTTTGGGAGAAGTTACTGGTAAATATTTTTCATTATAATTTAGATAATCATTACTTCGTTATAAAATAATCTCACATCAAGTAGTACCGTACATGATTTAATCGGTGCGTCATTGCCTCAAAAATATAAAGCTTGTTAGTTATCGAAGGTAAATAAGTAATTACAAGGACATAATTTTAATTATTTAAAAAAAATCGTTTAAGACAGTAAGCAAACATAAAACAAGTTATGATGACATTACAACCAGAAATTGATAATTAAATTTACCTTTTGATATGTTTTATAAAAAGTGTGGTATTTATTTTTCTAAATTTAATAATAGTTCTTTGTAACGATAATTATTTATCTACCTAAATATAAAATTAAAGTAGAATATTGGTTATTTATAAAAATTCAATTTATTTTGAAAAAAAATTGGCTGTGGAGCATTTAAAAAATATTTTGCGTAAGCGCTAATGACCTAGATGTTAAAGCGCAAACTTTCCAAATAAAAAAAAAATGTATGCACATTACAAAAAAATAGAAATATATATAATAAAATTGCAAGAATACACAAAATTATTTTTTACAGGAAATTCCGCTGCTAAACATATTCAAGCTAAAATGGAATCATCTGAAGAAGGTACTCGAATATTAAGAGACAGGCCAAGAATTACATCTAAAACTGTTGACTTAAAAAAACTTCAGTCATACCCTGAAGGTACCTTAGGGAAAGTATACAGTAATTTTTTAGGAGTAAATGTATGTTTATAAATTTATTCATAAATTATATCTTATAAATATTTTGTTTGTTATAGAACGTGAGTCCGGATGGAAGAGACCCTGTAAAATTTGTGGATGATATTAATTTGGCCTACGTCATTCAGCGATACCGCGATGTACATGATTTAACACATAGCTTGTTGAATATGCCAACTCACATGTTAGGTAAGGTATGATTTATTTTCTTGTTGTCCGTAACTAAATATTTATCGTTAGAGATTAGAATTTGTATTGATTTAATATTTCCATAAAAAAGAAAAATAACGCAATTTATAGCATTTGAAAAATTGTTTATATTCGCTACATTTCAAGAACATTTTGAAGAAATGAAGTATATACTGCTTAACACTCTTAAAAAAAATTGTAAATATATTTTTTTTTACTTTTGTATCTATCACCATGTATTTAGTTATAACCACTCATTATAAATAGTAATAGTCTTGTTATCTCAATGAGTGCGATAATGAAATTATAACCATACTACAATTACAATTTCATTCTCGTACTCATTCGGATAAAAATATATTAATTTTTTTTTAAGTAAAAAACATCACAATCTAAGCATTAAGCAGTTATATTTCATTTCTTCTAAATATGCTGTTTACGTAAATTCATTTCTTATAAACATATATGCTACCTGCGCATATACCGAGGATCTCAAGAAGCTGAGTCGCCGTCTATATGTTTTATTTATAAATCAATAGCATTTGTACTATATTTAGAAACTTCACTACAAAAACTAAAACTACGTAAAAAATCTAATATATTTAAATTTTTATACATTAGCATTAATTTCAGTAGTCTACGTATTATGTATAACGTAATATAAATTGTTTTTTTAAATTATTAACATTGTTAACATTATTTTTTGAAGTTGTTGAGTAAATTTGGCATTTAGTATTACCTTTATCTTCCAATTTATATTTATAAGAATATTATTTATCTAAGTTAATTCTATCCATTAAAATATTAATCGAACACACTTTTTTTAACACAAAATCATAATCACTCAGTATTATTTATTGTTTTTACGTTATTTTCGTACACCTAATGCGTATTTACTTTATGTATTGTTGTTTTGTTTGCAGAAAGCATATTTAATGTTCATGAATAACTTTAACATCCAAATTGCAAAAAAAATCTTATCAATAATTCCTTACTTTTATTATTTAATTATATTTTTACTAAATTTTCTTCCAATTATTTAGGTGAAGTTACTGTAAAATGGGTTGAAGCTATTCAGACTACTTTACCAATGTGCATAGGAGGAGCTGTATTCGGTGCTGTACGACTAAGACCAAAGTAAGAAGCACTATAGATTGAATTTCTAAATTCATTTATTAATCTGAAATTATTTTATAGACAGAGACAACTTTATAAACAATATTATCTACCGTGGGCCATAGAAACAGGAAATAATAGCAAATTTTTAATGAATATATATTTCGAACAACGTTGGGATCAACCAGTTGATGAAATTTATAAAGAATTTAACATAAAAGAATTTACGGGCCCAAAAACCAAAAAATTAAACAAAAATTATTTAGTACAAACAAATTAATATATTATTTAAAGTGATAACGTTTCTTTTCTGAATAATTAGGTGTTGTTACTGGCTTGAATATGAAATCTGTAGATAAGACAAAAAATTAATTTCTTAATATTTCAAGTAAATAAACATCACAGTACCTTTATTTTGTTGATCTTCTGAGCTATACCATTCTTGTTGTCTATCATGACGATTTTGCTTATGAGAATAAATCGAATTAACTGATCGATTTATTTCTTGTTCATCATTATCCATTTGATTAACACAATTTTCATGAGAACGCATATAATTTGCTAAAGTTCGTTTTAATGAATCATTTTGACTCTAAAACAATTCTTATATTATTTATACTATATGTATTTGTTTGCTAATTACCTGTAAATTTTTTATAAGCTTCGACTTTTCTGCTATTTGCATAGAAAAATCTTCGAGTTGTTTAGCCTTTTCTTCAGTATCTCTTTGGTAACCTAAAATATATTTATTAGATGTATTATTATAATGTATTGCAAATATATTTATTAACTATGATTTTCTCTTAGTAATTTTTGTATTTCCACTTTGTGGTTAGAAATTAAAGATTCGCAATAATCAGCTATCTCAGCCGAATGTTGCTTAGCAGCTCTAACTTCTGAATCTCGTAATAATCTATCTTGATATATCTGGTAGGTCCAAAAAGTAAGTGATCTGTTTACAATATCTAAAACTTTTTCTGGACTTAACCCTGCTAGAATCATCTGGAAATATATTTTGATTTAATTAAAATATAATAATAAAATGCTTATTGACTTACAGTTTTATGATGTTCAGGTGGGTTTAAATCCATAACAACTATATCATATTTGTTCGAAAATATTGTATCACATACTAAACATCTTTCTTTATCCACAGCATTTTGACCATGGTTCATACAAAATATGTGAGAACAAAGAGTCACCCACGCTTGAGTTTTTAATTCTTTGCGACATTTTACAATATTACACAATAAATAACAATCACTCATATTTATATAAAGAATATATTTATTGTGATGTGATGTAAAGATCAAGTTCAACTCAACACAACGTGACACATCATACAAAAACAACCCGCTAACTTTTATTACTTAGAACAATAGCAACATCTAGCGATAATTTTATGAACAAGTATTCCCCAACCCATCCTCAACCTCTTTTACATGGGCCTCTGCAGCTTTTGTTAAAAGTAATATTTATTGTTAATATTGTAATTTTTGAACATTTTTATTATTATATTACTATTATGCTTGGTATAATATTTTATTATGTGAATACAGCAAACTATATATTTTTATTATTACAGTATTATTTGTAATTGTCGAGTAATCCGCTATCCTCTAGTGTTGAAGGGTGCGTTCCAAAACCTTACTCTGGAGTATTGAGTATGAAAAATTCCGTTCCAAAACTATAGCCCTTACTCTGAAAGTTTACGCTATAAGCGTTCCAAAATTTGGAGTACGCACTTTAGATTATACTCCCCGTTAGTAGGGTACGAAATACTCAGAGTTGCCAGATTGGGGAATTTTATCTATAACTGGGACTCGTGGCCGTGTGCTTGAGTGTCTGGTCGCGAATCTGGGAACCCCGTTTCGATCCCGACATACGCCAACTTCGAATTGGCATAAAATTGACCCATGTGGTGCACTCTCCACGCCAGCTATGAGTGCCCGTGTGGTAACGCCTGGTAAGCGCCCGCACGGTACAAATATTTCATCATTACCGATATCTGTGTACAAAGCAGATTGACACACCCAGCAATGGGTAATATGCTGTGATTATATATTTATTTATTTATTTATAGGGGGAAAAGGGGACGGTTGTTCTGTGGGATTTTATAGGGGACAGCAGACAGGAGCTGAGCTATATAATTATAATGTAAAAAAAATGAATGTGTTTCAGTGTATTATAACCAAAAGTCAGAAGTATGTAACCAATTTAAAGAGATAGAAGATATGCGCAATGGGATTCTGCGCATAGTAAGTTACAACTGGCGGGAGTCATGGTTATGCGCTTGTCATGAGATTCGTGTCTAACGATGCAAATTTTCACAGAGTTGCAGGCGCCATTTTACTTACTATATGCAGAGATAGCTGTTAAATGGACCTATTACATTTTAATGACTATGTGACGTCATTTTAGATGTGCCATCTAGTGGATTTTTGCCGAATCATTGGGTGGGTGACATCATGTTGCCAAATAATGAGCATGAAATAAAATAAATTTATACCTGTTGAAAATTATGAAAAAAAACGACAACAAATTAAATATTTTTTTCTGTATTACAAACAAAAAATTATCTGATAAAAAACAATACATAATGTTATGTAAAATTTATGTTTAACTAGAGATTATAAGATAGGATTTTAAGCAAATCATTTGATAACTATGTTAGTAACTTGTCACTTTCCGATTGTTTTGGTATCATAAGTTTGCAAATTCGAAGTGCAAATATGCAGGACCTCTTTTTTGATTTCATCTGTTTTTCCTTTCTTTTTAAAGCATTCATTGCATATAAATTTACTCATTTTTTTAAACAAAATGTTGTACATGTATTTGTGGCCATATTTTAAATTTAAATGTTCTCCATCATATCACCCACCTGCGCTAAAAGTCAACTGCGCATTATACACATCTCACTTTTATTAATATCTTGTTGATTTAGGAGATTTTCATATTTCACTTGGGGGATATCAGTGTCAGTCATCTGGCAACCCTGGTAATACTGCAATGAGATTTTGCGCGTCATATCGTAAACTTTTACAACAAAACATACATAAATCGAGTTTGAAAAGGAAATAAATATTAAAAGAGGTCTGTTCGTTTGTCTTACTCTAAACGTGTAGGAGTACTCTGATATATTTTTCTTATTCGCTTATATCAGATTTGAGCAATTCCTCGGCGCGTACGCAAACGAACGTAATTTTTGTAGAATGTGAGGAATTTGTTCAAAACTTTAAAGCTATCAAAAAAAACGAAATAATAAATGCTAACGTTAATATGTTGTAATGTCGAACACTAGGACTAAAGATGAAGTTGTTCATAAAAAAATAAAATTATACATTAGTAGATCATTTAAATACAACATAAGAAATAAAAAAAAAATAAGTAAAAATATTTTATTCAAAATAAATTTTCGTGCTATAAATATTTTGCACTTTATGTTTATATCACATGATTGTGATTGATTACAACCCAATTGAGAAAATTACCCACAACACTTGTTTGCTCTTTCTTACTCCTCCTTTCTACATGGAGTAAGAAAATCATGATCTAAGCAGAGAAGAGCAATTGCTCGATTGAAACCGAACAAAATTCAAGTAATGATCTGTGACAAACGAACGCGGATTTCTGCATGGAGTAAGACAAACGAACAGACCTATTACCAACACATATATTCGAGTAATTGGTGATTATTTATCTTATCTTTAGCAATGAGTGCCCGTGAGGTGACGCCTGGTAAGCGCCCACACGGTACAAATATTCCATCATTACCGATATCTGTGTACGAAGCAGATTGGCACACCCAGCAATGGGTAATATGCCGTGATGAAATATTTATTTTTTATTTTATGAAATAGTCATTTAAAAAATCAAATAGTAATACACGTAATAATTGTAAAAAATGTCTTGATAAAATAGGAAGTGCACACAATAAATAATTTTTGGCAGTGAAAAAGTTGTATCAAAAATATATTTTCAAATTTTTAAGGTTATGTTATTTTACTCAAGTTGTTCATAAATACTCCGGCACAATGTCCGTGAGCTTACGCGGAGTAGGTGATCCACTTACAACTTACACTATATCGTTGTTTTGGAACGCAACCCTGAAAAATTATTTTACTAATCCTACCGTTACAAGAAATGTAACCTAAATTTTATTAATTTATATTGATTACGAAGTCATATTGTTTTTCTAATTTAGACAAAAAATATTCACAGAAAAATGTTAATTATTTTTCTATATATTTCTTTATCAGCTAATATAAATTATAAGAAGCG
The DNA here is from genome assembly GCA_951394225.1 of Harpalus rufipes. Taxonomy (NCBI): domain Eukaryota; kingdom Metazoa; phylum Arthropoda; class Insecta; order Coleoptera; family Carabidae; genus Harpalus; species Harpalus rufipes. The sequence continues at coordinate 26,628,219 of OX596277.1, forward strand.
TACTACTTTTTGTAACGTTGCATTTCATAAAATTTGTTATTGTACTAAATTCATTCATAAAATTACTCAGACTGGACTGGATAAGAGATCAGAGGATTGGGTGACGAATAATGATGGTGATGGCTTATGGCAGCATCCAATCAAATCTAGCAGGATAAGTTGAGTTTGTGTATGCAATAATAATGTCCGGCACCTGGTCTGGATTTAGTGAAGATGATATTAAAAAAATAAATTGTAAAAATGAACCGTTAGAAGGTAATGCCACTTTTATTATATTTTTATTTTAAATAAGTTATTAACATTGTGTTACAGTTGGAGAAAATTATCGACGATTAATTAAAGCTAAAAGACGTACAGGAAATATTAATACCAATTTAAAATTTAATTATAAAATGAAAAGTACAGAAGTAATACCCGAAGATGCTAAATTAAGCAAAAATGAGGAAAATTTCCATAATTTGAAAGATAGTCAACCTGTTGCTGCACAACCTGTTTTAAATGAAACAAATGTAAATGGTCAAGTTGAATGTTTAAATAAATCAGTAATCATAAGTACATGTAAAATTGAGAAGAAAGTAATTGATTTGGAAGAATTTCAAGAGCGACAAAAACGTATAGAAGAACAAAATCGCAGAAGAAAAGAATTACTAGCTAAAGCTTTGGCAGACAGGTAAAAAATTAGTGTTCTAAATAATTATTATATTAAAATAGTAACTCATTTACAGAACGAAGCAAACAGAAGAAGAAGCAAGAAGACTGAAAGAGATTCAAAATGAATTTAAAAAATTAGATGCCCTTCTTTCCAACGATGTTGCAATTTTAAGGCATCAAATTGAGCTTGCCAGTTTAGATTTCATGGAGGCTCAGTATGGGTGTATAATTTCAAATTTTAATGTGTCTAATTTTATTATTTTAGGAAAAAGTATAATAAAGCTGAAAAGGAATTTCTTGATGCCAAGTTAAATTTACATCAAAAGCTAGAGAAGAAAGAGATGTTAACTGAGCATTTATGTGCTATTATAGAAAAAAATGAAGAGAGAAAAGCAGAAAAGTTGAATGAACTTATGAATCGTCTAACAATTGGTGATGCAGTATTAAATGAAGTAACAGAAAATAGTGCAATAATGGAAAATATAAAAAAAGAAGCAATAACTGGGAGTGAGTCTAAGAACGAATCTCAGTAATATATTTATACATTGTAATATATTCTATAGAAAATATATTTTTGAAGTAACTTTTATACAATTATTAGTCTAATATAAATAATTTATGAAAATGTATTAATTAATTAAATAATAAAGTCATATTAATAACTTATTACATATTAATTTATTAAATAATCATTGGTACAAATATATATATACATCAGTGTAATTTTTTACACAATAATTTAAAAATCCCTTACAGAAAATTAATTTGTATCGAATTTTCCTTTTTCGCTCTAACAGTAATGATATTTATATTTAATATAAATAACATTATATTCTACTATATACAAAGTATTAAGATCTATGCTAATGACTATGAATGAAACAGAATGCATAGGTACTTATCGTTCTACTTGTCTAATCTATTATGGCAATTTCACATCAATAGCCAAGTCAGTACATGATATGTCTTAAAACAAATTATATACACGTATTAAAATTATGTGCGTATAATCAAAGTTTTGTTTGACATTTGAAACACGGGAATAATTCAAAATAAACGTGGTTAACTAGTTCCTCTTTGGTTTTGAACTGGTGGTAAGTTAATCATGCAAGCAGAAATCAGAACCTATGACAATATGAAAATATACAACTATTTATTGTCAACAAACAAGTTCCGTTTTCTATGATTTTTGCTTACATGATATGCAACATTTAACATCTTTAACACCCAAGTTTTCGTTTTACTTTCATTTCTGTTGTCGACACAGCAATCCACTCATTTCGAGAATCATCAAACCACGTCAGTCCCAAGTTGTACCTTCCGTTCAAGTTTGCGTGTTGGCAGTGCGAAAACCACCACCCTCCCTCGTAGTTACTAGCACAATGCGTGTTTGAAATATCTCGGTCATTATCGATGGTTGAAAACTCCATTTTGTTCTGATAATCGAGTGCGTCACTCGCGTTTCCGCTGTAGCCGGAAACAGTTAACTTGAATCCTGTACTGAAATCTCCTACATGGAAGTTGTCATAAAAGGCTGTCCAATATTTCCCATATATGTCTTTCATATTAATTTGAAGTTTAGTACAATTATTGCGCGTTAGGCTGTTCAGATTTCTATTTCCAAGCCAGTGTTCACCGGTAGGAGATCCAAATCCGCCGGAATATTCATTCCACTTACGATTAAAGTCGACGGATCCATCATAGCGTTTCTGGACGGTGGTCCAACCGTCCTGGCACGCGGCCATGATTGGTTCTCCATCGCCAGGTGCAATTAAGTAAATGCCGCTCGGCCCTGACACTGCGCTGCAATCATGTGGCAACTTGTTCACGATAGACTTGTACTCTTTTTCGAAAGTTTTCAATTCTTGAACTAAGTGAATTGTGGATTTAGTTGAGTTTAAATCCAATGATGAGGATTCACTCTGTAACAAAAGTTTCATATTAGGATTCGCATTCATACATGTGGCAACTACTTAAGTAAAAAAAGTAAGAAATAAACAATAGCATTCATTGCTAAGTTGTTGGTATCTCAAGGTTCAAAATGGGATTGAAGGACCATTGTATGAACAACATAGGTATCTCTAGGATTATGTTTCAAATTTATGATTTGTCTACATTTTTTAAAATTTTAAGTAGATGAAAAAAATAGGTATTTGATGTTATTACTTTAGTATTAAAATATGTACTTCTCTTGTTTTGTATATTTAATTTTAATTTAGGTATTATTAGCAGGTATATAAAATTTGAAATTAAATAAAACATACCTTAAGAATATGATCATGGAGTTTGGAGTTCTGTACACTTGTTGATTCCTTTAGTTGCTGTAACGTTGAATTAACATGTTCGAAGTCTGTATGTTGTACAGCGAATTTGTCCTTCAAGTTTGAGACGCTTACACTGATTGCCTTAACAGATTCTCTAGTATTCTTCTGATCTTCTTTTAATGTTGCTAACTTGGACACTGTTTGGGCCATCTGGAATTCTAATTTCGAAATCTCCTTCCTTAAATCTGGAATGTTTTGGTCTACTTTGCTTTCAATGCTTTCAACATTTTCCAAAAGTTCCAACATTGACATATGTAATTTATCATAATTTGACAATTGCTGACTTAAATTAAAAATAGACAATTCGTTGGTCTTTTGAATTGTTTCTATATTTCCAATTTTGTCTTCTATAGTTTGATACTGTTGATTTTCAAGAAGTTCATTTTCTTGATCGTTGAGATCATTATTTCGGCGATGGTAAGTGGATTTCTGCATGTCTTGCAACTGTACTTCAAGGGCTTTTATTTTGTTTTGTAAGTCTCTGTTCGATTCTTTCAAACGCGATGTAGATTTCTCGAGCTCCAAAACGTGTTTTCGCAATGCTCTTTGATGACGTGCTGGATGACTTTCTGTTACGTCATCTGCAATAAGTTTCTTATCTTGGAGCACCTTCCAGTTGTATGACCATTCCATCTGGGCTGCCTTCAACTGTAACAGAGAAAACATTATTATTAATTGCTTGCTTATATTCATCAGTTTATCTACATTTTTTTATATAATGAAAGGAAGTTTCACCGAAATATCTATTTTAAGTAAGAGCATGTTTTAAAATATTTAGGGTCCAATGTGTAAGTATTTTTATATTAGTAACTACACCTCTTTTTAATATAATGATTATGTGTTTGAAATGCAGACGTCAGTTTAATGAGCACTCGGTAGTTGTTATAGAAAGCGATAGGTACAAAATGTAATGCACCTGCCCAGGCGTCACTATTAATTTTTCTATTTGTATTAAAATATATAAGTTAAAATACATTAAAATAATTTATAATGAAATTAGCATTTTTTTTTCACAATGAATAAAATGGCTGAATGGTGTAAATAGAGAGCAGTTGTGCATAAACCGAAACATAAATCAACCCTGCTATGTAATTTGGTTTTGTGTACACATTTCTACAGACAATAGAAACTTTTCATTTCTCTGTCGAGTGCATATATTATTAGCAATGTTTGTAATAAAATGTCCTTTGTAATACGGGTTTTGTTGGCTGCACCTGCTCAGGTATAAGTGGCATTAACGAACCAGTAGTGGAAGCATTCTACGTCTTTTTAAAGTAATTATACAGGTTGTAGGGATGTGGGTAGTTATATTAAACTTTTTATCATGTTATATACGTTTCTATTTTTATAAAGAATAATTTCATGTTCATAATGTTAGAAAAGTATTATTAACTTACAATATGTATAAATATTTAATTTCTGTAATGTATGAAACTATGCAAGTAATTTCTGGAAGTGGTTTGGTTTTCAAGGTATTGATGTATGTACTTGTTTCATTACGTGAATACATAGTAAATGCATATTTATTGTCATTTATTGATCTTTTAAAATATTTACGAATTAATTAATGAAAGTATTTCAGTTTTGATGAAGGATACTTTAAATGCTTAATTTAAAACCAAAAGCATAATCGTGGATTTGTGAAGTAGTCGCTGAAAATGAGTGCACATAAAAATACTGTATTCTCAGTGGGCCTCCAGTTAATATCACGAGCACGAATAATATAAAATGCCGTGGTACTTTAAAATGCTTGAAACGCATTTTAAACATGAATGAGGTAATGTAATAATTAAACAAATTAACAATATAAAAAACCTTTGACTTGCTTGACGTTAGCATAAATTCTGAAATATAAATCCCGCATTGTGAGTGAAGTAGTGAGTGAGAGTCTTCACTAGTCTACAGTACTTTTTCCTTCTGACTTATGCAGAGGGTAATTCCGCGATCTTTGCAATTATTATGAGGAAGAAAAAATCCCACAACGCTTTAATATCCACATCAGAGCCGAGCTGAGCTGCCAAGCTCTTACTTTATTCGTGCGGGTATAATGTCGGATCTCTTTCAAGGGAATGATCAAAGGATCTCGTCCCAAGTTTTATATTACAGGGCCGCGTCGCCGCGTGTCGTCAGAGCCTCAGCTACGGCACACAGTCAGCCCCCAGTGCCCCAATGCCTTGCTGCCACAACCGATATTTATCTATTACAAAAGAATTTTCTTTCATAAAAAGAACAGACACTACAACATTCATAAGTAGTGAGCCTGACAGCTGATACATTTATGCCTATGTATTGTGTTTATGTTTTCGTTTACCTTCCAAAAGGTATGTTCCACACGGTTTTGTAAATTCTGTATTGTATTTTGCTAAAAATACCTTGTTTTAATATCTACTGAACTAGAAAATATACAACTATGTAAGATTTTTTTAATGACAAGGATGTCACAAATTTTGTTTCTATAAAACCCTAACATTGAAGCAGCCGAAGATTAATAATAGTTATTTCTTTTTAAAATTTGTAGTGATAAGTAGGTCACGATTGTTAACTTTCTTATTTGACGAGATGGTTAAATGGAGAAAGATGTGTCATTTTTCTGACAAATTTAATGTCGTGAAATAAAAAACAAATAATAGAATAAAAAGTAACGTTTTATTAAATGGAATAGTAATAGAATATTCAAGCTCGGTTCATCAATCCACTGTTAAATTGCAGCTGAATTTATCTGTTATATAATTTACCAATAATTTAACAGGGATTGATAAACTGGCCATAAAAATAGTAGGTACTTATCATTCGAAGGATATGTTTCGGCCGAGATTTCGGCTTAATGAAAAATACAATAAAATAAATAAAAAATTATGTACATATAAAATTTACATTAAAAATCAATGATAGTGTAAATTTCAACCTTTATTTCCATTTTGCTTGATTACGAACATTTTTATGAAACTCAAGAGAGTATTGAAATAATATCAGTTTTTTTTTAAATTATATTACGATCACTGGTGCTGATTTAACAACATTAAATTTTACGGAAAAACAGAATATTTTTCTTATTTACAGATTTCCCCTTCTCTTTAAATAAGACATACAGGAAAGGTAAGTATGTTTTGTACACCTATATATGGAATATTAAATACCTAATATCAGGTTTTGTTTTGACACAAATTTATTATTTGATTTTATGGCCGGAAAATATTACATAAACATAAAATATTTTTGTGTACAAGTAGATCAATATTGTGATAAAAATTGAAAAGAATAAAAAGCAGCGAAGGAGGGAAGTTGTGTATTTTTGAGTCGTGTTGGACAGCCCTGCGAGAGAGACAGGCAGTCAGCAGCCCGCGGTGAAACACGGCGAAATAACAACGAAACGGCAGGTGCTCGACGGTGGCGACACACGATGGCCGATGGCTCCAGCGCACCTGCCGTATTCGCTGCTCGGCTCTGCTGGTTCTCGTTGCCGTTGCTAAGCAACGATATACATTATTTCGACGATCACACTGCTTCGACTTATGTCGCGACGTTGTCCGTCCCGTCGCCGTCGGTTCTTCTACTAGTTTACAATGCACACAACTTTCAGACACCGTATCTCACTGCAAATCGACTGCTTTATTTATTTATAATCATTCGGCGACAGCTAAATATTTTCCACTTTATAAACTAAAATACCGCCTTTTCTCTGCAGGGTTATAAATAAATAATTTCATTAATGGATTACTTAGCAGCATTACTTTCTGAATAGTGTATTTTTCGAGTATCTTTCCTTTTAGAATAAATAAATAAAAAATACACTTTTTAAAAAAAATACATCCCATTTTCATTTCAAATCTACATTAAAGTGTTAGTAATAAAATATTCAAAGTAGTAATATAAACAAACATTCTAAATTATATATATATATATATATATATATAGTATAATATCTTAATTAAAAGGAGTAGTATTCATTTTAGTGATGAGAACATAATCATAAAATTCTACATCTAATTGTATGAAATATTCAATCTACTCCTTTATAGGCGTTGGAAACTATTGTTAGAATATTAACGACGGCTGCGGGAAATTAAGTAATAATAGATGAAGTAATAATTGAACCAAATAATCAATCATTTGTAGTGTTAGGATGAGCTACTTAAATTAAACTCGGGACCTTGCGAAGAATGTCTGCAATGTTGGACTTCGAATAACATTTGGTAAGTTTACGTTACCCTACTCCACGGAGTGGCATATGTCAGGAGGTAAACCAAGAATGGCTTCTAAAATAAATGGAAGACTTAAAAGGCAATTTTTTTAATAATTTCTTACCCCCGTCTCAAGTTTATAAATTTGATCTTCACGTAAGGTAATACCAATTTAAATTTTCAACTAATAAATATGAAGTTACTATCAAGACATTGCATATTTCCCCGTAACACCTGACAAAATCAATATTTTAGGAATGATTATAAAAGGCTCAACATTATTGCGTATAAAAAATTAGGATGTTTTGTAAAAGACGGATTTGTACAAAAACAAATTATTAGTACAGGATTGGTTAATTTTATATTTTTTATTTTTATATTATAATTTCTCTTGATGTTGTACCATGATTATTATAATAAAATAAATGCACATACAATTATTCTAATCAATTTCGGTTTATTAATTCACACCATCTTCAGAGATATGTAATTATATAAATACATGAAAAATTATAAATAAATAAATATAATTGTAAATAAAAATATTTGACATAACAAAAGATGTAATAAAAATGTATAATAATACAAAGTACGAGTAGGTTATATTAAAAAAAAAGTTTTTAATATATTAATATAACCTATTTTGTATTATATACATTTTTATTACATCTTTTGTTATGTCAGATATTTTTATTTACATTTATATTTATTTATAATTTTTCATGCATTTATAATTAATAAACCGAAATCGATTAGAATAATAATTGTAGGTGTATTTATTTTCATTGACGAGGTGAAATCGAGTCTTTGAATTTAGCCTAGGTAGTGATATGCATTTTTGCCATGTTGAACACATATTTTTTTCGCCAATTGTTTATAATTAATATTCATTTGATGATGACTTTGTTGGTTAGTAACTGTTAATAAAATCACACGACTGCATTCCCAATCGGCGAAATGTATTAATTTCTGCAATAAATTTGAAAAATACAAAAAATAGAATTTACATAAAAAATTCTATACCAAAAAAAAGGTTAGATTAGGTTAGGATATGATAATTATTAATTTTTGTATAAAAAAAATTGTTTTTTACATTTTAAATTGAATCTTTTTTGTAGGAATAACATTTTCATTGTATTTATTTTTATTACCTTTATTTTGTTCGCTCCAATCTTATTATACGATTTAATACCGTTTGTAAGAATGTTGTTGAAAGAGTGAATGATTATTGTTGTTCTTGTTATTGTTTTCGGGTTTCTGCTAACCCACTAAGTGGAACATGCGTGATTTTATTGTACGCTTTAAATCCCACCCATTATGAAATAAAAAATGGCTCTAAACGTATTAAAATTATTATTAATTATTTGCTTGTATACTCTAATTTTTAAATAAAGAGGATAAGGTGAAACGTTATTTTCAGTCTATCTCTCAAATTTTACAAATAAACTGTATTGATGAAACTCACAGTTGGAATAAATAATTTAAAATATAATTAAAGTGAAATTTGTTCAAATAAGAGCAATGAAGAGGAACAAAAATAAATAAGACCAAGTTCGCTTTTCTGTAGAAAAAAAGTAAATAAATAAAATACACATAATGAGACATGAAGAAGTTTATTTACTTACTTTTGTTATTGCTAGTAATTTAAATTATTAATGTTTTAATTTGAATATCTGAGAATTAGAGTTGCTGAGTAGTAATTTCAGAACAAATATTTGTAGTTCCATTTATTTTGTTACATGGTTTCTCGTCCGTTCACGTTCCTTCGTAAACCGTTTGAAATGTAGAAAATGGAATGTAGCCGTGATACTTTACAAACCTGTAATCTGCGTTGTTATTGTTAGCATTGTTCTTTTTTTATAAAACTTCTGTTCGCCTTAAAGTGTTTAAAATTGTTGGTGGTCTAGGAAAACTGAAATTTGTTGAATGGGCACGAATAATACGAAACTGAGAGTAAGGTTGCGGTTACCTGAACTGATCAACGGTTTCGTGTATTTTGAACGACATAAGGAATTTCTATTGTTAGGAAGAATTAGTTCAACTTCTACATGCATCAGTGCGTATTAAAACTACTATATAAGATACTTTCTGATGGACACGTCCCGAAGGACTCCATGATAAATAGCTCAACTGAATGCTTAATTTTTCATACAACAGACGAAAGAAAAGGACGAAAACCGCCAATGTGCGGTAGAACGCATTCCTTTGAATTTCAAACAAAGTTCTTTGAAGAAATTTGAAACAAAGTGGAAATTACTAGGCCGTTTAGAGGTCGAAATTGATTTTTGAGATCGGTAAGTTTGTTTAAAACACTTTTCTGTTTGAATTCGTTCGAAGAAATTCCAGAGGTAAAATACTCGAAAAGTTAACTGATGTTCTTTGTTGACGCTGGCAATAGGAAAGATATTAAAGAATGTTTGAAAGTTGAATTGACTTCGGGGAGCCTTTATTTGTTTGAAATTGTTTCCATAAAATTTGCTAAGGTAAAAACTTGATCAATGTTTTAATAATGAGAACAAGTTAATACAGGCATTCCTGACTGTCTGGTGAAAATATTTTTACTCATTTCAGTGCTGTGAAAGCGGAAAAAATTATTTACGATATAAATTGCCCTTAGAAAACTCTGAATGGACATATACATGTAATCAGGAAAATATGTTATTTAAATTTATCAAAAAATTCATTCAATAACTTGTTTACGAATTACGCGCTTGTAATTCCAAACCGCAAAGGTATTTACAAGGAACTTTTAAATTTTATTTCTCTTTCAAGAAGCTTTACATGCAAGCAATATATATATATATATATATATATATATATATATATATATATATATATATATATATATATATATATATATATACACTTCAGAACACGTGATAACTCATATAATATTTTATCGACCAGACATGCGTAAACTTTTGAACAACTTTTTTGTGTACTTCTTATTTTGGAAAGTAACTGATTACAAATATTCTACTCTGTTAAATCGTTTAAAGTAAGTACTTTCATTCATAAACACTGAATAGGCTGTGTTAGGGGACGAAAATTATATCATATTTAAATGCACCTAAATTACAAAGTCTGTAGAAATGAATAGAAGTAAATACTATTTGCAATAGTTTCCGTTAAATGTAGTGAACGATTAAAGTTTTTAACCGCCCTCATGTACAGACCATTAAATTTAACCGTTGAAACATTGAATAATTTAACACTACTGACGGTTATTTTACGGTAATTTCCATTAAGTAGAGAGTGATATCATTGTGTAAGTGAAGCTTGAAGAAAAGGGTTGTGTTGGAGTTATAAGTACCCGGTTTGAAAGTATCGAAGTATACTATGCAAGTGGCAGCTACTTTATCGCATCTGGAGACAGCTATTCTGGTGGTAATACTTGAAATCTTGAAAATACTTACTGCTGAAATGTGTTTCCTGTAAACAAGGGATCTGATTTTCAACAGTTGTATTTTAGCTTTTATGCTCCTTCGTACATATAAAGAGCTTTCACGCCGGTAAGTTCTTGTTTGTATCCAGGGTCACATTATTGATTTAAGTTATTGTACGCAAAAAATATATCCTCACTTTAATGTTTTTATATATAATGATACTATATTATTGATATATTCAATACTACAGTAATATCAAATTTTTACCTAATACTTTAAAATATCGTTATACCTACCTATTAATATTATTATTAAAATTATTGCAATTATATTTCAAAATTACATATTGGAATTTTAAGGATAATTTTAAAAGTGAATAATTTTAAAAGTAATAATATAAGTACATAAATTTTATGAGGAAAATTCACGATTAAATTTGGGTTTTAGTCTTATGGTCGGCTACAGCAGGAGTGTAGCAGGTGAATGGTGCAAGACACCCGAGCCCCTGTCGGTACAGGGGAAATAGAAAATAAAATGAAAAAGATTTTTTTTAATTGACTAAAATTAATTTCATTTTTAAATTTGAACAGCCAGAAGTTTATTAAATATATTTTCTCTATTATTACTACTTATTTCGTAATGTTGTCATGTGTTTTTACTGTTGAGGCCTCATAATGTTTGCTGCATTTAGGCCCTTTTAACTAATTAACAAAATTTGGTTGTACCTTCCTATTATGAACATCAAAATCGACAGAATATCTTGACGTGTACGAATTAAAAATGTTTACATAAACATATTTCAGGAAATATATTTGCACAAATATTGTATGGTGTAAATTATTCTGTTTATACAAAACAAGTCATTAAACTATGTACATATTATTGCGTGTGAGTTAAAATGATGTATAGAAAGATTTCAATAAATATCTGTGCATTCCAAAAATTTGTTGACTTGCTCAGGGCATTGAAAATTATAAACAATACATTTACTTCCTAATACAATATTTATAAGATAAAATTGAAATAAATACCGTTAGTGTAATATTCAACATTGCCGAATTGAACGTATAATCTTGATTAACAAAAAATAATAAATTAACATTTATTAATAACGCAAGAAATTTTGCAAGGGAAACAGTGTGCAAGCAATTTATAATTTGAAATTGTGCTGGAAGTGATAAAAAAGATAATTCAAAAAGTTTCGCGTGGCAATTTAAATGAAAATGAAATTCAGTGAACACAATAAATAAGTAGGTGAAACAACCGCACTGCACGTATTGAAATGCATTGGTGTCGGTAGAGGGCACTGAGTGAGTCCGAGTCCGACACAGCCGAGCTGTAGACAATTCGCCACCGCCGTGTAATTACCTGCGGGAGTTTCTTTCAAAATGCAACCAGTTTTTCGACAGCTGGCGAAATTAATTTGAAATGCACCGCAACCGACACGACTCACAGACTTTGCTCTGGTGGATCTGGACTGGACCTTCAGCACTCGCACACTCTGTCGCAGAAGCGGCACACATATATAAGGCCACGTCGCTTGCACTCTGTTGTTAACGGTCCCAAAGGTTTTTTTGGACATCGTTTTTCATTCCACATTTTCATTTGTATTCCGGAGTACCTTCACGTTTTTTATTTTCTTTTTCGGTTTTTACGGGCGTGGCTATTATTAAAATTCAACAGGAAGTAGTAAGGAATAGATATCAGCTGGTATTGGGAAATTCTAGGGGTTGAAAGCCACATGAATAATGATCTGCTATGCTAATTCTCATTATTTACTGCCACTATTTAACGCACCTTGTATTCACGGAATGCTAAATAAATTATCTAATTAGCATTTTCTTCTCTATCTTATCAAATCTGACTTCTTATTCATGAATATTACCACCCATGTCGACTATATAATTAGGTTAATACGAAACAATGCATTTATTTTATTTGCTAATATTGAAATGGCATCCCTGCTATTCACGCTTGAAGCAGATATGATAAAAAAAAGATCAGGAAAATACCAGACCTTTAAACTTTTAATAACTATCTTGATATTTTAAAGGTTTTCTATTTTCAAAAAACAAATACGAATATTGTGAATGTTACTATGCTTGCCGTCAAATAAGTATATGGACTGGAGATTTCTATACTGTTGCCAATTCAGTGGTCGTGTTGAAAATGTTATGAAGAACGGCTACATCGCAGAACAAAGGACAGGGTGCGGAGAAGGGAAAAAGTTGAGCACCAGTCCAAACTTATTTGATGGCGAGTATAATTAATGAAAAAATATTATGTATTATACAAGGATGAAACGTGGTGTAGCTATAGGCGAGAGTATTAAAATCTTATTTACGAGTTAAAATAATATATATTTTTTTAAACTGCATTCATTTCGTTTAAGTACGTCTGTAATATTTGACATTTCAAATGAGATAACTTCATGAAAACTTTAAATTTGAATTCTGCCATTTGACGTTTCTATTCAACAAAAGTTAAAGATTATTGGTTTAGGTTAAGACTAAGACTTGAAACCATGGTAACGGTAAATATTTCGCTGAATAAAAAATGGTATGTATAACAACTTTTTATTTTATTATTATGTGTAGAAATGCTGTTTTTAATGGATTAAAAAAATATTTGAAATTATTCTATAATACCTAGATATATTTCATTTCTGCGGTGCACAAAAATGCTTCAAATGGATAAAACCAAACCTGTACACAAATCTTTCTCTCATTGCTACGTACACATTTTTTCTACAAACTATTAAAAATAGGATTTTTAATGTTTGATTTCAAAGTTAAAAATGTCATTTTATGACACCAGTGTTAAAAGTGAATTAGTTAGCTTGGTAATCACATATGGAACAACAAATCGACATTTTTGACAAATGTAAAAAAATATTAGAAATACAAATTTAAATGAAAAAAATAATGTTTGTAGAACAAATAGTGCATGATTGTTAACAGTGATTTTATTTTGTTTGCAGGTTTGAACCACTCCTCTTCGCGACGTGTTTTCACAAAATAAAATGTCAATTTTAACACATATCATAAGTAGATATTATTAATTTAATTTGGAATACAACGAAGATGAAAATATTTATGGGTTATTTAGGATAAAGCAATGAACATACGGTTTACTGATGGATATGTTTCCTTAAATTTTGTTATGTTACTCATATGAATAGAATATCATGAAATATGTAAAATATTTAACAGACTTTATTCTTCCACTTGCTTCCATGTCATTTATATGTCGCTGCATCTGTGGCCAACAATTGCTAATTAATATTTGACCAATTAGATAGTAATTTGTTAGTAAAGTTCTATTTATACGGCATGATATGATGATTAATCATAAATCAAGTAAATATGTAACAAAAGCAAATTCAGCCCAGTATTTGATTTCGATTCGTAGCACATAGATGGAACCGGATACGTGACGTAAATAGAACGGGATGTAACATACACATAACATGGGCTAGAGACAAATGCACCGTGAACTAATTTCCTCAGTTTTGTACATAATAAAGACTACAATATACGGCGGGAACAGTACACAGGAATACGGTAATTAGATATATGAGTTGAGTACTCACATAATTAGCTAGGTTTAGATTCGACGCCCACGTTCTGCATTGACAGAAATAACTAACTTAAAGAGTGACAGACAACAAGAACTATTCATATTTTATATTTGATATTTCACTATTTACAAGCCTTCTCACTAATTCTAATCTGTCATATTACCGACTCGACACTCTTCTAACGCAGCTGGATTAAGCTCGTAAATAAAATAAATTACTAAGTTACGTCTAGTTTCACTAGTTTACGAACTTCTGAGTCAATTCTTCATGGAGCCATCGTCAGAAATCGGCCAGCACAACAAGTAACCACAGACGCGTTTCGCACTTATTGGTGCTCGTCAGTGTGGTGTAACCTGTGGTCTCTGTCCGGTCCACAGTGAGTGAACTCCTGGGGCAGAGACAATGACTCGTTGTGCTGGCGGTGATCATATGATCATCTATAATGGTAAAAGGCCTGTAGAAGTTACACCACACTGAAGAGCACCAATAAGTCCGAAACGCGTCTGTGGTTACTTGTTGTGCTGGCCGACTTCTGACGATTGCTCCATGAAGAGTTGACTCAGAAGTTCGTAAACTAGTGAAACTAGACGTAACTTTATAATTTACATTATTATATTTGTTTCAAAGAGAAATTCGCAATTTGCTTCTCGTAAATAAACTTTTAAAACTAGTCTAACCTATAATCTTTTGTTATTAAATATTTAACGGAACGTGTCGATTTTTTAATATTTTGTTGCTAAAACTTGTCTTATAATTTATGTTACAGATAATCTATTTGAAATGTGTGTCGTATATTATAAAATTTGAAAATTTAGTACTTTTGCATGGTTCGGAAAAAACATGAACTTACTCATGTATGCACGTATTTCAAAATATTTGATTCTACATGAAATACCGAATTTAACCATTTATAGTAAAACAGCTTTTATTAATAATTATTACAAAAAAAGTTTTTTAAATTGTTTAATTAAAATTGAAGTTGTGATAGCACATTATTTCTGTGATAATTTTTTTAATATTTGTAAAACAATTTAATTTTTCATTTTTTTAGCAAGGGTAACTTTGATTACTGTAAAAATAAATAACTCATTAATTTAATATTATTTAACTCAGAAACACAAAATCCGAATGTTGAAATCAAAGAGTTAATGAAAAACATTTTGTATTCATTCAGGGTCATTTTCATCAAGCTCAGATAAATAATTTATTCTTAAGTTTAATATAACCAAAATAATAAATACGAGAATAAATTCCTACTACATAAATACAGCTTTTTATTTCACCAATCTCATTTACCATTAACAACGATATGAATGACAAGGTAAAATTAATCCCGTCGATTTTGGTGCGGATAAATATTTAACAAATGGATTAATTGTGCGTTCGACATTACTTATATTGTTGTATAAATAATATAATTTACTTTTTTATAGGTAATTGAAACAAGTGCGTACATTTCTATTAAAATTTGTGTCTAATAATTGTATTGCATCTACCTAAGTAAATTAAATAAGTATTTGTGCAATATAAGTAAAAGGTAGTCTTATTTCACGAATAGGAAAGTTTGCCGTACACTGGCTTGCAAAAAAAACCGCGTACACCTTAAAAATCAAGTAACCGTATTTTTATCATTTTTAGCAATGCTAAAACGTCATTGTCATCACTATTTGATCTATTATGGACGAAGTTCATCATTGTGTTTAATTTCATCATATATTGACATCTTAATTGACACTAGTGACATTGAGTTAAAAATCAAGATCGACTCAATACAGCAAAACATAGGTGTACAGTAATTTTTTTAAAGATATCTAATCAATGTCATCTACGAATTTTATGAATTAAGATTTTAGCTCCGCCTATTCTGTCAAATTCAGTAGTGTCGTTTAATTCGTTTTTATGAGTGTTGCTGTTATTTTATTATCATAAAAATATATGTTTATGTTACAGTAAAAGCATTTAAAATTCAAAACTAAGCCCACTGATAAGTTTGTAAGCAAATGTAAAACTGATGATGTGAAAAATAAGATACTGTGACAGTGTCAGTGACACACTATAATAACGTTATTCGTACGGCTATAAATCAAAGTAATATATCTGAATTAATAAATAAACTTACGTTACAGTGAAAATATTGTCAATAGAGAGCATCGTTTCAAAATGGAATGCCCTAACTTAGTCGAAGAAATATGAATTTTTGAAAGATACGTGCGTTATATCCATCCTTATCGCACACGCTTGTAGTCTTTGAGAGATAAATGATTGGCAATTTGTTAATTCGTTCATTTTACTGTATGCGATTTTTTTGCAGGCCAGTGTACGAGCATAGTGAGTGGAATAAGACACTTTTACTCTAATGGTCAAATCCTATGAGTGAAATAAGACAAGTTTTTTTACGATTACAATAAAAATGTGAAAAAAGTACCATAGCGTTTCATTTTTTTACTCGTTTGCACTTTTTTCACACTTTTATTGTGTTAGAAAAGACATACTTTATAAACCCATTTTATTGAAAAAAAGTGTTTAACATCAGAAACCATACCGCCAGATCTTGCTAAAGGAAATCTAATCCTTATTCATAAAAAAGGAGATAAAACCGATCCAAATAACTATAGGGGAATAGCTATGTTAAATACCATATTAAAAACTTTAACGAACATCATTTCAGGCCGTCTTGAAACATGGGCTGAAAGCTTCGACGTTATTCCTGAAGCACAATGTGGCTTTAGGAAAAAGAGATCGTGTTTAGACAATCTATTTACATTGAGCGCTATTGCACAATCACGTCTTATAGAGAAGCGTAACACCTATGTAATATTTGTCGATTTTAAGCAAGCTTTTGACTCTATCAACCATGAGAAATTATGGTATAAACTATTTGAATTAGGAATTAGTGCAAAATTGATCAGACTCGTGAAAAACATATATGACAATGCTGAAATCATCTTGAACATCGATAGTATGCACTCAAAACCCATAAAAGTCAATAAGGGAGTTTTACAAGGAGACTCTCTAAGCCCACTACTATTTAGTCTATTTATTGCGGATATTGAGAACTTTTTTAGAAGTCAAGGAACAGAAGGCGTCTTTATAACTCACTCCATAGACATCCTGATGTTACTATACGCAGATGATCTAGCAATACTATGCGATTCTATACCAGATGTTCATAAAAAACTAAAATGCTTGGAAAAATACTGCAACAACAATAACTTGCAAATAAACCATCAAAAAACAAAAGTTATGAAATTCTTTAAGGGAAGGCCTTGTCGACTAGATACCAACTTCTACTGTCAAAATTCAAACATTGAAATGGCAACAGAATACATGTATCTGGGTGTTATATTCACAAGCTCAGGCACATTCAGGAAAGCAAAGGACAACATGATGAGTAAAGCGAGAACAACAGCAGGAAATGTCAAAATTCTCATGCAGAAAACTAAAATGACATCATGGGAGGGCAAACTACACCTGTATAGAACAGTAGTTCTTCCTACTCTACTGTACGCAGCTGAACTTTACAGCCTGCAATACGTCAATGAGCTAGAAAAAGTCCAAGTAGGGTTTTTCAAAAACTTGTTTAACTGGTCAAGATATACACCGAATTATATAGTAAGAACAGAAATAAACCAACTAAAATTAGAAATTACTATATTTAATTTGGTTGTGAACTACTGCAAAAAACTGCTACTAATGAACTCCACCAGATATCCAAAGATATGCTACAGCAAGCTGGTACATCTAGACAAACGCCCAAATAATAACCCAAAATATAACTGGGTAACCCAAGTCAAGAATATGTTTGCAAAAATTGACAGTCTGGAAACGTGGAATAAACAAAGTTTTAATGCACTGGAACTCTGTCAACACGAACTTCTGGATAACGCTGCTCAAATACTGGAAGACGAGGACCAATCTAGAATTTTGAACTCATCGTACAGTGTCATGTACAAGGATATAACAACTTCTGAAGCCGACTTAACTTATTTATCAGCTGAAGTAAACTTTAACGTTGTAAAGATCATCAGCCAGATCCGAGTTTCTTCAACAAGAACTACAACTCAGTTATATGTTAATGGATCGGTATTTAAATTTGATCTTGATAACATTTGTTCAATATGTAACTGTTTACAGCCTGATAATTTCTACCACTTTTTCGTGATGTGTCCATTCTACACTGCTCCGAGGTCGGCCTTCCTCCAAAAACATCTCCACGAACCAGACGAAATGAACTACCACAACCAGCTGTTCAAATCCTTAACCAAAGACAAGATGTACGACATATACAATTTCACGATCTCAGCACTTCAATTAAGAGCATTTGCCATGAACATTTAAATTATGCTGTAAACAAAATTGATTGACATTTATTTGTATTTTATATATATTTCACCACTCTCTTGTATAGGCTAAGCCTTTCACAATAAACATTTATTTATTTATTTATTTATTATTATTTAAGTGTACTTTTTTAACGGATGTAAATCACAGGATTGCTCCGGTTAGTTAACTTAGTTTGGTTGGTGAAATGTAGGGTTAATTTATTCCTTAGTATAAATTCAGTGCTTGGTTAGCTAATCTGGCAGTTATACTTAATTTGGTAAAAAGAACAATGTTAATGACACGTATTTCGAGCGCGCTTTTATAAACACAAGTTTGAGTTTGCAAACAAGTTGTATTGTCATTATGCGTACTTAACGTAAGAGTGCATGAAATCGAAAAATGTATTGTTGAACGTTTGCGTTGCAAAATATCTACAAAATGTCATGTCACAGTATAAAGTGTTGCTTTGCATTCACAATAGATCGCAGAAAAGAAAAACAAAAGAAAAAGAATTGATAGACTTATTGTATTCTACGTTCCTTTAGGAATAAATTTGCAAACTCATAGTTTTGTTTCAAAGGAAGTAACTGTAAAAGACTGCAATGATAGGGGTGGTATCGGTACTAAAGATTTAACTTTACTGCTCTTTAATGTTGAAATACGGGTAGAGGAAAAATGTCTTAAAGTTAAATACATTTTAAAACTTTTTTTACAGTGTACTGAAAATTTCTTCACACCATAATATGCTAGATTACAATGGGTCTTTTAAGCCGCTTTGTAAAAATTCATAATATAATTCAAGATGTTATCTGATGCAGACAACCATTTTGTTGCTGTACTTTCTTATAATTTCGTATTCGGCTGCATTCATGAGTTCCTTTCCTTCCTCCATATCTATTTTTATTTTGTAAATATTTACTGCGTAAGTAGCTCAAAAGATTTATAAAGTTTCGTCTTTTCATTACAAACTGACATATTTTGTTCAGATTTATGTCAATAAAGTTTGCCATCTTAGGATTCCATACAGACACAAGAAAAATAATTAAGATATTAGCAATTACCTACCTACGGCAAATATTTGAAAATAATATTACTATTTCTATAATTTAATTATAATTATACTACTTCTAAGTATATAATTCATAATATTTGTTATATCTGCATATTTTTTTTTTTGATTAATGGAAACAACTTTTTAAAAATTGTGTTATCTTAGCAATTTTTTAGATTTCTAAAACAGTCCTTTTTGTATAATGTAAGGTAGGTAACGAAATGTTGATATGTAACAAAAAATAACAATTTCAAAATTATAATTACTAGGTTCACAACAGTTAAAATCAAACATGAGTAAAAGTAAAAATTTCAGCACATTTAAGGCAAATTAATAATATAATGACAAACGATACTTCACAACGTTATAAAATGCAAATAATAGAAATGAAACTACATATTTCATTTACATATGTTTTCATGTACTTACAAATATACAAGCAGAAACTATTTTAAATAATTTTACACTAAATACATCACTTATTAAGTAAATATAACCCAGGGAATTAAAATTACATTATTTTGTACTTAACGATTGGAAAATTTATTTTTTTAATGTTTCTTTAAGTATTCATTAAAAATAATAATCATTTAAAACAAATACAAACATTATTCGGAAAATTTAATTATTTAAATGAAACAGTGGATTTATTATTAATTTTGCACTGATATTGTGCTCTGAAGATTTAATAAAAGAAGCTTGAAACAAAAAACAAACAATCAGTTGAAGGCTCAACACATCCGAAAATTCCGTAAAATAATATCTCTTAGCGGTGCAAAGCGTAACATTAGTCTTCGGCGAACATCAGTGAAGATGGATGTTTGATTTTTTGTCGCTGGTCTCTCGCAAGTCTACGTGTTGTAATGACGTATCCGCGTAATCAGCGGCACGGCGGGGACGAGCGCGGTGGTGGCACGGCACGGCGGGCATTGTATCGGGGTGTAATTTATTTCGGCATTCCCATAGGAAGCGCTCTTGGCCTAAAACCAGACATACCCATGGGAAAAGTGTGCGACCGCGCGTAGCCGACAGTGATGGGCCTTCACGGCTTTATTGCTTCTCGCTTGTACGAAAAACGAGTGATAATAGGTGGAATACGACGCATGAAGAATGCCGTCATTATTACATGTTTATATCATTTCAAGCTTGAATACCGGATGGCTTCTGGAGACATGTCAGACACGAGTTATAGCCTATTTTGAATGTTCGTTTTTATGGAGTACCTTTGGAAGACGTCGATAGCTTTATGGTCTGTTCACTCCAAATAAATTCGAATGAAAATGTGAGCGGAAAGTATTTGAAAAATTCAACCTCACTTTAAAATAGAACGACGGAATTGGATGTATTGACATTTCAGAATAAGATTTGTGTAATTTCATTCAAAATTCTTCCTAATATATTATTTAATTTGCAATCCTATGCATCTAAAATAACAAGTTATTTTAATGGAGATGCACGTTTCTAACTTGCTTATAAACATAATTTTCATATTCAAGTTACCTTGTTACGAAAGTTGAAATAGTCTTTGAAACGCTGTTTTAACTCACATTAAAAATAATTAAAAACTAGGAAGACTTCATTTCATACTATTTTTCATAAAAGTTTAAGAATTAAAAGTTACATAACTATGTTATCTATTTAAAGAACGAGAAGAAGTTGAAAATAGTTTTAAAGTTTAGAATAATATACGTTAAAAGCAACAATGTTTTGCTGATTTTATGACTAAAAGTAGGATTTCCATAAAGTGATTGAATAAACATAATACTCCTTTCTCATTAAACCAGCTCTTATCTGTTAAGACCAAGTTATCGCAGACTGAACCTACTAAAGGGTGTTTGATATTCCCACGGCAGTAAGACATCGTTGATTGCATTTTGATAACAACTATTACACTGTTCAAACAACAATCTATAAAATACACGTAGTTTACGTCTTGGCTTAAGGGATAAACCGTTTAAATATAAAATGATAGCTGAATTTGCGCCACCACACAAGGTTTATTGAAAACTATTCCACGACTTAATTATTTACATATTCAATTACAATTGGCGTTAGTAATTAGTAGTTAATTGCTTGTGTAATTATACCTTAATATTTTCAGCATTAATCCATTTGTACTGTTTCATAGCAAAGGTAATTTATTTAATTTTCGTTAGGACAAAGTAGAAATTTTACATAATTGAGACACAGTTTAACATTTTTATTTTTAGTCTCCTTCTACATACATAATGTCTAAAAATTTCAATAAATTTCATTCCATTTGCAAAATACTCTTCATGAAATTACTAATAATTAAGTTGTTGAAAATTCTTGTTACGTCAAACACGCACATCAATTAGGAAGCAACAAGATATGAATCAGATGTAAAATCGAAACATAAGTATCAAATAATACGAAGACACTCGTACTCGCACAAAGAGAAAAGGCAGGCTTACGTATGGCATGTCCAAGATTTTTTTTTTAAATATGCATATATTTTCATTAATATGTAGCACTTTTAAATAGAAGAACTCGAAGATTCATAAAAGAAATATTAAAAAATGCTAAACGCAGTATGACAATAATGTTTTCGACAGTTTGAAAAATGCGTATCATAAGTTGATATTATTATATCAATGTTTCATAGAATATAAAACATTAACAAAGTACAATGAAATTGTTTTAATTTTCTTCTTATACAAAATGAAATAAATAAAGTTTAATAACAGTAAATATTTGTTTTGGTACTCTCACATGTAAATTTAAAAAATGATATTTGTCGTACCGAGGAAGCTATTTATGTGAACTTTGTTGAAACAAACCTTAAGAAATGTATTAATGTACAAACAGATATATCTATAGATATGAGATGAATTATTGAGAATAAACACCTCATATCTGCAATGTTTCACTATAAGCTTAGTGATAATAATTCATATATCATAGTTAGCGGTGGAGTTGCATTCCGTTTCATCCGGCATTTGTTTCGATAACATTCAAGTGACGACAATTGAAATTCACCGCACAATTGAAATAATGTTATTATTTTGTGTTTGTTTGCGGCCATCATTAAATATGAATCAGGAAATTTCAGATCTCAAATCAATGGAATAAGCATGGTAATGGTCTTTCAACAATGAAAAATTATATATTTATTACGCTGTATTCTGATTGGAGCTAATATGTATATAGAACTGAAAGAAAAAGTACAAGAGGGTTTGTATTCAAATGTTATTACAGCAAGGTGCATATATGTGAAATAAAGTGAATGCAATATTAATAATGACTACTACGATGTATAGAAGAAGAAATACTTTATTAAGCGTATATGTTTTAATAAAATATTTGGACTAATAATTAAATTTTAAACTCATAAGTTATTATTTGAACTTTCCTGCATTATTAATTTCACATGGTTAATTTATTCTTTTTCAAACAAAATTAGATTTATTTTGTAAATTTGCTAATGTATTCGTATGCACAGTTTCACATTATAGGTATAAGTATAATAAATGATAATATAATTTAAATTTATTTAGACATGTAGATTCTCTTGAAGTGAATTTTTTAACATAAAATTAATATTTCTTATCACCCATCGTTTTCTGGTGGTAGTTTTATAGACAAAATTTACATTTGAATTTAAGATGCAGATTTTATCTATAGAATTAGGGTATAAAGTAAAATTTATTTAAAATTACCTCGACGCATTGTAAATTCATTATCTAATTTATTCTTATTCTTAAAAACGCAAATAAATACTACCTTTGCATATAGTAACGTTACGTGATCATTAATAATGATTATATAAATGATCATCGGAAACAAACCTATGTTTTCAAACATGCATGATTTGATCGAAACGCTAATGTCCGTTGTGCTACCAGTTAGGTGTTTGTACCTCTATTAAATGAATAAATAAGTGTGTTGTTCTTAGAATACTCTACATATGTACATACATACATACATACAAAACTACAGTGGAATAATAACTGTTTCTGCATTAACCCCTCAAAAGACTACTAATTTAAGTTGTACCGGACTGATTCTTGCCCAGACGTTTAGTAACATCTTATGCTATATTTTAAAATTAACGAAATTATTAAGAAACAGGGTCTGCCACATTAAGTGTAACAAATATAAAATTAAATGGGGTCAAAAATTCTATTTCTGGTATTAGCGTGGCTATGTATGTGCGCTTGATAATCGATAGTGATTCGGATGGTCCGGGTTCGGTTCCGACATGAAAATGATTTCCAATTTTCAAATGGTAGAAAAGTTACTCCTTTGGTTTTCTTTTCATATGATAGCTTTGAGAACTCGTGAGATGACACCCACTGAACTCCCTTAACGGTACAGATATATCATTACCGAAATCTGCGAATAGAAGAGGATTGTCACATCCAATTTATTTCTGGTATATGCTTTATTCGTGTTATTTAGATATAGTTCTAATTGCTTCAATCTTCGATTTCAGAAAACAGGTAGCTTGACTGCTTTATAATACACTTGTACATTTGTATTTATACGAGTACAACAAGGGTTGAAGTTGAAAGTACTACCTTTGTTCTTGTACCTTATAAACCGAGGCTAGCGTTTGTCGTTCGAATGTAACGCGGGCTGCAAATAGTTTAGGTCTATATATATATATATATATATATATATATATATATATATATATATATATATATATATATATATATATATATATATATATATATATATATATATATATATATATATATATATACTTTCAACCAGAGACACACACAACCATTTTTCTATGATCAGAAAGATTAATCGATTTTTAAATGTAATTAATATTTTTTTTTATAATTTTCCACTTATCATATCTATGAAAGCTAAAATAAAAGATAACTATAGGAAGACAATCCATTGGTCTGCAAAGTACCTATGTTGCAGACCGGTAATATTAGTAATGCTGTGCACACAGCTTTAGGAATTATTCACTTTTTTGTAACCAAGTAACATTTAAAAAGTTATTTTTTTATCGATCGCAGAAAATAATTTATATAACTAATTGAAATATTCTGTTTTCTGAATTGTCTGTAAATTCATGATAAGCAGAGTAGGCATGCTGATATTTGCAGTTATTCATTTCGATTTCACTTTTGCTTTTTTTTTTACGAGTACATTCGGTGAACTCTCATTTTTAGTAATCATTATCAATGTGACGAGATAGGTAAATATTTTTATAATTATGAACATATAACCATATGCAATGTTATGCATTTGTAATGCAAATAATGTAATTAAAATTAGCATGATTCATTGATTGATTAGCAATGATTATGTCTGCAATTTCCATGATGATTACCTTGCAGCAAACAAGAGGGAATGACATAGGTACATCGTACGGTTACGGCAAATAGGAACAGATAGTAAATTAGGCATTGTTCCAAAACAACACGACACGAAAGGCACGTATCTAGAGCGCCTAATCTAGTGCGCTGCGCTGCGAGAGCCCGAAGCGGAAAACGAGAAACAAGCACATGCTAGTTTGTGCGCGCATCGCTGAATCTGCCTCTGTCCTGCCCGGCCTCCGATGCTCGACACACACACACGCTAATTCGTATCGATTCCAAATTGATATACGGAAGTAATATACTGCCAATATTCAGCGCCGGACATTTCAAAGTGAAACAGAAAACATCACATTGCAATCTGCGTTTGACACCATATAGCGGAAACGATTTATGGAAGTTAATACACCTGAAATTACTGAAATATTATCCCACTCTGCTTGTATGATGTATTTTAATCGTGGCTTCTGATCACCATGAATATTTTTATTACAATGTTTTTCACCCTTAAATCTCATTCGCTCTGTTGATGAGTAATATATAAATATATAAAACTGACTCTGTCTAGATATGATTTGTTTACGTCTACGTGTTTTTGCAAGTACCGTCATTTCGTTTTGTATTGAAACACCACAGATCCATTGAAAATGTTCAGTGACTGCCAATAAAACTTTACAGCATACAGAAGATGATTTATACAATTATTAACCTATATTAAAATTGACAATGATGTCATTCAAACAATCGATAATGCGCATATTTTATAGGTATTACAAGACAGAGCACGTTCTAATTGTAAATCATTATGACATTTATTTATGAAGTCGATGTCAATGTCAATTTATAATACTGTACTCCTAAAATACCTAAATACATAAATAAATAAATATATAATCAGAGTTTTACGCATAGTTCAGTACTGTATTCCAGTATTGAGAAAAACAAGATATAAAGTTTAATAGCGTACCTAAGCTTTGTCCTATCGCGATGTGCATCTTGTGGACTTTGTCCACAACATAGGTGTATAACGTTTACCAAAACATCACCTCACGGAAATTAAAAAGGTGTTAAGAAAAGTGCGTCACAGATGTTTCAAACTAGAATTGAATAATTTACAACCATTCAATTAGTGTACTCGGTTCCACATTGTAAATAATATAAATAAATTAATCATTTTGTTTCGAAAAATAAAACTATAATTATATATCGACAATAATCAGATAAAAGAACGTATAAATTGATAGTATTACACATGAAAGAACTTGTTAATAATAATAATAATAATAATAATAATAATAATAATAATAATATAGAAAGTTTTGCGGTAGGTTAAAGGTTAAAAGAGTTTTTGTATTCCACAGTCTGTTTGAATAGCGTTGTTGATTGTTGCAGGCATAGTAGTCTTTCATGTCGAAGAAATCGTTTCTCATTTTTACGAACCTTCAATAACCACTCAATCATGTCTGGTCATTTACTTTTCGTTTGAGTGGAACTCACATCTTCACCTACATATTTCTTATTTAGCAGCTTCGCATTCTCACATTATTTCCCGAGCTTCTTCAATCTTACACTTCCCACGATGTGTTTCACGACCGCGACTACATTTTTATAAGCACCAACAACAATATACGAATTTCCCTCCAATCTTTTTTTCGAGCTTTTTTTATTTTTAACTTGAATTCATATTACCTACATAAATTCTAAAATAAAATGAACTCCTTTATCAAAATGCGAAAATGACTGTTTTTCCATAAAAATAAATTTATCGCGGGAATAAAATAGCGGTTACAAAAATAGCGGAATCCCGGGTATTGCAATTATAAAAACCACTCAGTTAATTACTAAATTCCAAGCAAGCTGTAATTTAGTAAATCATAAAATTTTCTGTCTAAATATAAAAACAACTTGATACAAACACAAGTTACCAAATATTCGTTTATGATTACATACACACATAGCCACAAAAGTGTGTCAGCTGAAAATATTCACAATTCCACCGAGTGAACAGCATTCCATCCACCAATTAATTGTTCCATTCCAAGCAGCACGAGTTCATCCCACGAGTGATTCAAAAGAGATTCGCTCACTCAGTTCATTTCAATCCAACGTTAATAATAAAAATGTTGGGCACAGATAGAGGGAAGCAAAACTGGAGAATTGCAGGGAAGCGCGCATCAGTCGACATCTAGCGCGACAGAAATTAGCGCATAGCATAGCAGCACTAGTACAGTGCATAAAACACAACATAACCGTGGAGTAACGTTGGACGTAACGCAACACAAGGAGATAGACAGAGACCGGAGGTAGAGCCAGTCGGATGGATCAATCGAAACGGGCTCCGATACCCCGCATCTTCTTTAAGAAAAAGATTAAATAAATAAATAATTAAAACAAAATGTGAAAACCAGTGATAATCAATTCTTAAAAATTATATTTACAAAAAATGTAAAAGCTAAGCGGTTTTTGACAATGGAGGTCGAACACAATAAACATTAAGCAATTCAGATAGAAGATACAAACAAAACTTAACTTAATGATACATTTTGTCTTTCAAGTTTTGTAGTAAATATAATTCACATTTTTATGAAATCTTTATAGTTATTATTTTATTAAAAGGCTTTAATGCACAAACCACATCTTTATTTTATATTTTAAAAACCTGAAACTTTAATTGCGACAAGTTTGTTTTAGCATTTTAGTTCAGGAAAAAGTAGTATTTACCATTAAATTATTAGAATAGGTTTTTTTTAAATACTTACTCATTATTTCTGTTGTGCTCAATTTATCTATTAATATTAGAAGACAGAATAAATTACTTTTTTGATTAAATTATCAAAAAAAAGTTACATGGTAAACAATTGCTTATATTCAATTCAGAATAAAACATACTTAAGATAGTATGAAATTAAAATGTTGAAAATAATATGGCCGACACTGGTAACGTGGATTACAGTGAAGATGCTCGGCGATCTAAAGGTTGCGGCATTTAATTAAATGGATGTGGACTGGAGTTCTATGTAACTTATGATCTTTTCATTGCATCAAATGCACATGACCAAACCAGTTGTGCAATTGTCCATAAATAAAAGTAATAACTTATGATCGGACCTATTCTGTAACTCTGTGGTTAATTTTGAACAACCGATTAAAAATGTTAACCAATAATTATGTTATAGATTTTATGTTGTCACATCCATATATAGTGCATATTTTTTTTAACAAGTTGTTAAAAATTAACCACTTTGTTACAGAATAGGCCTGGATATCAATTAAAATAACCCGAACATATAATAATAAGTGCATTAAAACACTGGAACTCTGAATGTTCTACCTGGATCTGAGGCACCTTGGTTCGTAACTACCGACCGAGTAAGTATGTTGTGTAGTGTATATAGTCGTAAAATATATAGTGTGTTAAAAAAAAACCTAACTCGGAGTTGGCTATGAACAAAGAAATGTATGCCAATTTAAAAGTATTAAATTAAATGCCCATCCATGTCCAACGTTAACATTCTCTTCCATATATAAAAGAAGACACTATCACTCCAATATACATATTAACCGCGCATATCCAGATACGTTTACATTCCTAGCAAACGTAGCCGGAGTACCCAGTGTCTTAATTCCGCACCTACATCATTTTAAATTTCGGGGTTTGAACTCCTGTCGAGTTATGTCCTTATGGCAAACACACATTACTATTTCCTTTTTTTTTTACCTATTTTACCACGTGGTTTGTGTTCTACCATTGTGCTATCTCGCTTATAAGAAATATTAAACCATTTAATGATGATGGGCTCAGTTATATTTTATAAAATGCTAACAACTTTTTATAGAGCCCTGCACAAGGTCCTGCTTTTTACTGCATCGGTCCTGGGTGGTAGTACAGCCAACAACGTAACGTAATACGCTTGAGCACAGAACAAGAACGTTGTGTGCACTACCGTGAAAATATGCGGTTTTATAGCTCAAAAATCTGCACCTGCAGTAAAAAACTCTCATTTATCGTCTTCATTTTCATGTAAATTAAATTAATTCAAGTCTAGTTTTTGCTTGCATAGCAGACATGAAACTAGGCGAGAATTACAAATAGGTGTTTTGTTACGCAGTTAACTGTTGTTTGTGTATGCATACTAACATAATTTATTTTTATAGTTTTTAATTAAAATATTAAATATAGTTCTTGACGTAGGTGTACAATTTAAGTACCTATGTATCTAGTGAATAAACGAGAAATTTGTAGTAATTAAATTTAGGTACATATTTAAAGCGGATTTGTAAGGATCAATTTTTATGTACATTTTTATAGTCAGTATTAAACATGAATATATCCAGCTGAAATGAACATTAATTTTTTTAACACATTTTACCGGTCACGGTATTAAACCTTTGTTTATATGTACAAAAGTAGGTTGGTAACCAAGTAATAACAGTATCTGTACGGTAATATTATGGGAATGTCTTCAACGCTCGAATATTCAAAGCCAGAATATGCATGCATAAAATCATTCAAATCCCGAATATTCAAAAACAGAACTGCGCATAGTCAGAAAGCGCTTCGCCCGAATCATTCAAAAACCGTATAAGTAGGCATGGCCAAGCGAGATCACTTTAGGGTAGGTTTGGTTAGGTTAGATATGCTTTCGTGCAATGCGCGATTCTGTTTTTGAATATTCGAGATTTGAGTGATTCTAGTTTTGAATATTCTGGCTTTGAGTATTCTGGTTTTGAATATTCGGCCGTTGAGTATGCACCCAATGTTATTACCATACTGACATACCTACCTACAACAGTTTACAAAATGAAAATAAAATAAGACTATAATGCTCCTCATTAAAACACAAAACGTTAGTGTATAGTTCTTCACACGGTTTAAATTATTCTAAAATAATAAACACGAGGAATAAAACACATAATTTGAATATTTGTTATTTTGACATGAAAGAATATGAAAAAATAATATTTATTAATATGTCTTCATTTTCTGAAACCGATAAACTATTAAACAAACCACGGATGTTATAAATAACAACAAGCCTTGAATGTCTTAAAATCTTAGCTATTAATGAATTAATTAAATGAAAATTGAAAGATGTACATCGTCGCCAACAGAAGGTACACACATTTGCATGTATTGATTTCGATTTTCAGTATCACTTCTTACACGTACGGTTCCTTAAACTTTTTTTCACAAGCAATCCTTTTTTTATGATCAAAATTTTAAGGAGCTTCTGCAAATTGTTTGCGACAGAAGAAAGTTAGGTTAGGTGAAGAAAGATGAAACAACACCTTCCATACAGACAAATGAACAAATTTGTAATAATTATTTGTAGAATTATAAAAAAATGTTACAAATACAATACCTATATTAAATGATTAATTTAATCCTTTAATGTGATTTCCCGACTACTCGAGAAAAATAAAAATTGATAAATATGAGAAATAATTTTTATTCAAATATTCTAGGTGGTTGTGAATAAACAAAATGTAACAATGTTAAACAGTTAAATTAATGTCAACAAAGTAGGTATATACAAAGAATTAATTTATTGCTATGATTATTGGTGAGTCAATCATAAGAAGAGCAAAAAGAATTTGCTCATCTTCCTCTGCCATTAAATAGTATTTTTAAAATAAAACTTTTATATGAACAATTTTTTTCTATTACATTGGCGCGGGGGGGGGGGGGGGGTAGCCGCCTAACTCCCTCTCTAAATCCGCTACTGATCCGAAGTGACAAATGATACCAGAAATTCGTTATTAGAGTAATTGTTTTAACGTTCTAAAATGTCAAGTGAAATGCGACAAAATGCTTCATATGGTGGATTACGTAAATATGTAAACTAATGGTTAAAAACAGTACAGTATTAGTAATCTATTTTATTTTCATCGTTTTTATCAGATGATATTACTATTTTGGGTTAAAATTAAACACTAACAGTGGTAATAATAAATAATTTCCTATTTCCAGATTAGGTATTCCGAAAATATCTCTTAACCCTGTGTTAAAATGACGTTAAGTTTGTAATAAACTATATCTGTGTTAAAAGAGGAGCCTATTCTGAACTTAGCTCTTATTTATTATTACCGCTGCAAGGGTTTGTTAGATGATCATGTAGTTTATCTACATATTGTAAAAAAAAATGTTACAAGCGTAGTCAAACATAACAATGTAATTAGTGTTAACCATACTCTCTATGAAATTGAACCAAAAACTAGTACGGCACAGTGTGGTTTATTATTTAGCGACAATATGTCGTATAATAAAAATATATTTTCATAAAAAAAATATTATTTTTTAATTAATGTGCTGCTAATGAAATGAAAAAGAAATATTTAAAATATTTAATTAATTACTAAAGAATACTTCACTGTGATAAATAAATTATAGTAGAAGAGAAAAATGAAAAATCAATATTTAAGCTACCACATTATACACAGAACAAACGAATCGTGTTATTCATTTGGTCATTCAATGTCATAAAATTATTTACAAATCACGAAACCCATGTTATAATTTATTTCGGTCACAATGTACGAGTAAGCTACAGAAATAAATAGAAAATGAGTTTTTGTACGAGTCGAGGAATGAAGGTATTATTTAATTAGCCTTGTAATATGGGTGTAATTAGCGGAACATAATACATGTGCTATATCCTATAATTCGCAGTATTACGTAAATATACTGTAAGTGCATGCGAAAATATTGGTCTGTGATGCGCTGTTATTATGCAGATAGCGGACTATTTGACTGTGAAATTAACCCGTCTGACATGTCTACTGGTCGATGAAATTATTTTTGAGAGATCGATTCACAATGGAAGAGAATTCGGAAAACTAATTTTCCGACCAGCTTTTCCAGACGTATGGAAATGGCGAAATAATTGAATTCGAACATCAACATTAAGTTTATTTTCTTCAAAATAAAGCGTCAAATCAAGATCAAAATTAGATTTTATTATTAATATTTGTATGCGTGTTTTTTTAATAAATAAATATTTTCTCTAATACCTTTATTCGAAAAATTCTTTAATTAATTTCGATATTCAAAACGAAAAGTTAATCTAGACAGAGTTCATAGGAATTAGTGACTTTTCTAATTTCTAAAAATAGCGAAAAAAATTAATGTACGAGCTGTGTAAAGGACTATGGTTTAATAATAATGTTAGTTATTATTATTAAGTAGTGTACATATATATATATATATATATATATATATATATATATATATATATATATATATATATATATATATATATATATATACAGGGTGGAAACGAACTTAAAGTCATAAATTTAAGGGTGAGTAGTATGACATGTGTAGATTACGAAACTGAAAGATTTTTTTTAAAATTCGAAAAACAAAAATTCGACTTTTCTTATTGAAACTTTTTTTTACTGCTGTTTTAATTAATATTACTTTAAAAATATGGTTATCAAAAATACATTCAAAATTAGTTGTATAAGATATTATTCTTAATAATTAAATTAAATAGCATTTTTAACGAAAATAATTGTGTAATAGATAAAATAATGCAAATGCGTTGCCAGTGGTCCAGTGGTACCAAAAATGTTTGTTTCATGAAAACTACCCTTAAATATGCGAATTTTTTAAAAATTCTTTCTGTTTCGTAATTTACACATGTCATACTACTCACCCTTAAATTTATGACATTAAGTTCGTTTCCACCCTGTATATATATATATATATATATATATATATATATATATATATATATATATATATATATACAGTTAAGTAACAGTTAATTTTAATAAAAACTGAAATGAAAGTCAAAGACAAATAAACCAAATAAAACTCCAAACTATTCCCGGTAATTTTGAAATTGAGAAAGTTTCCTTCCCAATGTTACCGCCAAATTTTAGAAATTTTTCCAAACAAAAAAAAAATAATTGCAATTTTGTACGTACTGTGCTAAATATGTATGCACTTAAAAAAATAAAAATGATGTTATTTACTTATATTTTTATGGGGTTAAGTGACTTACATTAATATTTAGAAATAGTGCAATAGATCAAGACCATTTAATAATCATTTATGAAATTGTAAATATATTTCATGATTTATTTAAAATCACGAAAAAATCTGCCGTGTACACTAGCAAATTTATTTATTTATAGACCGAACCCTAATAAGCACTAAATAATTATAAATAATAAAATGGGTTACAGGTCTTCTCATTTTTTAATGGGTGATACCGTATGTCAATAAAAGGCGAAAAACCAAGAATACCTTTTTGTGTTTTTTTGCATTGTTTGTAATATTGTATTAGTAAAAATGAAAAAAATAATAATAGGTAAAAAAATACTCGTAACAATGAAAAACTTCCACGGGTTCCCCATATGAGACGCCTCTGATTGAGATACAGAAACAAAAGAAATTATAAATATGCATAATTAATAACCCCATGTCGTTTCAAAATTTAGTGCAAATATTACCACAGTTATTAACAAAAATGTGTCTGTTGAGTTAAGGTGCACCTTCAAAGGACTGTAACTCTGTAACGCAACGTTGTCGGGCATGTGTTTTACCGTTTTTCACCTTATTTTGCAGTATCACCCATCAAAAAAAGAAGACCGTAGATATAATGAACAGTAAGAGAAATAAATGCCTAAAGCTATTTGGTAAATAAATATACTTATCAAAATATTTTGTCATTGTTTCGTGGGAAAGTTTTTATTTACATATTACTTTACCGGTAAATTTCCTTTCTGGGTAAATTACTTTGTTGGAGATATTCCAAATGCCAACTCTAATTATTATTGTTAAAATCATAAAATCAATTTTATTTCATTTATAAAATATATATTTTTTACTTTATTCGGTCTAATTGTTTTTCCATGAAATAATATCGTCTTAAATATTTTTATTGTAACGAGTAATATATTTTTATACCAAAATTTGGAATATTCTCGTAATAATCTTTTAAGGTTGATAAAAACTGTTTTTTTTTATGTTTTCTGCCATATTTCATTTGGGCTGGTAAATCAAACAGATAATGAAATTAAATGATTGACATAAAACTGGCAGAAAATCTGATACCTTTTGAAAAATTAAAAATTATCAACCAGTACATTCGGAGAGCTTTTAAAAAATCAATATTTACTTGGCGCACATGTAGGCTTGAGATGGTCAAGCAATTTCCTTTATCAGATTTATGAGATCATACGCGGAAAATTCTAGTTCAATAGACCGTTCGAAAATTACCCATCCGTAATATGATATTAATAACTTTGCACAAATTCGAGTAAAATTATAGATGCAGCAAAACTTTAGTTTAAATTACCTGCATTTACGGGTTTTCGTTTTTCCACCAACGAAAATAAAGTTATGAATTTCAATTTGTAGTTTTATTTCGTATTTTACATTTCAATTTGAAATTTTAATTAGGTAACATGGTTTGCCGTGGAATTCAAGCTATTTCTGTATTTAAAATTTTGGTTTTGTACTATTTAGTTGGTTTAGTAAACAAGCTTTTAAATAAAACAAGTGAATCATGCACCAGTGGGCAATTTGGAATGGTTTAGAAATTAAGTTTGGTGATTTAATAAAAAATAAGTATGAATACGTAGTATTCTCGTCTCGTAAAATTTTACAATGTAATTTTACTACGCAACTAAAATAAAACAACGTTACTAAAAGATTATTTTGTTGTTACTATTAAACTATTTACACAAGAAACTCTGACGTTCAAACCAGAAAATAATTCAATTACAAATCTCTTGTTTATAAACTGTCACTATCAACTGTTCCATATACAGAAACTTGTGGAAGTTGTAAATTAAATAAGAGGTTAGTACATACAATCGATTGAATTCAACTACGTAACCCTTGCACACCTTTCCATTAATTACCAAGTGAATTGTTACTCGTGGTTTCAAATTCTCATTACATTAGCAGTTATAACTATTTTACCAGCAAAATTAGAATTATGTTTATTTAACGTACTAACGTAGAGAAGTTTCTTCAATGTGCATGTTGGGAGTGCGCTAGGTTTCTGTACAGTGAAGTCGAGTATAATGCATTACCGTATAAAAGCGTCTCTTCACAAAATATTTGAGTGCCCGTGAGATAGAAAATGATTTCTATAGTAATTCATTAATACGATCTTAGATCAAAACTAAATAGCAACTTGATAATAAAATTGTAAAATAGTTATCGAATAATAAAACATGCAAGAATGAGTTTTATTTTTTAGCGATTTTAAATATTTTGTCGTTTATGATTGGAACGACTGCATTAAATACACAAAATAAAAATATCTAGATAAAGAACAAAATGAAAAACTCAAATCACTGTCTTCTTTTTATCGAAATAAGAACGACATATTTTGGCAAGCTTATTGATCACAAAATTATTTCGAATTTTATATGGCACAAAAGTGACTCCTGTGGTGCATTCTCCATCCCAGCAATAAGGGAACGCCTGGTAAACGCCTGCACGGTACGAATATGTTATCATTACCGATACCTGATGCGTATAAAGCAGATTGTCACACCCAGCAATGGGTGATATGCCGTCATGATATAAAATACATATTAGGTATTTTGTGATATGAGATTGCTGTAACTGCATTAAATACACAAAATCAGAATATCCAGGTAACGAACAAAATAAAAATAAAAAACTCAAATCACTGTCAACAACGTAACTATTCTACCAAAATTTTCTCTTTATTTTTATGAACAAATAATGTAAATGAAAGGAAAAACAGAGAAAATAATATAAAACACTCGTCACAGAAGGCTATTGAAGCACTACTTTAATCTCTCGCTATGTGGCTTATGTCCCAATTACTAACTTGTGTTAAACCAGATTGTCTTCAGTAATTATTCCAAAAAGGAATATAAAATATGAATTAATACCAGTATCTAGCGAGAATAAACTATATTATTGTGTGATTTGTTCACTAACCTAAATATTATTTAGTTCCGTCAGTTAAAAAGAGTACCTAAGTGTAACAAATTTATTCGTATAAAATGAGGTGTAGGCACTAGAATATGCTTATTATTTGAAAACAAAATTCTTGACATACCTGATTCTTAGTATTTCCACAGACGACTGCTGTCGCCCTCGCACCTTCCTTGAGGGACGCCACCTCTTCCCTGAGCTCCCCAACTTCGGCTTCATACCTCGCGTGCTTGTTCCTCTGGTGCTCGAGTTCTCTGCCGAGGTTCGCCACCTCTGTGCGCAAAAGACTCACTTCCACGCCCGTCTCTTCTCTCTCGTGAAGCAATGCACTCGTGTTCAAGATGTTCTGAAGCTCGCCTAATTCCGTGCGAATCTCTGTCATAGCGCTTGACAACCATTTCAGGGTTAGATGATCGTTACGAGCCTGATTGCCAGATGGCTGCGGAGAAGGCTTGTGGGGATGAGACCCACGGATTTGCTCCAGTTCAGACCTGTCGGACCAAAATTATGTATTAATTTGGGGGAATGAGTATCTATAACAAAA
Organism: Harpalus rufipes; assembly: GCA_951394225.1. Lineage (NCBI taxonomy): Eukaryota > Metazoa > Arthropoda > Insecta > Coleoptera > Carabidae > Harpalus > Harpalus rufipes. The sequence continues at coordinate 26,664,495 of OX596277.1, forward strand.
GACGTGTTTCGTTTGGGACTGGATCCCAATAATCCTGCGCTGAATACCAATGAGATAGATACAAGGTTTCGATTCCTTTTCGGTTATATAACTTTGTATACGACTTAAAAAATTACCTATATATCTGTGTATTGGGGTACAATATTTTATAATATTGATTTGTGTAAAAATAAAATAAAAAACGTAGAGCGCACAATAGTAGCTATTTATGCAATAGTGCAATGAATGACTTTTTGCCAACGTTGCATTTCTATGATTATACTCAACAAAAGTGTACAAAATTAGAAAATATTTTGATTGGCAATTATTTTTTTTCAAATTGCTATTAGTAGTTGTTAAAACATTTTTGTCTATTTTTAATTCTCAAAATGTGTAATTATTTTATCAATGATCGAAGAAAATATTTTTTTAAAGTTACAAAATATGCAAAAAAATATATGTATGTTTTTATTACATTATGACGGGCAAGTTACGACACGTGAAAAAGTGTTCATGACAAATACAATAAATGTGCTTTTTGGAATTGCATACAATTCTTGCGTATAATCAAATTTTATTCAATAAAAGTATTTATAATTAGAAAATATTTTGCTCGGGCTATCAAAGACAACTGTTAAATATATTAATACATGATCACTTTTCTGTATCCCAAATGTTTTCATAATAGTTTTTATATTTCATGTACGATATATGTACATTAACGATATACTTTTTATTTTCAAAATCTGATTTTATTAAATAACTTGAAGTAATATCGTACAAATAAAAAATTAAAATCATGCTTGTGATTGTTAAGTGGTCAAATAGCGAAAAGTTATAAAAAATGCGTAATCGTTGATTTATTAAATAGTTATATTATGGCCGGTTACTCCAACGTAAATTAAATTTTAAACGTTTCTTAAATTGACAGTATTGTATCAAAATTAAATGTCAAAAGATTTAGTATGCATTGATGTAAAAAAAAAATACATTTTTTTGTTTAATTGTAGCTTAAATTTTAAGTTCTGTTGGTATTGGACATTAATAGAATAACAAACGAAAATAAAACAATTAACAAATCAATAATATCAAATGAGGAATGTAATTTAAAAATGAAATATTTAATTTGAAGCGTGGGTTTTATTTACAAAATCACATGCAAAGTATAGGTTAGAAGCTATTTATTACTTTCTTAACACCCTCAGCCCTGAGGATTGTGGAAAGTAGAACGGATAAGAGGGTTGATAAATAGGATTTACTATACGTATTTTGTAGAACATTTTATACGGTCTGATACTGTAAGGGCCTAAGGGAACGTAGTGATATATCTCTAGCATACTAATCATTTTAATGTAAATCACTAAATTCCGTGTTAAATTATCATCTTTACAATATTATGTACGTCAGTAAATCGTATTATGTGACTAAAGAGCTTGATTGTTTTAGACATAATTACTGAAATAATAATAGTAAATACAATCAAATTTACTACATCTGTATAAAAATATTTTCAGCAAAATCATCTACTCTTTGCAAACATTTTTTTAATAAATAAATTATAACATAAAACAGTATATAGGTACATAAGATAGCGATAACATTAGCGTCTACGGATGTTGCAAATTTATACTTTCCCAGGACACTCAGTAATTCATCATTTGTACACTTTTAACGTCTTAAGTGCAAAGTTTTTATTTGCCCTACAAAATTGAATTACGCACAAATAGAATTTGTACAATATGTACAGTTGAAGTAAGTAGAATTTTTGTTTCTTTTAGTATTAATTAAAGTTACTCTACTGAAGCATTAAGTATATTTTGTCACGCTCATAATTGGATATTTTTGACAGTTTTCGTTTATCAACTAAATATATCACTCCAAACAAGGTTAAATGGTAAGGAAAACGATATACACGCAAATGCTTAGAATTTATATGAAAATCGTTATAATATTTGAAGAATTAATATCAAATATCATTCATGACCAAATTTGAGCTATTTCCACATTTCATCATAATTCACTGCTTCTCTACATGAACTGTCTCCTTTGTTTCATAATTTAACTAGTTATTCTGGGCAGGAAATTGCTTTAATACCGGTCTGACATGCTGGTTAAATCATTCGAATATCAGTTGGAATTTTCGTATAATTACCAAGGTTTCGGTACTAGTTGAAGACGAATGGCAATCCGTAAGATAAATAAAACGGACAGGTTTGATATTTGATTAGAAAAGAAAGAGATAAATGACCTTAGTTCCCCAGACAATTTCGCACCCTTCGTTATTAAAGCAAGTGGCAAGTGATATACTTGGGGGGTTGATGAATCACACTGAGTGAAATAATAAGCATGGAAGTTGCTCCCTTCACCTATTTCCCACACACCCTGCACTACAAATCTTGTGGCTGGGTATAATGACTCACTTAAATCGCAATCATGAATAAATTACCCACATTCTTTTCTTTTATATTTAAATTTCAATTCACTATTACAAGGCTAAAGGCGATCTCGCAAGTAAAGAGACAACATTTACTTGCAATTCTATTTTTTAATAAAAGAACGTTTGAAACTTAATTTAAAGATAACTAATGATCTAAAAATATTATATGCAAATTGATTCCAAGAACTTCTAGATATGTTAGTTTTCGTAATTGTATTGCGGCTATTCACATTTTAGCTTTTACAAAATTGTTCCTTACTTTTTTGCTAATTCGAGCATACAAGTTTCTCAAAGCCCATTTTTATTTTTAAATCTGCGGTTCCAGTAACTACGTTCCTATTTATTATTCTGTATATGGTTGCCCTTCTGATTTATTGGTATAAGTGCCGAATACATGCTCAATTAATATTTCAATGTTATGCAATAAACACTCTTTCCGTAAAACATTCATTTTCTAGTATTTTCATTTTAAGCAAAAATAGTTTTGAGTGACAATGACAAATACGAACATAGTCGAATGCCAATGTAGTGTCATTATTTCACTGAGGTCACCTACAATTTTTCCACTTAAAATCAAATTAGTCTCTTTACTTCTGTGACAGCCCCTTATTATAAAAATTGAATTAAGTATAGCAATTAGATTTATTTGCGTTATTTCAAAACAAGTATTAGATTACATTCACGAAATGTCATACAAAAATTTAATGAATTTTAAAATTTTATGTATTTGGAAATTCTGTAATTTATTTCGTTTCTAAATGGGTTATTAACACCAACATATAAAACATAATATCGACCAAACTATGTATTTTTACCTTTCGCTAAGAGAGATATGGATTCATGCTAAAAATCGCATATCCAGATTTTACTGAATAAGCACATTTTAAGCTCCCTACAATCCGATTTGTATGTTTCTGTGTGTGTTTGTTGGAAGGACAATTTCTCGAAAACAAAAAACTACGTAATTTCTCAATCGGACATTAATGGGAAGGGTTGAAAAGGTTTTGGTAGCAATTGAACATCCAAAAGTAGCAGATTATTAAAAAAAATCTTCTAAATATTATTTTTTGAAATTTTTTGTTGTTGCTAATATTAAAGAAGATTAAATTCTCTCTCTGATACATTCAAATATTTATTATTATATCTTTTATAGATGTAGAGATAATGAAATATAATATATAAATAATCTGTTGTAATATATTTCAACAGCCTAAATAATGCCATGGAAACCAATTGAAAAATGAAAATGTTTGCAACTGACAGATAAATGTCGTGTCAAAAATCCAGAAACATTACTGAAGATTTTTTCTGGGAAGTACATATATATTATTTCTGATTGTATTAATAGTTAAATGTTTAAAATTATAGGTATATTACATATACCCTCCAGAAATAGTTTCAATCTCGACAATGAATTGGAAACATCTCGCAAAATTAGAAGAATAGGACAAAATTTCTTAATAGGAATTTAAAATTAAAAATCTGAATATAAAGATTATATATAGATAAGTAAAACTTTTGGTGTAGAGTGTAGATATACAAGAAATGCTAAATATAATACTTATGTAACTAAAAATAGAAGTGGCGAGAGGTATTGTGCTGACCACAACATATTTTTTGTTCATACTTTTAAAAATAAGGCGTAATTATTACAAAATGATTATCAAAATATGTATTTTTGAACATTAAATACGAATTAGTACATCTCTAAGCATAATTTGTAATGATTAACTATACAGGACATTGAAAAAGGGTAAAAATTGAGGCTATATACATTTCGACGTGCCGATCAATCAAAAAGAATTTTTCGAAAATTCAGAAAATTAGTATTTATTTTTCATTTAATTCTTTGTTACTGAACAGGATTTTTTTTTTATTAAAAATAAAAAATTATCTAATCAGGAAACAGACGTTGAATAGGAAATAATTACAAATTAATTTATTTCCTATTCAACGTCTGTCATGTGATGAGATAATTCATTATTTTTAATAAGTTTTATGTAGGCAGTGGCGCATCGCAATATATATATAGCATGTGAATATACAAATAATTTCATGGAATTTAGATACCTAGTGTGATTATTTACATTTTGTTTCCCCTCGAGTTTATTGTTTTCAACATAACTTCCTATTACATTTTTATGCATCTCGTAAAATTGTTTTTATTATCAATTGGAAAATGAACTGTGAGCGATATTTTTGCTAAATTTAGTGTAGCGGGTCGAAAATAAATCGGCAGAAAAACCTCTGCTCTTGTTGGGAAACTAATAAGACGAAAATCTATTTCTGATGTGCGGAAGACAGCACAAGGAATATATCAAGACCTACCTACGCAATGAAAAGAATGCTAATGTCAGTTAAGCTCCGTGTTCAGACCTCTTCGTGAAGTAGATTATTTGAGTGAGATGATGTGAAAAAACTAGGTATTGATTTTCAAATAAAAACGTGCGAAAGATTAAATTTTGCGAAAATATTCAATGATTGAACCTTTTCCTACATGGAAAAGGTATTTCCCCGATAAACCCAAATTCAAACTATTCGTGAGTAATGGTTGGCAATTTATTTAACTAAAATTATATTAAGAACTGTGTGAGTGTGAGTAAAGAGAAAAAATTATTTATAATTTAATATTTTAACAAAAGAACACGTGGAAGTTAATTTATAGGTAAGTAATTACCTAACAATATTCTTTGTAAATTACACTAAATTCTCTACAGGTACTTCTATAGAGGCGATTTTCCGTTATTTTATTTCTGCTGTTCGCTTTAAACTTTTCCAGATTTGCTATCTACTCTTTTGATAATTCGAGTACAGCTGATTTTCAAATCCCTGGACTTATTAAAGAATCTGTGATTCCAATATCTTCATATCTTTTTATTAATTGGTATATAGTTCTCATCGATTACTTTTCATTAAAAGTGCTAACAGTAGGTAGTAATGAACAACCCTTTTTGCAAAATATTTTTTTTCTATAATATTTTTTTATTTCAAATATTAGTAAAAATAATTTCGGTTACAAATACGAACACTGTAGAATGTCTGTATAGCGAAGCAACTTTGTTTTACTTTCGATTTGTGTCTTCACTTCTGACATAGGACACAGCCCCTTATATTAACAGACGTCAATTTTCCACAATTTTTTTTTACCTAGAAACTGTTGGTTGCTAGTTCACCATTGTATATAGATTTTATTCATAAATAATTACACTTTATAAATTATTAATGTATAAAAAACGTATGTAGGTATATAGAGTTAATGTGTTCGGCAGGATCACATAATTTATCCCATATTCTGTATTAATATTCATGTGACATGTTTATTAAAGGTATTTTTTGTTAAAACCTATCACACTGGAGATAACCATCTGAACTTTTAATAACGTAAAACCTGAATGCCGGAGACAAAAACTTTAAAAAATCAATGGAAAACAAAAAAGTTATTAGGGTAAGCATATATTCTACTCATGTCTGAACTAGAAGTGAATTAACATCAATAACAAGTCGGAAAAGAACGTCAACAAGTTCACGTGAAGGTAATAACGACAGCCGGAACGGCGTTTCATCCAACAACAAGTATGTACGAATGTACATACATTGGAATGCATCGGGAGACTACTGTACTGGGTGTTTTGTTTCGATTCGTTGACCCAGTTGGCGCTGGCGTAGCTGCCTGCTGTCGGCAGCCGCCGGACGCCGCGGTACGGTTGTTCTCGACGTCGACGTCGACGCGAGCCTCCCGGACTAAAAGGAAAATTCTGTCGCGCTAACTGACAGCTCGAGAGACAGCGACTTGCTGCACGACACACGCACACGCAACAAAACAATTTGTCAGCTCTGCATACAAAAAGTTATTAATGATTTTTAGGTATTTTTGTTACACTGGCTATCAACTTTAATTATTTACAAGTGCTTTGTTTCTAATATTAATTACCACCATTTCATTAAACCAACACAATTAATTTACTAAATACTTTATCAAAAATATTTTACAATATTTTTTGTTACTGTATATGGGCGCGGCATTGAAATAGGCTGAAGTCAGACTTAAAAATAAGGTAATACAAATTTTTAAATAATCTCATCATTGTTAAAATCAGCAGAAAAAAAGTAGACTGCCATAGTCAGAAATAAGTAATAAGCCATGTTACATTATATTATTGTTTTGTTTCTGTAAGTATTCTACTTATTAAATTAAAATCTGAATACATTAATAGAATACCAATTACCAGTAATTTAATCAAAACGTATGATTTTAATCTGTGTAAAATTTCAGTTGAAGCCAGTCTCACAGTTAGTGTTTTCATCAAATCGTCCTGAATGTCAAACGAACTGACGTTACGTAACATCAGTGAAATTTTATAAATAGAACAGCTCCGAATTCTGTCATTCAAAACTGATATTCTTTGTACGTTAACGTGAGTGACTGATGTGAACAAAATAGCTTAAATTAAAAACAAATAAATGTACCAGCTTAATATTAAAGGGAAAATATCAATTTAATTTTTAATTTTGCGTAACTACGCATGAAAATAATTATTCTCTTGTCCAACTTATTTTATTTTAATATTTCAATGTTTCAATAAACACATGTTAAATATCAAAAAGGCGCATTTATCACGAAGATGTTACTATTAACAGATTATTCAGGAAATAAGAGAAAAAATATAGTATACATATATACAAAATAGAATTTTCACACAAAGTATGATAAACAAAAATAATAGAAAAAATGACCGCTCGTCACGAAATTATTACTTTTGTATATTATGAAAATTTGAGATTAATGTCATTGCTAATATATAAAATAATTTTTAAATATTTGTTATTTCATGCATATCACAAGGAATTTGTAAATAAATATGTCACACAGCAACTTCGATTTTAAATTAATTCTACAGGTATCTTACAAGTTAAACTAGTTTTTATTTATTTTGCTACTATATCGAGGTATAATACGCCGTCCTACTCTTTGCATAGAAGTATTGAATTATGTCCCAAGAATAATACAAAATTTATGAGCTACTGTACCCTAGTGACTCACTATCCGCTTTAGTAATATACACACAACATACAAACAGAGGAATATAAAGTAGAATTGTTAGTAGCAAAATGTCCGTCACATAAACAACATAAATTGACAAACTGTGTATATGGTGAATACGAAAATGAAAGCATTAATTACAAAATAAAAATATAAAATTTTTAGAATTTAAAAAACTGGAGTGTACATAATCGTAAAAACGAAAGATGTTATGTCCTTAAGACTTTTTGTCTTTTTAAAGTGACGAGGGTTAGTACTTTCTTTTTCCGCCATGAACTGTCTTTAAGTTAATTCTTTTATTGCAGTTGGCAAGCACAGGAGATTTGTGCGGGAGAAAAACGTTAATTCACTTGGTGAGATTCGAAGTTCGGTGTAGATTACTAGACAAGCGTTTTATGATTGCTAATGCGAGTTTCAAACTTCTATTTAAAATTGATAATAAAAGAAACCAAGCTAGTGTACAAATGTTCTCAATTACGCCGTTTTAAGTCACTAATATTAGTGAATTGAATAAATCACATCTCATGACATTAATTTATGGCTTAAATCGAATTACATGCATATTTAGTAGGGGGATTTGCCTATAAACAAAGCCTGATACCACCTGCAAATCAATATATGAATATAAATATTTGAGACCTTATCCAAAAATCCCAACAATCCAACTTTCAATAAAAATTTTACATCCTAAAATAAAATAGGGAACGAACTGTCTTTCAAAAAAAGATAATACATGACCAACACATACAAATTACACTCCCCGAAATCCACCACACAACCTACAATATACAGTCTCCTTGGACTCTACAGAGAGTAGAAACCCAATACCATTCTAAATTTAATACAATATCCTAAACACCAAATTCCTCCTGAGCTCTACCAGCAACAGTTTTACAAGACTATAGAAGACATGCAACACCACCAACACATTTATACAGACGGATTTAGAAATAATGAGAAAATTGGAGTCAGTGTGGTTTTACAAGTCGCCACAGAAAGCTTCAGTATTAGAGAAACTACAAAGAAAATAAAACAACACAGAGCATACATGAAGCAATGAAAACCAGGAAAAATAAATAACCATTATGTGGATATACCATCAAAAAGGGGCAAACCCCAAAGAAAGAAGACTATAAACCATATAATATAAACCAAAGAATAACCCTAAATATCTGTGATACGTGCAAAACACAAATATCTGTAGAACATATAATTATTTAGTGTAGCAAATATAACGCAGAAATACAATTACATAACATACCCCCATTTAAACAAGCCTTGTTAAACAATACAAACAGTATGTGAAAAACAGATTACGCTATAGTTGAAAACAAAGCACATGCTACTTCCCCAAGCCTTCTACTACAACTGACGTAAATGTCACTGTTGTTGCATCATCCAATTCCCAGTGTTTCCAACCTGTGAATTATTTATGAAATGACCCTCGTATAATGTAGTCATTGTAATAATTAATGTACCTAAGTATTAGTGGCGATAGTGTCTAAATACCTCATTTTCTTTAAATAAAAAATATATATTTGAGTTTGATGCTATGTTGTGTAATATTTTCTTCTTTTTATGCTTTCAGCTTCACGTGCAAAGAACATGAACGTAAAATGAAATATGATAATACTTTTGTATCATATTTTGAATTTTCTCTTACGTAATTGGTTTTACCTGCTTTTTCACACATATGTATTATAATATTTTATTTTAGAATGAAATAGCTTGAACTGAGTCAATGAATTTATTAAATTTATAATAAACAATGAAAACCAGAGTTAATTCATTGTTTAACTAATAAAATATTTTCCTGTTAACTAGTTTCGGAAACATATAATTAATACTGCATTTTGATTTCCATTATTTGTATTATAATTAAAACATTAATTACTGAAAATGTGGCAAAAAGAACTTAATAGTAGTGGAATATTAAAAAAATAAGAATAAAACTGTTCTTATACTATGTCATTGTTTATTCAAAAGATGGTGATCTATCTATGTGATATCAATTGCAATAAAACGTTGAAAATTTTAATAAAATAATTTATATATTACGCTGAAAGTGATAAACGGAATTGTTCAGCCATAACGAAACCAGGCTGTTCTATAAAATGATAGAAGAAAGATTATTGACTAGATGTGTTATTTATGTTTACAAAGATGAGAATATATAATTCTGAGAAAATAATGGATACATTTGCTTCGCCATCATACAGAAAATGATAATTTGTTATTTAATTGTTTTTCTCCTTAATTTTCATATTTAAATAAAAATAAGAAATAAATATTATTGCGGCTTACCCATTTCTGGGTATTTGATGAAAACGTAAGTATATATTTAGCATCACTGTAAAGTTAATTTAAATTAACGACGAAACTGGAAGTATAATTCACACGTAAAATGACAGGTCTAAAATTATTATTAAAGAAAACATACTTTTATAAATGATTTACGTTTTTTAACCACCCTATACTCAAGTATATTGTGTGATATTTATGGTTAGCATGAATTATGATAATACTATTAATTACTATGAATAAAATAATATTTTGATTATTGTTACAAATTTGTATTTATTCTTTAAAAATGTATAAATTTTGAAGAACCGTGATATAATTAAACAAACATTAATAATGTTATGAGTAATATACATAGGTAACATGAATTAATAGTACCTAAATTTAGTATGTATTTGAAAGTTAAATTTTATGTCGAGCACCTTCACCCCCTGGGTATTTTCTGGATCCGTCAGTGTGACATGCTTTTGTGTTCATGTGTATATACATGTAACCTTAATATACATAATTAAATTAATTATATTTGTGTAAAATTATTAATTACATTTTAATAATACGTACTATGTACATATTCAATCAAACAGAAATTTCATAACAGTCCTTCTTTCAACAAATTAACTGATTGAGAAAGGTAGCTAGAAGAGTACGTATAAAAAGTAAAATTTATAATTTGCTATTTGTTTTATCTCGTTAGAATCTTTAAAAATTAAGTAATAACAAACAGCGTTGTTTGTCCGAGAGTTTCAGCATTCGTCCTCAATTATTTCAGGAAATAGAAAACAAAAATAACGATCATTTCATGTTTACATATTGAAGAGGCTCTTGAACCGGAGAAGCGTAGCCAGCGTCCATATTGTGCAAACACTTGTCCGGATCCGGGAAGGTTTTGAAAGACGTGATTTTCAATGAGTCATCTTGAGCGCAGTCGGAGGCCATGGCTGAAGACCGGAGCCCTCGTTCCGGGTTCCCATTATCAGAGATTAGATCCGGGCACCGGAATTATAGTGGCCGTGCGCGCGACACTGAATACAAACCGATCATCCGGATATCGGTCGGATTGTTTTCCATTTACTGTCTGCCACTGCCGGCCTGAGCTTCAGTCTATTTTACGTTGTTCTCATTTATTATGCGTTGAGCTCCCTAGCTATTTAATAAAGTAGATATTTAATAATGGATTCGTAGTTGATGGGAATTTTCTGATTATTTTATAATGTTTTTTTTAGGGGAGAATGAAGCTGAATATCTGCTTTATACTGGAATTTAACTTTTTTCACAAAAAAAAACAACTTAATTTAAAAAATAAGTAGAATATTTAAAACAGAATAAATACAGGCAAAGCCTAATGCGTCAAATTGCTACTCCACTGGTCACCGGTCTTATCGAGGGTCTTATTTTCTTTTCACTAGCAAAGATTGGTATTTTATCTAAGGTTTCAGTGAATGTGAAGTATGAAAATAATTAAAACAATTATAAAAAATATTTTGTGGCCAACAGATTACCTCCGTCAATATTTACCTCGATATTTTCTGTTTATGGTTGTTAATTTCATAAATAAATATTTTATAAAAGAGTTGCAAAATTTATTGAATTTAATTTCTTTATAGTTATCAGTAAATCCATAGAATTTGAAGACAAATATGTAAACAAATCGTATAAAGAATAAAATATTCTTTAGAATTTATTTACAACAAAATAAAATATAAAAAAAAAATTACTTCGTTTTTCCGAGAAAAATTATTAAGAGCTCTCTCTTATCAGTTTTTATACAGATGTATAAATGACGGAAGGTAAATATGTATAATAATGCACATTCTCTGTCGCATTACAGTTATCATTGTACACACCATTGAAAATCATTCCAAAATACTTATTCATATTATATATTTGTATGTATATTTAAAAGGAAAATAAATAAATAGGTAAACTCGGTGAAAACCGAAAAATTTGTTTATTTAATCCTTTTGGGAATTCAAATTTAAATCCTGTCTAAGAATCCTCAACTTTTAGTAGCCCCCAGCAAAGCGCCAAGTGCCTCTTGCGTGTGGGAGTACCTACCTATGGCTCCGAATAAATACGCGAATCAAACGAAATCAAGTTGGGTTTTTCATAACATTTTTTAAATTGAAAACGATGTTACTCTCATATATTTTGAAAGGTTTTAATAAAGTGTAGCCATAACCTTATCTCTTTCTAATTGATTAAACGGCCTCTGTAAACAATCGCGAAACGTATACGTATGAAGAAAGAACAAAAGCATGAAATGTATAAAATTAATTCAATGTAATCTAGATTCTCGTCTGTCACTGTCCAAATATGTGGTCCTCGATTTAGGACGAACTGAAAAATGTAAAAGTTTTACAAACAGAAGATATAAATCATCGAGAATGAAATTTGACATGTTCCAACTTTTGAATATCCCATATTGGAAAAGAATGTAAAAAAATTAAGACAAATTTCAAAACTTATAAACTCTATCCATAAATACAAAGGTGCGTAGATGAATGTCATGAGATAACATATGATAGCATTTAAATAAGCAATTTTCAATTAAAAATATTTTTGTAGAGTTGTAATTAAAATTTAATTTGCAAGCAAATTTGAATGCGAAGAGGATATTATTTCAAGCCTTTTAGCGTTTGTTGAATTTCACCGAAAATGAACTGGTTTAAAATATGCAAAATGCTCTTTCACACTGAATCCGTAATAAACAGATTTGAGTGTGAAACAAACCCGGGAAATGAATCTTTGGATTAGTGCGACGACGAGGCCGAAAGCCGAAACTTTGTGATGGTGATTCGCGCTAGAGGATAAATATTAGGCCGTTCCTTTAAGCTGAGCAGATTTCACAAGACATTAGATCGATATAAAGCGGCGAAGTCAAATAAACCAAGTTCGTGGGGCTCTTGTTACTCTGAGAGGGCTGTGCCCTGCGCCATTGGCCACTTTGTCAGAAGTTGAAGGCGAAACGCCCTAATCAGCAACGGAGCCAGTTGACGGATGCTCGAGTTTGCACACTACTCGTATCATACGTTACAGCTCTGTGCTTCTAACTCCATCATCATGTTTCGGTGTTTCCAGTAGCCCCTAGCCACAGCCACCAGACTTCACTTATCCACCTTTGTGCAATATCAACATCACTGACCTATATCTAACCTCCAAATTACGCTTCCTATCCTATATCACCACATCGCAATCTCATCTCCTTTATAGTACCTGTTTATATTTCCATGCTCTTCACAATCTTCAACTGGTCATTATTTCTTTCATAAACAACCACTTTCATATACATGTACATGTACCTACCACAACACTGTTTCTAGACTCACTATAATGGAGTTCAGCAGAGGCGGGAGGACATCATATTCTGATTTAACAGGAACAGTGAAGAGAGGTAATGCCAAACTTCGATAATGTAAAATTCAGATTATGTTTAATGTATTAAAATAATTTTTAGGATTGCGAACACATATTATAAAATAACACTAACATTTTAATTAAAAGTTCTTCATCTATTTTGTTTCGTTTTAGGGGTGTGTAACTGTCAAACACAGATTTCTAATTGTAATTGTCATTGCTCATGTTAAATAGATTTTTATAATACAATAATTACATCGAAAATCAAACCATGAACCACATTGTTCATTAGCATTCAAAGTGTGTATTTATTATTATTTTATTTCAAATTAAAATTTTAATACGATATATGACATATTTTTTATTACTACATTTAGTAAGAGATATAAGCATTGCAATATACATTTTTAACAGTTATCTTACATTGCTTTATTTTACTATACCAACTAATAGTAAAATATTCCAATTTGGCAAAGCTGGTTATTAAACTCTGCTTATTAGTGACATATTAGTAAATAGCAAATGTGGCTTCATTGTTGTTGAAAACGAGATTATAATTACATTTTTGTTCAAAACACACAAATAAATGTACACCGTGTTTGAATTATTCAAATTTCTCCTGTGAATGATAAATATTACACAAAGCAGAATTATATTTGTGTTACAACAATTGAATTTTCAAGTACATAATTTAGGTTATTTGACAGCAGAAAATGCTTGAAAGCTCTTTCGTTGCCCGTGGACGTAATTAATATTTAATGAAATAGAGAAACAAAGTGCGGGAAGAATTAAAAATATTGAATAGAAAGCACTAAGAATGAAAAGCAAAATCCGACCTCAGGTGAAGTTCCTACAGAGCTACTGAATTGAGTAGGATGATCAAGTTTCGTGTTCCGTAGTTAACAAATTGCAAACATAACTAACTTTAATGTGTATTCCGCGATGATAAATAAGACATAACGTAATTATGGAAATCAATAATTCAAATTCCTGTTTCAATGTGTTATAGCTCTCTTAATCGCACAAGTATTTCACAGCTCCAAAACGCATTATTTTCACTAATTGTCAGAGAAATTACTTTAATTGTCCAAAAAAACCATAAACAAATTATTTGTAAAATAAGATTATTTCTGTAAGTTTCGGCGTTGAAATTGCCCTACTTTTATACTTTTCATATATTTTATACTTTTTATGCTAAAAATTGAATTTTTATGTTAAACTTTTTATAATGGAAAATATGTGAAATGTTTGTTTTTAAGTTAATGCAAAATCAATAAATGAGATAATTTTAAAATATTTTTTTCTGTCTTGTATATATAACAATGAAATGTAAATAAACTGTTAAATTTTGTCATAACATTAAATATGAACAACAGCGTAACTAACACATAATTTTATTTTTTTATTTTTGCATATTATGTAAAATAATGAAATTATTTCGCGGTCATAGTACTGTACTAATTGTACATAATTGTAAGTAAAAAATATAAATGAATTCAAATTAAATCCAGAAGTTGCTTGTTTTTAGATTCAAATTTATTCAAAATATAGAGTTCTGTACTCGATTCTGTAAATAAATTTAAATAACACAGGTATTTTCACTTCTCAAATTTAATAATAATTAAAATAATTTTAAAGAAATATGACATTTTAAATATAAAAAGAAACAAAATACTTCTGATGTTGCTAGAATACATTATCGCGACAGTTGCAATTTTATTTCAAAAAAATTATAAATCACTACTTGTATTATAACATAACGCATAAAATTTACGCCCGTAAAATTTGGGTCTTTACAGTAGTTTTTCTATTTTACAAAACTATGTATAAACAAAACTCAAAAAACGACCTAAATTTTGCAAAAGTTGCAAGCTAAAAATGTCTTCGCGATTTGACCGGGCACATCTAGGAATGCCTAAACTAACCTCGATGAGCCCAAATTTGGTCTTCATTTTAAATTCTTCCTGGCACAGGGACGAAACTAGGATTATTTTTTGGGTGGGCCAGTGAAAAATCTAAGTGGACCATAATTATATTACAATAAAAATCAGATTACTTAACAATGTTATATATTTATTACAGATAAGATTTAGAAAGCACAAAATGAAATAAACATTATAGTTTTTCAATAATAATGATAGATTGCATTGGCGTACAGTGAATTTTTGAAAGGGGATGAAAATAAATGTATTTAGGATATTTAGAGTAGATTAATTTAGTTACGAAAATATGCTTCCAAATTAAACTTGCTATGTTCTTCCGTAAACACCATTTTAACGTAACGATTTGAATAAATAACAGTATAAAAGATAAAACAAACTGTATTCACAATACGTAAAGCCGCTGACTTTTACAAATGTCGGTAGCCGTTAAATTCATGCTATTTTTTTTTTCGTGGAAGATAATTTTGATCATAATCAGAACTTTTTCAAGTCACCTTGACTTCCAATCAATCTGGATCACTCTGTATATATATATATATATATATATATATATATATATATATATATATATATATATATATATATATAGGCGCGTAGGCGTGCGGTAATATAATAACAAAAATTATAATAAAATATTATGCTGATGAAGTAGAAATCGATGTTTCTAATGATTTATTATCATCATTACTTTTGTTTTGATTTTCTATCCATTCTTCAAATGTTAACTGAGTCTCATCTAAATCATCATCTTCAACTTGAAAAGAATTTTTGTCAGATTCATCATCGGTATTATGGAACTTCATTTAAAATTGAGTCTTTTGTAGAATCAATTGATAATGCAATATCCGCATCCACTTTAACTTTTTACCTCTCGCTAATAGAGGTATTGGATTCATGCTAAAAATCGCATATCCAGATTTTATTGAATAAGCACGTTTTAAGGTCCCTACAATCCGATTTTAACATTTTTACGATGATGTCTGTGTGTGTGTGTGTGTGGATGTGTGTGTGTGGGATGTTGGAAGGACGGTTACTCAAAAACTATAAGACTTAAAATTTGTTTAACAACGTATTTCCCAATCGGACATTCATGGGAAGATCTGAAAAGGTTTTGGTAACAATTGGACAACCGGAAGTAGAAGATTCTTGAAAAAAAATCTTCTAAATATTATTTTTTGAAATTTTTTCTTGATAATATTAAAGAAAAATAAATTCTCTTTCTCATACATTTAAATATTTTTATACATATTTTATAGATTTAGAGATAAAAGGAATATAATATATAAAATAATGTTGTAATTAATTTTACAACCGAAAGGATGCCATGAAAAATAGTTGCAAATTTAAATTATTTGTAACTGACAGATAAATGTCAGTGTCAGAAATAATGAGTAATGAAAGAAAAATGTATTTGGAGAATCCCTTAATTCTTGATCTGTGACTATTATGGAGATGACAAGTCTAGGTTGAAGGACTTAAATTTGTTTCAAACATTATGGGACAATGTACACCAGTACTGTAGACTAGATTAACTTTGAATTGCGAAAAAGCTATCAAATTCTTCTCAAGTAAGTTGTAAATATTGACAAAATTACACATCGATATAAGAATAATCGGAGTGCAATCTATCCGTCACTTTATTAAAGGGAATTAAGGTTATTTAGATATAACAAGTATGAAAAAATAAAATGTAAAAGAAGATATATAAGAACAGATGCACAATCCAGATATATACATTTTAGACCGCCCAAAATTAATGTTTTTACTAGAAGAATATGAAGAGAAAGTAAACAAAATTGTTCGAATTGAAAATTGCTGTTACCAGCCTAATATTTATATATGGTAAACTCTACTTTGTAATTTATTGTAACATAATTTATGGTAAATATCTTTATGTTGAGACATGCTATTATTGAATAATAAAGAAGTTTATACGTCATAGATTTATATGAATATATTATTTGTATTTATAAAAATATTCTTTGCTTTATGCATACAGCCAGGTAAAATATACGGCGAGAGGTTATGTGCTGGCCACATCAGATTTTTTTTTAGTAGTAAAAGAATTTTTTATATTGCATTTATTACTTATTTTTGTTAAACACTTTTATATTGAATATTTAACAGGCTGAAACATGGGGTGAGCAGAGAACAAAATGGTATAAAGTTTTGTGGGTATAAAGTATAAACAAATACGCAGCGCCAATATATTTTAGGGCGGCTGGCGCCAGTGTTTATAATTAAAGACGAGTGTGGTAGGTATAGACGGTCTCGAATATGTATATTCTGGAATATACAAATAGTTTTATACGATACACACAAATTTATGTGTAAAACACGTTCTAAAATTATTATTTCTTTTATAAAAATAATTTAAATTTATTAGTAAAATTTTTGGGTGGGCCAAGACTTCTAAGAGGTGTGCCATGAACCCCTCCCCGTAGGTACGTCCCTGTTCTGGCAGCAATGTCCTTTATTTTGGCTCTTGACAGTACTAACATATAGGAAAGTTGAGACGTATTAGACGTAATATGAGATATTATTCTATTTAATACGTGTAAATTGAAAATCAAACTAGAAGCTAGTTTGTAAAGCAGCAACATAACTATTACCTAGCTATCTAATAGACCATAATTTGTTTGTAGTCATAAGTGGGTAATAATTAGGTATATCACAGTAATTACTCCTCTAAGATTTGTAATTAGCAGTGGTAGCGTCATTTATTTACAGTGTTCATGCTCATGATAAATTCATTATTGCATGCACTTAACAACTAATGCAAACCTGAGCCACCCTTTTGTTTTGGAGCGCAGGTTCATAACATAATTATAACTAAACAATGTTTGTATGTACGTCTAAAAGCTGTAACTATACATTCATCTCAACTTTGAGACGCTGAGACATGACATGGGAAAGCAAAGTTTGTGTGCTGTGTTTGGATAGTCTTATTCACTTAAAAATCCAATTTGGTCATCACATCGACTTTTTCCCTTCTTATCGTCTTTGTGTTATGATGCATGTATTATTTCATTGTTGAAATAAAGATTTTTTTAAAATAAATGTCCGAATAACAGTTGCAGATAGTTTCAACAATTAATAGCAAAGAACAAATAACTGTTAAAATCAGAATACACTAGAATCAAAATATATCAAAGTCTGACAATTTGAAATACAGGTTTATGTTTAATAAATTAAAATATCAGTCAAAACTAATATTATAAAATAACCTAAACCTTTTAGTAAAAATTGATGTATTAATTAGTTAAATATGAACGTTTTGTCGCAGTAAATTTTTAAATAAAAGGTATGTTTTATTTTATAGGTTATGGATATCAAATATTCATTGGTGCTGATTAATATATATCTAAATATGAAGCGACCAATAATAAAACGTTGCACTTTTAAAAACCTGTTTGCTGAACTCTGATTATATTGATTCTACAAAATATTGGTAAACAGAAAAGCATGATATTTAGTACGTACAAAAAAATATGTTGGTGTAAAAAAACGTGTTCAAAAATATTTATACAGAACGTATTAATCCGTACAATAAAGTTGAAGCGTACGAAATAAGGATGATAAATATGTACAATGAAAATTTTATCCGTACAAAAAAGATTGATTTATACAATATATGTAATTGAATTGTATAATTAAAAAATAAATAATTAACTTTACATACCCGAACCTACCATAACTTAATTTAAACTGAAAACTTTTTAAGGTACGGAAAGTTGGCACAACCATTCCGTCACAATCACATGAAATCATTTAGAAAATTTAGTACTCATCAATTACTAATTAATTACCCAAAAAAACTATTATTTAAAACTAAATTGATTGTACAGCAGCACTAATTTTTGTCCAGCATTAATTTCGGCCCGTCCTCCATCCCACTGAAAACCACGGTTAATGTAGTTCTTGTCGTCCCTGAAAAGTTAAGGATGTTATATTAAGGCATCGATGGGAGTCAACACGGAGCGAAGCAGAGTGTTTGGCTTCTGGCGGATCGCCAGTGTAGCGATTTGGTTTAAATTTGGTTTTTGAGTAATTAATTAGTAATTTAAGAGTACTAAATTTTCTGCCTGATTTCGTGTGATTGAGTCTGAATGGTTGTACCAGCTTCAAGTAACTAACTTTTTTCGTATAAATTATATTTTTCATAAGTTCCAACTTTTAACTTAATTGTAGAAAATAATATTGTTTTGTAATAATTATAATTTATTTTCTATGAAACAGCAATTAAGTTACGTCATAATTAATTATTTTTGTACCTACTAATAATTTGTGTTTGTACCAATTCATATTTTTATTGTGCAAAACAATCTTGCACTCAATAAATTTTAGCTAATGAAAAATAGAATATATTATTAATTGCAATTTGCAATATTTAGTAGGTAACGTATTGTTTCCTGAATTATCTATATTTAAATCTCGTTTAAAGCCAATGTGAACATTTCATTTAACTTTAATAATTCCTGTTTTTCATTTTACAAAACCAAGTTTATAAGTCTTAGTAACGCTGCTAAAAGTTTTAACCAATAGAAACAAATTTAAAGCCTGTCATTTTCATGTTTTATTCAGTGTTCGCAATTATTAATGATAATTTGCCATAGAAAGTTGCTAATACATAACAATTTTCTCACAAAATAGTGGTGAATATCATATTAACATTTATTGAAACATGCTGAAATGTAGATAGAACGAAAAGAATAAAATATGTCATGATAGATTTATGATGGTTGATTGTAAAGGGTGCTAATCTGGCGTGATCTCTTGGCCTCTCAAAACTGTAGTGAAGGAAACACCACAAAGATCATATTCGTGCAATTTGAAGATGGAAAATAATTTTTTAATTTAATTTCAGTGGTATTCGAATCCAGGCTGTCAGAACCATAAGCTGACACGTAACGCATTTAGACACGCGCCTTATTTTTATGTATTTACTACATAATTATTGTCAATTATCACTATGTACGTGTTAAAATACAGTAGTTCCCCTTTAACAAATAACAAACCATAACCTGCCATCAAAAAAGGTACTTTATAGCCTAGGTTTATAACAGAACAAGTTACAAATTTATCATTTATTAAATATTTGAGTAAAAAATTAACAATAAGCATAAATATGTATGATATCGTATGTTTTATAAGTATAAATGAAGTAATGGCCTGCCTATAGCAACGAAAACGTTGCACTGTGCAGACGATCCGAAAGTTTGTTATAAACTAAAAATGAATAAAAATATAGTTCGTTACTACGAAAATTCGGTATACCCAGATTATGAGCGAAAAATTGATAAAAAATATAGTTTGCTATATACGAAAGATCGTTATATCGCGGTTCGTTATGTGTGGAAAAAATAACATTGAATTTAAGGCTGTTTCTTACATGCCTTTAAAAGCGGGTTCGTTATAAGTGAACACCACTGTAGATTGTTAAAGTAAATAAAAACTTTTACTGTTTATTTCTAATTGTGGGAAAAAAACTGAAATTAAGTGTAAAGTGGTCAGTTTGTCGCCTTGTCTTGAGCAATGTGAATCTTTTTGCTGAGAAGAGAGAACTCGTTAAAGCAGTAGCAGTGCTCTTGTTTCAGTGTAAATCTTCGAGAACAAACCGAAGACGCGTGCCGGTCCAGCACCGATCTGTTTACCACGTTAAGTGAAGCAACGTGCTGCTAATGCTTTTGTTCGAGAAAAACTGTTTCTAGAGCACTTTGGACATCAATCTCAATTTATATCATATTTGTCAGATGAGCGGTAACATTGCCGCATTTGTGAAAAAACATTTTTCATAAAGATTCGTTGAAAACAAGTATTATGTTTAAATAATCATCACCATATGGTGATATGACCGCGAACATTTTCTTACGTTGTGATTGCTAGAAAAGTAATCATTAATCATATTCATTCATCTATAATACTCACATAAAACTCAAGAAAATACAAATTTATTATTTTCTTGCCATTCACTTAACTTTTTTACCTAATACTTTACAGAACAAATAAATATAGTAAACAAAACATTTTGTTAATAAGTATAGGTAGTTTGTTTCTAAACTAACAATAAGTGTAATAAACTAAAAAAAAATCTTAGTTTCATATATGCTCTAGTAACGATCACGCTCATAAAATCAAATTTAGACTATAGTTACTTTCAACTAACCTCAAGAATTCATACATTAGAGTTTACATATACATATGTACGTACTCGTATAATATTACTCAAATGAAACAAATCCCTCAGGTTCTCTATATTTTGTGTAAAATAATTCGTAAGTTTTCTTTTTACATTAAATTGAATTTATAACTTGAAAACCGGGAATACATTACACCACATATGCTACTTAAACAACTCCACCAATTTGCATGAGTTTCAATTTAAATCTAAAGACCCATTTATTTTACTATTTAGCTCAAGCAAAGTAGAAACTGCTGAAACGGCTCATTACAAAATTAAACGGTAGATTTCTGTACAATCAATCAATATATAATTTGTGTTACATATACATTTCATTAAAGTTAAAAATATATTTAGATTTTAATTTAATCAAATAAATAGATACATGAATTTCTATGTTCTTTAATTATAAATCTGATCATAATTTTAATTATTATATTTATTTGCGTAGTCAATATAAAATAGGCTATACGACTACAAATTATAATTAAAATGATTTAAAACAACAACAAACCATTAGCCTGTTTCAACACTTCAATGTAGGCTCTATGCTCGGTTCTATGTATTTTTAAGTGTTTCTATCAACAATGCTAACACGAATTAATTCATTTATTTTAACTATTTATTACAAATATTTTTACGAATAAATTAATTATTACAATAAATGTTGCGCATTATACTTATCTTCAAAAATATTTGTTAATCCACATTGGTCATGAATACACAATGAAAAAGTGTTTTATAGAACACTTTTTTACCTCCCGCTACCCAATTTTAACATTTTTACGATGATGTCTGTGTGTATGTCTGTGTGTGTGTATGTGTGTGTGTATGTGTGTGTGTATGTGTGTGTGTATGTGTGTGTGTATGTGTGTGTATGTGTGTGTGTGCATGTGTGTGCATGTGTGTGTGTGTGTGCATGTGTGTGTGTGTGTGTGTGTGTGTGTGTGTGTGTGTGTGTGTGTGTGTGTGTGTGTGTGTGCGTGTGTGTGCTCTAACTCAAATACTATAGTTCAGAAAATTTTGAAACCTTGTACTCTTATATAGAAAGGTGCCATTAGATTTTGGTGTAAATCAGATAACCGGAAATAGCACTATACTAGAAGCTCAAAGTAGTTTTTCCCCGAAAAATACTTGTAAATGTTATTTTTTCGTGGTTTGTTTCTATAAAAACTAAAGTTTTATAAATATTCTACAGGTTTGAGTTAATATTTTATGGATAAATTTATAAAATTATCTATAATTCCAATTCCGGAGCCTACGCTTTAAACACTCCATGGTTACACAGTTCAGATCTCAAATGTATGTAACTAACAGATATATGTCACTGTCAACAAACTAATCATTTCAATAATAGTAACGTTTTAAAAAAGAAAATAGTAAATGGAACAAGAATTATATGGAAAGGAACTTAATACAATTTCCTGCATAAATAAATATGTAGGAATATAGATAAGATAATAAAAATTTATATCATCACGACATATTACCCATTGCTGAGTGAGCCAATCTGCTTTGTACACAGATGTCGATAATAATGATGACATATTTGTACCATGCGGGCGTTTACCAGGCGTCACTTCACGCGAATCTGGGGACTCGGGTTCTATCCCGACCGACGCCAAATATTTTAGAATTTTAAATGGCACAAAATTGACCTATGTGGTGCACTCTCAACGCCAGCAATGAATATAGGTAAGTATATAAATAAAATCAATTATATCAACACGGCATATTACCCATTGCTGGGTGTACCAATCTGCTTTGTACACAGATTTCGGTAACGATGATGACATATTTGTACCGTGCGGGCGTTTACCAGGTGTCACCTCACGAACACTTATTGCTGGCGTGGAGAGTGCACCACAGGGGTCATTTTAGTGCCATTTAAAATTCGAAATATTCGGCGTCGGTCAGGATCAAACCCAAATTTAATTTCAAGTATTTATATGAATAAAAATTAAATTAAACGGGAGGTATTGTGTTGGCCACATCAGATTTTTTATATATTGTGTTCAATTGCGTATCGAAAGAGCCTTCATTTCGATACGATACGCATTTTTTTGTTTTAGAAGGTTTGGTGCTAGATGACATTTACATACGTTCATAAATTAAAAGTGACATGAACTTTCAAATAGTTGAATAAATGTCAATCCAATGTTACCAACTACAACATTACACATACAAATTCCATAAATTAACTTGGTTTAATATAGCAGTTTTTTAAAAATGTTTTAGTTTAAATGTCGCAAAATATACAAAAATAGTATAAAGGATTAATTTTATCAGATTTGTTTTCGCACTTGTCATTTAGAAAAATCGCCAGGGCTCGTTTCCTAAATTTTGACGCGTGCAAAAAAAACATGTCTCATAAAACTCGTTCTATAATATAACTATTGTGATGTGGAAGTTTAAATAGAAATAACTAACTCTTCTAAATCCCATTTTTGTGACGTCTATGATGCAGACACCATTAATCCCTTGATTAAATCTACGACGAACCCTTATCAACCCTTACACTCATTTAGTGTAAGGGTATACTTTGAGGCTTACGATCGGGAATTTAATTCGCAGATTTTCTTTATTTAAATTTTCTATTTTGCTGTTACGAACCTTCGGCGTTATTAAAATATAAAGTTTTACTTAACAGTTTTTCTTTTGGTATAAATTTTCAATTTTTGATTTTACGGAGGTAAACCGCTGTATATCTTCACCCGTATCAGAGGATTGGAGCTTTACGTCCTCGTTGATCAAAGGACTTTAATATTTGCATTTGAATGAATTATTTATTTGAACGTAGCTTTTGCTCCTATATAATTAGACAAACATAACTTATAGGTCTACGGAGTATTTTATACGAAACCGTTCAGATATTAAAAATGTAAAACTCGGTCAATTGCCCCTATAAATTATAAAACATTTTACTCATATTTTAAAT
Organism: Harpalus rufipes; assembly: GCA_951394225.1. NCBI lineage: Eukaryota > Metazoa > Arthropoda > Insecta > Coleoptera > Carabidae > Harpalus > Harpalus rufipes. The sequence goes on from OX596277.1 coordinate 26,688,669, forward strand.
TTTTAAACTTGGAAAATTACTTATAATATAAAGCTGCCATTATAAGCGGGCCATCAATGCTACCTTTTACGGTAGAAAAGATATTTGAACAGTTATACAAAAAAAATACTGTTTTTCGAAAAAAATAATAGGTACTAGAAAATTCTAAACACATTAAAGTGAGCATGTTAAAATACGAATAATATTCAAGTGGAATGTTACATTATATTTATAAATACTATTAATTGAAAATTCTGTTTAACATAATATTTATGTAAAAATAAGTGATAACGAACATATTACAATTTGAAATTACATTAAGATTCATGGTATAGGTATATACATTTTATAACAAAGTAATTGTTGACAGGTACTCTGTTTCATAAAAGAAAAACATGATATTAATATTATTATAAATTTTAAACTTAAATATGTTAATAATTAATTTGTAATGTTTTTTATCCAGTAATATGGAATATTTTTATTATACGTAAAGTATGCTTCTTAAATTACTCTATTTTGAATACGGAATTTCATAATTGAATATTATATTGGATATAACAATTGTTTTGAATTTATATAACATTTGTCGAGAAAATTGTACCTACATGTTGTCCAATTAAACCATTTTGCTGTATTTTGAAATAAGAAAGTTGGCAGTGATCTCGGCAGTGCCAGTGATGGTCTACTTATTTTTTCGCTTTACATTTAAATTTCGTATTATATATCTTTATATAAATTAAACCTTATTATGATATAGTGAATTTAAAATGAAGTAATTTTCAGCCAAGTTGATTTTAAATATGATAATTTAAAGTTTCAACGGTGCTCTGTATTTATGAAGGGAAAATTAGTTTGTTTTTGTACTTTTAAACAAACTTTGAGCAGTGTATACCACCACATCTAAATTATTTGCCGTAATGTAGGTATGTTGTTTTACATTTATCACATTATAACCTTATCTAACTTTGTAACTAAGTTCATAAAATCAGAATTAATTAGTGTAAATATTTAAAAGTTTGGAAAACATTGGAAACTTGCCTTAAGTTTTTCATTTCCTCCTTGACTTGGACGAGTTCGTCACTCTTGGCCAGAGTTTCCCTCATATTATCCTCAATGAGTTGGATGTCTTCCCTCCTACGATCCAACAAAGCCGTCACCTGTTTACTGAGCACTCTCAACTGCTCTTGCAGATCACTAGCGTCGCCCACGGCGTCAGCGTCGGTACACAGCACGAGCGCGAGCGAAAGCGCCACGACCACCACACTGCTACTCCACACTGCCATGCTGGAGATTTCTTCGCGACTGTTGCGCGCCTCAACCACCCGCTGCCTTTATACGCAGCCCTCCGACTCCGTGCGCTTGCGCCACACACGACAGGTGTGCATTGTTGGCGAGGTAGCAGCTGATGCTTCTTGTCTCAGCATCATGCCAGCTTACCTCCACAACTGCCTTTTACAACACAAAAAAAAATACTTTGAATTAATTTGTTGATTTTTAAAACTTCCAGACCCGCATCAAATTTATACCATGCTGATGCTGATGAATTTTTAACACTTGTTTCTCTTTTATCTTAGAAATAATTGGATAACTACAACAAAATATTTTAATATATCTAAAAAAAATTATAATACATTTTTTAAATATAAATTGATTCAAGGTTTATCCAAAAGAATGCATATAACGATTGAGCTGCGGTAGGCGCGAATTCTTTAAACAAACTGTTGGTTTAAAGTTTTTAAAACTTCGTAAAAAACATGGGTACTATTATTAATTATTATCATTCCAGTCTCATTCGAATGAAACTCTAAATAATACATATTATTAATAAATATTAATAAATATTTGAATATTCACCGATAACTCTTATTTTTGTTTTATAATATAAGACAAGAACTATATGACAATAAATTTGACTATGTAATTAAAAGAAATCATAGAAAGTGACACAGGGATATGCGGGTGGTGTATAACAATACAAGTTTTAAAAATTGAAAAAAAAGTACATACTTCCAAGTTTTGATGTCTAGCGCACATCGTATTGTTTATAATTATGTATGTATCAGTATCCTCTCATTGATGCTCTAATGCCTAACGTATTCGATGTTTAATTGACGACACTGCCCAATAACAACATGATTGTTTATTTTTAGCTCCTGGTAGGTACCCTACCCTAGTTATTGAAGGTAAAGGAATGATGCTAAAATTCACAAAGTAACGATATTTCGATAAATAAGCACATAATTTAAGGTCCCTGCAGTCCGATTTTAAGAATTGTACGATTATATTAGTAGGTGTGTGTAGGTGTACTACACCTACTAGAGCATTTTGATAATTCGTATTTCAAGTTTCTATTAGGTAAAATAAAAACCCATTAAATTTTCAAGTATTTGGCACAGTTGTTATGGAAAAGATATATAATAATAAAAGTAAAAAAAAATCTACACGTTTGCTTTAGCTACCGGGTATTTACTTTTTTTTATTAACCATTGGAAATATAATTGTAAAATTTTCACGTGGTTGTAATTTCTGCCCTATTAATTTTAGAACAAAATACAAAAAATGCTCAGAATTAAAAAGGCAAAATAAAATTTATCTTTCAGCTATTTGCAAAATGCCATAAACAATAAAAAAAAAATATGAAAATAGTTACATTGCTTAAGTTTGGTAAATAACATCATTGACATGTATTATAAAGTTTTAATAAGTACATATTGGCTTTATTAAATTATTTACCAGTAATTATGGAAACATTTATACCATTAAAAAAACCAATGGAATATTCTACAACTATTCTATTCTAATTGAATTATCATAATATTATATAACAAGACGATTGAAAATTCTCGATTATACGAAACGTGTTGCCAATAGGTAACTCGTTGAGTATTTCGAGAATTTTTGATTGTCGAGTTGTATACAGGTAGACTATATCATGAATAAAAATAAAATAAAAAGTAAACAGCAAATTCAACGTAGGTCTGTTGTTTGCTTTCTGCGAGAAACGTCAAATTGTATGCCACAAGCTAACCAATTTTTTTAAGTATAGCGTAGCCGTATACAATATATTGGAATGCTCGTATTTCAAAATAAAATTACACTAACAACAACAATGCAGTTTCTAGACTTGTGATGTTTCCTGTGCTTGTGATTAAATAATTATTTGTTTACTCGTCAAATTTTTATGTCAATAATGTCTTGCTGTCAAATAATAGAGGCGTTCAATTATTTGTTTCGGTACACTCGGAGCTGTCAGTGTCATTTCAGAGGTCTACTTAAAGCACACAAACCATGATTTTTCTGCTCAAAGTCTAAATACAGATTTATTTTTGTACTCGATTAACTCGATACTGTGTTCGAAGGAAAAAGATCTTACTCTACACAATCCGTAAATAGAATTCAAAATGTTTCTGATTGACAGTTCTGAGTACACAGCACAAAATAATCAAACGTACATACATGTAAATGAATATACGAATGTTGGTATATTCGAATATATCAAGGTTCGTATATTTGTTCACCATGGTTACTTAATACGTGGTAACTATAAGGAAAATTACGCATTCTTATTGGTTTATAATTTAATGAATGATATAGTCATGTATAATATCATAAGTGGTAATTTTTTTCCGGATTTTTTACCTCTCGCTAAGAGAGGTATTGGATTCATGCTAAAAATCACATATCCAGATTTCAATAAATAAGTACGTTTTAAGGTCCCTACAATCCGATTTTAACATTTTTACGATGATGTCTGTGTGTGTGTGTGTGTGTGTGTGTGTGTGTGTGTGTGTGTGTGCGTGTGTGTGTGTGTGTGTGTGTGTGTGTGTGTGTGTGTGTGTATGTGGGATGTTGGAAGGACGCTTACTCAAAAACTATAAGACTTAATATTTGTTTAACTACGTATTTCCCAATCGGACATTCGCGGGAAGATCTGAAAAGGTTTTGGTAACAATTGGACAACCGGAAGTAGCAGATTCTTGAAAAAATCTTCTAAATACTATTTTTTCAAAATTTTTGTTGGAAATAAATAAAGAAAATTAAATTCTCAATCTGACACATTTAAATTTTTTAATATATCTCGTATAGGTTTGGAGATATAGTATATAATGATATAGAATAATCTGTTGTACAAAAATAATCTCGTTGCCTAAAAAACAGTTGAGATATTTAAATGTTTATAATTGACAAATAAATGCAAAATATCAGTGTCAAAAATCAGATTTTTCTGGGAGGTACGAGTACATTTAATATATATTATTGTATTATTAATTAAATATATATTTAAATTATAGGTGTTAATATTACACATATCCTTAAGAAATACCGCTAATACTGTCAATGAATTTGAAGAATTTTGAACATATTAGAAGAGTATGACAAAATTCCTCATAGAACGTAAGAAGATACAATTTCAATTATTATGTGTACAAGAAATGTTAAGTTCGTTACTTATAGGGCGCGAGCAGTCATGTGACTGTGTTGGCTTTGGCACGCAGATATGAGGATCCGTGTCAGAATGACGGCTAGTAGTTATTTACATAGATGTCACAGTTGTCATAATTTTTCATTCAAAATTTAAAAATATTCTGATGTTTATTTGTCATCAATAGTATGGAATATACTTGTCGAGGAAAATAATCCACATGGATTTGAAAAATCATGATGTTTTAAATGAAAAATTATGATACTTGACACCTATATGTACATTATTATTAGATGTCATTCTAACACAGGCCTCCATATCTGCTTGCCAAGGCCAACAAGGTCACATGACTGCTCGCGCCCTATGCAACATAAAATGAAAATGGCGAGAGGTATTGTAATGGCCACAACAGATTTTTTTTAGATTGTGGCGAGAGCTTGTTGCCTAGCAATTTATCGAGTGACATTGACAAAAAATATCACGAGCTGTCAGCAATCGGAAAGTTTTGCCAATATAAAATTTAACCACAAATGGTGACTATTTTCAAAATAAAAATCAGGTAATAATTTTTTTTGACAAAAATCTTTAAATTTTTATTGTGTTTTTAGGTGTTTCAATGTTCAGATTCGTCTCATTTTTGCTTTTTCAATGTTCAGATTCGTCTCATTTTTAATAAAAACTGAAAACACTGGAAATATACGCACTTTGACAAGTATATAAACAATATGTTTCTAGGTACCCTTAAAACGTCAAAAAAATTCATTTATCAAAACGCGTTTATCTATTCGCTCAAAGATACGAAAAAAATTTTGTGATAGTGTTTTGTCGAAATTAAACTTGATAACTAGGTAGAATTATCAATTTGGATTGGTTTGTAAATTTATGAGTGAAATAGTAAGCAAAATAACATTTCAAACACGTGAAAATATTCTTACATTAAAATCTTTCCATGATTTTCGAGCCAAAATGAAAATAAATAAATAATGATAATAGCAATTAGATATCAATTAATGAACTATTATCTATCAAACTCAAACAATAAAACTGTTTGAATCGTATGCCTTGTTTTCCATGACACTATCGCATGACAGGATCGTATTATACCAATAAATTTTATGTATTTTTTTTAATTCTGAACTGTTTTGTATTTAAACATTTGCTCTAAAATTAATACAGCAGAAATTACAGACATATACAAAATTTACCATTTTATTTCCTATGGTTCATAAAAATAGTAAGCCCCCGGCATATATATTTTAGGGACATATTTATAAAATAGTTCATTTTTCTAAATCTTACAGTCTATATTTTTGATATCTGGATGTACATATTAAATGGGCCACTACTGATATCTGGAGAACTGTAACATTAAAAAGAATATTAAATTGGCAAACTATTCCTAATTAACAAGCCTAATATAATAAACAGAAAAAAATGACTAGTGATTCTCAAAATACGGGATTTAACTTGTTTTATTTTAAAAGGAGCGTAAGTATATACTTATACTTATTCGCTTGTTCACTAGAAAATTTAATTCTCAATCTCACAATCTGTTAGAGATGTATTGACTACCGACTATTAGTTGCGTAAGCCGACTATCCGGCTATTTTTCTAGTAGGCGAATACTTGGTAAAAAGAACGATTAATCGGCTTAGTATTTGATAAGCTATGCTAAGCTATGTACTGTAATGTTTATTTATTTGGGTAAAGTGTAAAAATCAATGAAATATTATTAATTAAAATAAATGTTGACTAAACTATAAATAATTAAGAAAAATATTATAAAAATAACGATTACTATGATTAAATAAATATAACACTAATTTAAGACTAACAGCGGTAATAATAAATAAGGGTTAAATTCAGAATAGCTTCCTTTTAACACAGGAATAGTTTATCACGAACTTAACTCACAAATGCATAATTATAACAGCGTTAATAATAGACAAGGGTTAAGTTCAGACTAGCTTCTTTTTAACACAGGAATAGCTATTCCTAGTTTATCTCGAGCTTAACCCAAAAATGTATAATAATAAACAAGTAATAAAACTTAACTGTAGAATAAACTCTCCATAAACGTCATTTTAACAGAGGGTTAAGACATATTCTCGGAATACCTAATCTGGAAATCGGAAATTATTTATTATTATTACCGCGGTATTAATATTATTAAACACAACACTATAGGATTATTTATTAAGAAATAACATAAGACTATTTATTTACACGATATTTATTTTACTATGTATTTTCATTTATTTCACTATGCATTCTAATCTTACACTGTCGGTTGGTTGCAGACTATACAGCTGATCACGCGAGAATGAACCAGCAATTATCTCCGTTATGAAGCAAGATAGGGGTTATCTTCAAATAAGAAAAATTACTACAGGCAATATGGGCAATAACATGTCGTAACAAAGAAAGTTCTATTACTTCCGGTTCCGAAGTACGTGATACCAACTTTGAAATTTCAAATGGAACATACTATATTTTTTATATTTTCGAAAATTACACAAAATTTGCTTTACAATGATAGTAAACAAGTCGGACGTTGTATTATTAAAAAGTAAAATGGCGGACGTATGAAATATCTTAAAGTTAAGGAATTGTGGAATTTTGTTTTATTGGATTTGTTGCCTAGGTTACGTTATATACATGAATTTATCTTTAAAAATATCATCATCTATGAACAAAAAACAATAAAATTTCACACACTTGATTTTTTTTCATTCACTATATTCATATTTCAAACGTCCGCCATTTTATTTTTTAATAATACAACGTACTACTAATTTACTGCCATTGTAAAGCAAATTTTATGTACTTTTAAAAAAAAAAAAAAAATATAGTATGTTCCATTTGAAATTTCAAAGTATCACATACTTCGGAACCAGAAGCAACAGAACGCTTCTTGATACATCTTATTGCCCATATTGTCTGTAGTAAATTTGTTTATTTGAAGATAACACTATCTCGTTTAATAACGAAGATAATTGCTGGTTTATTCTCACCTGATCACCCTGTATATGTATATTTATATCACTATTTATTTATATCACCATCTTGTTACGATGGTCACTAGATTTGAAATAATTTTCGTGTTTAGCGTTGTAGTCTTGTGGTTAGCAAGCTAGTTTTTTGATAAAGTATATTTAATCAAATCGAAGTTCAAATCCCACAAGTGAAAATGTTGTTTTTGCATTTGTATTACTTACAATGTAATTGTTTGATTATATTGTATGTTGTTTGTTGTAAAATGTATTATTGTATTTTGTTTAAAGTTGCTAATGTTTGTAAATTTATTACTTACAAGGCAGGTGCCGCGTGGTCCAGTGGTTAGCACGTTCGATCGGCGCGCTGGGGATCCTGAGATCGATTCCACATGATTTTGTATTTTTATAATTTTTATTTAAAACAGCGAGTATTTGCATGATGACTAGAATCGTGTTTAAACCATTTTACGTATTTTTAAACGGGTTTTTGGGGTATAAATACGGATCCATACGACAGTTTTAGGAGAGAGAGTGTGTGCTCTCTCAAGGGAGCGTTAGCTCGCCATCGAGCCTAGAGTGCCGTCTACTGCGAACCTGGTGAGTGCCGGGCGAGCAAGTTGATTATGACCTTGTCTGCCTCTGACTCAGCGCTGTTGGTGTGTGCCCGCAGCTCGTGAGAGAGTGCAGGTGTACCGTACCGGTGTCCGTAGTCGGTTGTTTCCGTACAGTGGAGTTTACCACTGTGTACCGTAATCGCCATTGTCGATGAGTGTTGGTGTGTGCCAACACGATCCCGTTTCCGTTCCGAAATCGCGATTGTTGATGAGTATTGTCGAACGACAACACTGTTACCGTTTACGTTCCGTTCTCTATAACTTGGGTGTGTGCCATTTTTAATCTTCCGTTATCAACTTTGGTGTGTGCCATTATTGACCGTCCGTACCGTTGTCCCGTAACTCTGGTGTGTGCCATTGTTACCCGTTCTTAACCCCCCCCCCCAATGTTGACCGTTTGCTATAATGAAAAATCCTGCAAGTATCGCTGATTTAGTTATGATTATTTCCCGTTTATTTGCTAGCGATTGATTTTTTACTTCCCGCCACCCTTGGTAAGGGCGGTATAGGGATCGAGCTAAAAATTGCATATCGAGATTTTGGTAAATGACCACGTTTTAAGGTCCCTAAAATCCAATTTTAACATTTTCACGATGATGTCTGTGTGTGTGCGTGGGCGTGTGTGTGTGTGTGCGTGTGTGTGTGTGCGTGTGTGTGTGCGTGTGTGTGTGTGTGTGTGTGTGTGTGTGTGTGTGGATACTCTTTATGCTCTAACTCAAATACTATCATTCAGAAAGTTTTGAAACCATGTATTTCTCCCTTATTCTAGTATGGAAAGAAGCCATTAGATTTTGGTGGCAATAGGATAACCGAAAATGGCAGTTTACTTGAAGCTCAAGATAGTTTTTCTTCAAAAACTACCTTAAATGTATTTTTTTCTCAATTTGTTATTATAAAAATTAAAGACTACAAGATAGTTTTTCTTCAAAAAATACCTTTAAATGTAATTTATTCGCAATTTGTTTTTATAAAAATTAAAGATTATTTCATTTTCTACAAGTTTGTTTTAATACTTTTTCCATATATTTTATGGATAAATTTATAAAGTAATACAAAAATTATATCTCGGAGCTTGTGTTTTAAACACATCTCCGTGGTTACATAGTTCAGCTCAAATATATGTAACTGACAGATAAATGTCACTGCCAAAAAAATAATCATTTCAAATTAATAATAGTACCGTTTTAAAAGAAAAATTATAAATAGAATAGTTTTATGGAAAGGAACTTAAAATACATAATTTCTAGCATTAGTAAATATGCAGGTATGTTATTAAATAAAGAAACAAATTGATATATTATCACGGCATTTTATCCATTTCTGGGTGTGCTAATCTGATTTAAACACACATTTCGGTAATGATGATGACATATTTGTATTGTGCGGGCGTTTACCACAAGGGTTAATTTTATGCCATTTAAAATTCGAATTATTTGGCGTTGATCGGGATCGAATCGGATTTCCCAGATTCTCGACCAGACATCAGGCACGCGGCAACGAGACCTTATAAGTAAATGGCGGGAGGTATTGTGTTGGTCACATCAGACTTTTTCATTTTGTTTTGTTATTATAGTTTTTAATACATTTTAATAAAATATTAAAATTTAGTATATTTGATATCATTGTCAAAAACCGAACTCTGTTTCCACTAAGCTACCCGATCCCTTTTTGGCATTCAAGCCACTCTTTTCAGCGACGCTACAAGAGCATCCTATTCAGGATCTACCACCTCTCCTGTGATGTGTTACCGACCGACCGATTGGCGCCCGAGCAACCGTTTGACAACACGGAGAATTACAGAGGACGTCCAGTAAAGGTTGTAGATACAGAGGCCCCTCCGTTTGGCCATTTTACAATCTAAATGTCTACCTTCTACTAAATGTACTCAACTCTTTCCGCTCACTGAACTGAACTGGACTCAACTCAACTGACTCTCCAGAGCTGTTTACTGTCTTTTACATAAGCGCCGACTGTTAAAAATTTTCGGGGCCTGGATTTTTGAGCAATTATTGTTAAGGAGTAATATTTTTTAGGGTTAAATCATATGAATAGAGTATTTTTTAAAGAATTTGTAGAAGTTTTCATTAAAAAAAAACGTCAATTTCTAATCCATAAACATTTTAGTATTAGGTTTTAGCAACACAATGCAAAAAGTTTCATTGAAATTGATTCATTGGAATTGGGTTCCTGGATTTTTTAGTTTTCATACCTAACGACACTCCATTAGTACGCAAAACATATCAATTCATTGTTCTGATCACTATTTTGATGTTTGTAATCAGTTAGGGACATTCTTATTCTGCTAATCAATTATTTAAATGTAGTTTTCATTATGTTTATCATGTGTTAAATCATTTAATAACATATTATTTATAATATTCGATTAAGCTGCGAAGAATCCTCTTTATCATACTTACTTGTAGAAAATAGTAGTTTTTTAGGTACAAATATATTTTAAATTTTAACAATATCGTTTTTTCTCTGTTAAAAAAATACACACAAATTTAAATATTTAACATGTTTATCAGATATTGTTTTTAACTTTGATAGTACCGCAAATATTTTAATTTGCAGTAGGATTTGAATCAGTTTGGATTTTGGCGAAGTTTGCAATGAGTTTGACCATACTACATACCGACAAGCGAGCTGACAAATATTAGTAAATTTATTTGTACGCAACATTTTTTTTTACAAATTATTTTCTTTAATTACTGAATACAAAACTTACCCCAATCTTCGTGGGGACTGAGCCCCCTCCGAGGATCGGGAGCTGTAGCCTCGGAGCCTCCCCGTGGTCGGCGCCTATATTTCCAGGACATCCCAGAACAATAGAACAAAAGGTTAGACGAGCGCGGGTAATTAAGCTTATCTCGGTGGTGAGTTTACATGCTGATCACCAGTAATTACGCTCTCAACCGGTCTCACCAGTGGCGTCGGTCGCGTGCTCGCTCCCTCAGTGGCGACGGCTACGTGCACGTTATAATATCAAAAAATTATTAGTAAAAATATTTATTTACTATACATCTGTCCGATATAACAAAAAAGAAAACTCTAAAACAAAACAAACAAAAAAAATATGACAATTTTCCTTTTTAAATTTGACACTGACACAATACATTAGAAACAAATGAATTACAGTGAAGAATGGATTTTAGTGAAGCTTGAAATAAGTCGGGCCGACTATCGGGTTCTAAAATGGCCGAATAGTCGGTAGTCGGTTAGTCGGCCAAAACCGTAGACGGTACTTCACTAAAAATTATATATTTGAGAAAAATGAATATACAATTTTATATTAATTTTATGACTATAATAAGAATGCCGTGAATAGAAAAATAAATACGTTTTATTTTTTTACGTACAACTGTAGTAATACTGTTTGTTTACCTCTTTGTTACCATGACGGAAAGTTAACCATTACACCTGCCGGGCTTTTTTGTCAATTTTACCGCCTGCCGGGCTATATAAAAACTAAAACTTTCGTTTATGATTATCATTTTTCTGACAAAACCTCACTGTTGTTTTCCTTGATGCAAGTTTAGTTCAACAAAACAATTCACCGTCAGTGGGTTTTCGCGAACAAGGAACAATTAGTGGAAGTTGTAGTTGATAAATTTGCACCGACGTGAAGTTAGCTGTTAGCTCCGTCCAATCTAGCACCAACGTTATTTTTTGTCTTATTAGTTAGTGCATCGTTAGTGCTGTTTAGTGCACTATAGATGAACGTTAGTGCACAACGCATTATTGAGTAAATTATAAAAATTAGCGGTGGGCCAACTTCAAATTAAATTTTAAGATTTAATTCATATGTAACATATCACTAGTTAGTGCATCGTTAGTGTTTTCTAATGAATCCAACAGTTTCGTTCGTGCTATTACCATACACTAGAAATTAAGAAAAAACTCTGGGGTGGCCAACTTCAAATTAAATTTTAAGATTTAATTCATATGTAAATATCACTAGTTAGTGCATCGTTAGAGCTTTCTAATGAACCCAACAGTTTCATTCGTGCTATTACCATACACTAGAAATTAAGAAAAAAACTCTGGGTGGGCCAACTTCAAATTAAATTTTGAGATTTAATTCATATGTAACATATCACTAGTTAGTGCATCGTTAGTGCTTTCTAATGTATCCACCAGTTTTGGTCGTACTATTACCTTACACTGGAATTTGTACATACAGCTCTCTCTTTCTTTATCATTCTCCATATTTTCTTACTTTTCATTCGTGTGCTTTCTCACTTTCTCTCTTTTTCTTTTTTTCTATTTTTATTTCTCTGTCTCTCTCTCACACACACACAGACATACGCCCACACATACATGCACGCACGCCCGCCCGATTTCTCTCTTTCACAAACACACAACGCGTAATTTTTTTACTCATCATCTCTTCCCGTTTCTCACATACTCTGGCATACTTTTGATCTTGATCCGGATAATTCAGGAACGAAACATTAAAGATGAAAAATCTAAACGTGTTGCACAACTTTAGAAGGAACCGTTACAGCCAGTTAAAAAACCTAGCAGTACTTGGTTTTATAGATATGTAATTTTAGTGTTTATAAATTTACAATAAAATCAATCTATTTTGGATTTTGTGATAAAAGAAACAAAGATTTACAGCGGTAATAATAAACAAGGGTTATGTTCAGAATAGCTTCTTTTTTAACACAGGAATACCTATTCCTAGTTTATCACGAGTTTTTTCTGGGAAGTACATACATTATATTATTTCTTACTGTATTAATAGTTAAATATTATAATTATATGTATATTACATATACCCTTCAAAAATACTGTCAATTCCGACAATGAATTAAAAACATCTCGAAAAATTCGAAGAGTAGGATAATATTTCTTCATAGAATGAATTTAAAATTAAAAAATCTAAATATAAAGGATAGATATAAGTAGAATATTTGGTGTAGATTGTAGGAATACAAGAAATGTTAAATACAATAGGGCGCGAGCAGTCATGGGGCCCCGTATCTGAATGATAGCTATTAATTAATTATGTACATAGATGTCAAATATCATAATTTTTCATTCTAAATTTAGTGATTTATTCAAATTCCAAGTGGTTTATTTTCCTGGAAAAGTAAATTCCACACACCTGATGACAAATTAACTACGTGATGGTGGAAAATTTTGAAATTTTTAATGAAAAATTCTAACATTTGACATCTATGTACATAATTACTGAACAATGTTACATGACTGCTCGCGTCCTATACTTATGTAACCTAAAACGGAAGTGGCGAGTGGTATTGTGCTGGCCACAACAGATATTTTCTTTCATTTCATTTTTACCTTCCGTCACCTCTAGGTAAGGAGTTTTCATTGAATAAGCAAGTTTTAGGGTCTTTACAATACGATTTTACTATTTTTATGATGATGTCTGTATATATGCGTATGTGTGTGGATGTGTGACCGCGGTTTCGACCGCGATATCTCCAATACTAGAATTCCAAAAATTACAATTCTTGCGTATTCCTCTTCCTTACAACCATATGCAGACTTGATTAGATTTTGGTTATAATTGGTCAACCGGAAGTATCCTCATTTGAAGATTTTAACAGTTTTTCTTGAAAAACTCAGTTAAATATGTTATAGCTGCATCTAGCAGCCATGTATTTATATATGTTATAGCTGCATCTAGCAGCCATGTATTTATATATGTTCGATCAAGCTACCAAAAACCAGTTGAATGTTGTAGAAAATAAATAAGTAAAGTGTTTTGAGTTTTCTCCATTCCAAAATTCAAGTTTGTCGTTATTTTTATTATTTTATATTATACAAGTTTAAAGTTTAGGTTATACAGAGTATATCAAATATCATATACATATTTCCTATACTCTACATAATTGGTGACCCCAGAAAATGGACGGCGTACCTGCTCCTATTCCAAACACACAACCTGCTGAAATTCCACTTCCTGAAATCTCTTCATTAACCAATTCCTTCAAGATTCCCGAATTCTGGCCTGCAGACCCGACACTATGGTTCTCCCAAGTAGAAGCAACATTTATGTCACATCGTATAACATCTGAAACAACGAAATTCTACAAATTAATCGCATTACTCAATCCTCAGTATGCAGCAGAAGTCAGAGACCTTATCGAAAACCCCCCGACCGAACTTCCATACACCAAGTTAAAGGAAACATTAATTCATCGAACTTCACTGTCAAAGCATGAAAGAATTCAACAATTATCCAATATTACCGACTTAGGTGATAAAAAGCCATCACAACTTTTACGTCAACTTCAGCAGCTAATCGGAACACTGCGTCTGGACGACTCAATCCTCGAAGAACTGTTCTTACAAAAACTCCCTCAAAATATCCAGCTCATCCTTGCCTCAAATAATAATATCTCTTTAACAGATAAAGCTGAAATCGCAGATAGGATGTTGAACATTACACAGCCAGTACTATCTTCCGTGAACAAAGACACACAGCAAATTGAAGAACTGAAACAAGAAGTCTCTGAATTAAAGAAGTTGGTATTAGATCAATCAAGAAAGAAGACTCTACCTTTCCCCACAGTTCCACCAAGCGCGAATTTATGCTGGTATCACCTCAACTTCGGCAACAAGGCAAGAAAATGTGTGGCACCATGTCAACAAAGTTCTTCCTTAAACAAACCAGAGGTTTTGTTACACCAGATCAAGAATATAACCAATAAACCCATCTTACCATCTATTTCTAGCACTAACACCCATCCAATGACAACAAAACTCCTTTATCTGACAGATAAACTCTCTGGCCACCGCTTCCTAATAGACTCCGGAGCTGAGGTGAGTGTTATCAAAAATTCATTGTGTGAGAAACGACAGCAAAATCTTCTTACACTACAAGCTGTCAATAACTCAACCATCAAAACTTTCGGTACTAAAACATTAAAAATAGATCTCGGATTAACAATGCAGTTTACATGGAAGTTCATTATCGCGAATGTCAAACATTCAATTATCGGCGCGGATTTTCTTACGCACTTTAACTTGCTGATCGACTTATCCTCAAAACGACTATTGCAGACAAGCCAAAACATCCAAAACAATTCAAATCGAATATCTCATATTACTACTCAACATTCCACATGCTTCACCCAACTCTTATCAAAATTTCCTTCTCTATCTTCACCTTTTAATTCTAAACGTCAAATTAGACACAATGTCAGACATTGTGTCATCACTAACAATTCACCTGTTTTCGCACGGCCACGCCGTTTAGCTCCGGACAAATTATCCATTGCTAAAAATGAATTCGATAAAATGTTGAAAATGGGAACCATTCGCCCATCTTCCAGTAACTGGGCTTCCCCATTACATATGGTCAAGAAAAAGGAGATTGGCGAATGGCGATCTTGCGGGGACTATAGAGCTCTCAATGCCATCACTATTCCTGATCGTTATCCGATTCCCCATATTCAAGATTTTTCGACAAATTTATATAATTCAAAAATATTTTCAAAATTAGATCTTGTAAAAGCGTATCATCAAATACCGATGGACGAAGAGTCCATTTCCAAAACAGCTATAACCACACCTTTCGGTCTATTCGAATACTTAGTCATGCCATTTGGATTGAGAAATAGCGCTCAAACTTTTCAGCGGTTCATTGACAATGTCGTCAGAGGTTTAGATTTTTGCTTCGCATACATTGACTACCTTCTTATTGCTAGTAGTTCCCTTGAACAACATTTGAAACATTTAGAATTAGTTTTCCAAAGACTTGATAAACACGGCATATTAATCAATCAAAACAAATGTCAATTCGGAGTCCAAGAAATAGAATTCTTAGGACACAATATTTCAGAAAATGGTATTCAACCAGTAAAATCTAAAATCGACACAATAAATAAATTTCCCTTACCTTCAACTCAACAAAAATTAAGAGAATTCCTCGGCCTCATAAACTTTTATCATCGCTTTATCCCTAATTGTGCGACAATATTAAAACCCATTAATTGTCTCATAACAAATAAACCAAACAGCTCAAAAGAAATAATTTGGTCTCCAGAAGCAAACAAAGCTTTCGTTGACATAAAAAAACAATTAACAAATTTAGTAACACTCACATTTCCCGCACACAACGCCCCAATATCGATCATGGTAGATGCTTCAGACACAGGAGTAGGCGCAGTTTTACAACAGCAAATACGGGAAGACTGGAAACCAATAGCTTTCTTTTCCGCCACTTTCACCCCTACACAGAAACAATATAGCACATTCGGCCGTGAACTACTAGCTATGTATCTGGCAGTGAAAAAGTTTAGATATTTCGTAGAAGGAAGAAACTTCTTCATTCTGACGGATCATAAACCTTTGACCTTTATGACTCACAAAATTTCCCATAACTACACTTCCAGAGAAATTAGACACATAGACTTTATTTTACAGTTAACAAACGACATCAGACACGTGTCAGGTAAAGACAACGCAGTAGCCGACGCATTATCCAGAATCCAAATAAATTCAATCCATACAGACAAAAACATAGATTACACCAAAATCGCAACAGCCCAAGAAACCGATAAAGAATTACAGACACTACAGACAAATAAAACAAACAATTTACAATTTAAAGACGTAAAACTTCCAAATTCCAACCATACTTTAATTTGCGACATATCTACCGGTAAATATCGACCATACATACCGAAAGAATTTCGAATGGACATTTTCAACCATTTCCACTCACTATCCCATCCAGGAATTAAAACAACAATAAAATTAATAAACTCTAAATTTGTTTGGTATAAAATGAACAAAGACATACAATCCTGGACAAAACAATGCGTACACTGCCAACGTGCCAAAATAACGAAGAACACTCACGCTCCACTCAAACCATTTTCTGAACCAAACAGCCGTTTCGACAACATTCATATCGACCTAGTTCATTTACCTAATTCACAAGGATTTTCTCACGTACTCACGTGCATAGACCGGGTAACACGATGGCCAGAAGCAATTCCAATCAAAGATTGCAACACACAAACAATAGCTGAAGCATTAGTAAACGGTTGGATATCTAGATTTGGAGTTCCTTCTGTTATTACGACAGACAGAGGAAAGCAATTCGAATCAGCACTATTTAAAAAATTACTCAAATTGTTAGGCACACACCACATAAAAACCACAGCATACCACCCACAATCAAATGGCATGATCGAGAGATTCCATAGGCAGCTAAAAACTTCACTAAAAGCATATAATAATCCAATAAATTGGATAACTAATTTACCAATCATCTTACTAAGTCTTCGCACGACTTGTAAAGAACCTATTAAATGCAGCCCAGCAGAACTAGTCTATGGCACCAAATTACACATTCCAGGTGAATTCTTCACGCAATCACCAATGATTACAGACCCTAACATACCCTACTATCTTCAACAATTAAAACAAGCAATCAGCAAATTAAAGCACACAGCCCCAATCTTAAAAAGCAAACCATATTTCATAAACCCAGATCTATTTCGCACATCCCACGTCTTCATAAAACATAATGCAATAGGCCCAACCTTGCAACAACCTTTCGATGGGCCCTACAAAGTAATTAAGCGGTACGAAAAATTTTTCAAAATTTTAATAAAAGATAAATTAGAAACCATATCAATAGACAGACTAAAACCTGCATATTTAAAACAAATGAATTTTTGATTACACGCATTCCTCCTCCACTTTAACTTATATCGTTTCTTTGTAAAATGACAAGTAACGAAATCCCTTTCATTACCTGTCATTAATTTTCTATACTCTACAAATATTATTATAAGTTAAAGAATATATTATTCACTATATGATTTGATTGCATTTTATATTTCATATTCAATAGATATAGAGTTAAATAATTATAAAGATATTAAATTTCATAAATCATCTAGGTATGCTAACTTAACCATGGAAACTGCTAATATATTCAAATAATTCAAATTGATAGATGTCAGTATCAATAAAAAGTATATGAATGAAAGAATAAGGGAAATAACTCTAGTGTTATTAAGTTTCTAGAAAGATATAAGAGAGACAATTACATTGATTTGAACATGTCATGAGGAGTGATGAATATATTGGAAGAAGAATGAATAGCTTAGTAATAGAAGGTAGAACAAACATAGGAAGACCAAATATAAGATGAAAGGACTGTATTGCGGAAGACTTGAGAGAAAAGGAACTGAATGAGGACGATACGCAAAACAAAAATGAGTGGAAGAAGAAAATTCGACCCCCAAACGAATGGGCAAAGCTAAAGAAGAAGAAAATGTCAGTGTCAAGGGCCATTTGCATAGTTTGTTTATGAAATAATTTTATTGGAAATTTAGAATCTTTTGCAAGAAAATTTATGTATGGAATTTGTACATAATACACAGGATTGACGGAAGGTATTGTGCTGGCCACATCAGATTTTTTACTTTAAATGAAGGCATCAATGGTGAATGTCCAAATCCAAAGTATTGAAATGAAATTTGATCTTTTATTTCGCATCATAGGTGATAAGGATGTCCCAATTAGGCTGAAGCTCTAAGCAATAAGCATATTATAAGTACATATCTCATGACTAATTTGTATTAGTATAGTTGAGTCTTTAATCTATACCATAATGCCTGATTACCGGTGTAATCAAGGCAGCAATGGCGCTACTATATTGTAAACAGCACATTATTATGTATATGCATTTAAGGCGATTAATTGCTTACCTCGATACGCATGAATGTGATCAAATGCATTCTACGTTAGCATTTTGTCGGATTACTTTCAAGTCAGTCGGAATGTTCGAGCAGAAATGAGATCTAAGATACAATTATTATTATATGTATCGATCCTATTATGGGTAGCTGATTTTTAAATAATAATAGTGAACATTGAATGACTACATTGCAGAGACGTCAACTAACATTAAAATGATGAATTTGGCGATAGCCTGAATAGTTTCTTTTGACTAGTAATAAATGAATATTTGTAAGATATATATACCGGGTGATCATTTGAAAACTTCCCACCTTGAATAACTCTTTAATTAATAAAATTATCAAAAATCACTAAAACATGTCAATGTTATTTTGGAGGGGGACATTTAATAACCTATTCCAATCAGTTGGGAAACTTTCACCCTCCCCTCCAGCCACCCCCACCCCAAAATTTTAAATGGCACTACCCCATGTGTGATACATCATTTTAAAGGTTGTAAAATTCTCAATATTTTAAAGCAAAGAAAATTAAAATCGGCCGAGCCGTTCATGAATTAGAGACAAAAATGTATGCCCATTTTGAGTGGTTGATCAAGCCATCTACCTACGTTTTGCTTTGAAACAAAAGAACGTGCGTCGTACAAGTTCAAAGTGTCAAGTGTTGTAGAATTCAGGAATTAAATATCGCCGCTTCAGATAACTTTAGATTACTTTGATTTGGGGTAGCGTTTGTGCCAATTGTGTCACTGAAATGACATACACTTTAGAAGAGAGAATTGAAATCATTTTCATTTATGGAGCTGACAATCAGTGTGCTCGACGTACAGCCAATGAATTTAATACAAGACATCTAAATAAACATGTATCCCATCGATACGTTTTAGATTTGGTAGAAAAATTTGAAGAAACTGGATCAGTAGCAAATAAAAAAAGGACACAACCTCGAATTGTGGATGAGGACTCTCAAATAGAAATATCTGAAGCGGCGATATTTAATTCCTAAATTCTACAACACTTGACACTTTGAACTTGTACGACGCACGTTCTTTTGTTTCAAAGCAAAACGTAGGTAGATGGCTTAATCAACCACTCAAAATGGGCATACATTTTTGTCTCTAATTCATGAACGGCTTGGCCGATTTTAATTTTCTTTGCTTATTCAAGGTGGGAAGTTTTCAAATGATCACCCGGTATATATATATATATATACAGTGTGCGATTAAAGTGTGGAATATCAAAAAAAAAGCCGAACTCAGCCGGTTTTTATAAAAACGCTGAAACACGTCGATTTTAATTTTTAAAAATACACATTAATATGTACGATTCATCTTCCGACTTTCATTTGTTTTTCAGTTATGACGTCATCACAAAAAAATTTAAATGACAACATAGATTTTTAGTAGTGAAATCCGATAGTGCTTTTTCTTCTCTTTATGATCATGTAAATAAATCATAACGTTGCATAACAAAAATTCTGAGAAAAATCGAGTTGAACATTTAATAATAATGAATAATCAAGATACCCTGATAAAAACATTTAAAAGTTGATTATGGAACTTATAACTTATAAAACATGAAAAACGAAAAGTTTTAAACTGAAAAATAAAGCAAACAAAATTAACACTATTAAATTAAATGAATGTAAATGAATTAAATAAAAATAAAGCAAACAATATTAACAGTATTTAATTAAATGCATGTGAATGAATTAAATGAAAATAAAGCCTTTTGAAATATTTTTAACATCTCCCGTCTCCCTAAATTTGTTTTTGATTTTACTAACTGCCAATTGCGGCAACCCAACGGTCGATTTGGGTATTTTGCATTAAACATATCACACACTTCTTGCTGGGATCTTGTAAGGTTCCCACAACCAAGAAAAATTAAAATTTCTATTCGTTGCCTTATTGTTAAATCCGCCATGGCCTTGATAATTTAGAAGAATATTATTAAAATTCAACAATAAACTACAATATTTATGTCTAGAGAGTTGAAGATTGACAGAATAATTGAATGAAACAGTTTGCTACATTTAAATTTTTTATCGAGGTAGGTATCTTGATTATTCATTATTATTAAATGTTCAACTCGATTTTTCTCAGAATTTTTGTTATGCACCATTATGATTTATTTACATGATCATAAAGAGAAGAAAAAGCACTATCGGATTTCACTACTAAAAATCTATGTTGTCATTTAAATTTTTTTGTGATGACGTCATAACTGAAAAACAAATGAAAGTCGGAAGATGAATCGTACATATTAATGTGTATTTTTAAAAATTAAAATCGATGTGTTTCAGCGTTTTTATAAAAACCGGCTGAGTTCGGCTTTTTTTTGATATTCCACACTTTAATCGCACACTGTATATATATATATATATATATATATATATATATATATATATATATATATATATATATATATATATATATATATAGTAACGTGCGCCCCTGCTTTAAGAGTATACGATCGTATTATTTTAATTAATAATATTTCTTTGATTTTTACACTTCACCCTTATAAATAAACGTAACAATATAAAAATACAGGGTGTTTGGCGTAAGTCCGGCACCACGAATATTTCGTTTATTTTGAGAGATACAAAAAATGTTAATAAGCAAAGTTAAACTAGACAAAGGGGCTCATAAGTTGATCATAGCAGAAATTTTGTATCACTTCCGGTTTTAGTGGAAATGGGTACATCTTTAAATCTAGCATAGGGAATCGGTATTTTTATATTTTTTTTCAGAATAAAAATAGCTTCACAATGACACCAAATTATCATAGTTTTACTTTAACCATTTTAAAATAACGACCATTTATTCTTAAAATATGTATTAATAAAATTCCATACAAAATAAAACATAGCAAGCTATGAAAACAATTTTATTATCTTATAACAAAAGAAAAGAATTTACCTACATTTGTGATAGTGACAATTGCTTGTAATAATTAAATAATTATGGCTCAAGTGAATTACATAAATGAAGAAATGGTTGATATGATTTTAATATTCGGAGAATGTCAAAGAAATTCTGTTAGAGCACTTCAACTTTATGGAGAGAGGTATCCTCATCGACGACAACCGAGAAGACAATATTTTAATGAAGTTGTTAATAAATTGAAAACACATGGATCCTTTAAACTGAGAAATCGACGTGCAAGAAGAGGAAATGAAGTAGATAATCATCGAGATGAAGAAGAAGAAAGAATATTAGCTTACATTAATTACAATCCTGAAGTGTCGGTGAGGGAATTAAGTAGAGAATGCGCGGTATCATGTTGGAGAGCATTCAAAATTTTAAAAAAACATAGTTTTAATTCTTATAAGATGCACATTAGTCAATCTCTTAGGGGATATGACTATGATCGTAGAATAAATTTTTGCAATTGGTTTTTACAAATGTGGCAGAATGATAACATTTCATCATAAAATTTTATTTTCTGATGAATCATATTTTTTGAACAATGGGCTTTTTAACAGAAATAATGTAAAACGTTGGGCAACCGAAAATCCCAGAATACTGAGAACATCCAGGCATCAAGAAAGATTTGGTTTTAATGTTTGGCTGGGAATAATTGTGACCAGAATTGTTGGCCCTATTATATTTCAAGGTACTCTGACAGCAGAAAGGTATTTACTATTTTTACAAAATGAAGTGGAAGATCTGCTGGACGATTTACCTATTGTCAATACCAATGGCGTGTGGTTCCAACAAGATGGAGCGTCAGCTCATAATGCAAGAAATGTAGTGGCCTATTTAAATGAAAAATATGAAAATAATTGGATTGGAACAAATTCTCCAAATCCTTGGCCGGCACGATCTCCTGACCTTACGCCACTGGACTACTTTCTTTGGGGTTATTTGAAAGATAAAGTATACCGAACACCTCCAACTACTTTGGAAAATTTAGAAATAAAAGTTAGAGCGACTGTTAGAGAAATTAATGAGAATATTCTAGAAACTGTAATTAAAGAGTTTTTATTACGTATAAGAAAATTTATAGAAAATAACGGCGGCCATATTGAGCATTTGTAGTTTTTCTCATTTACTGTTTCTGTTTTGGTATCGTTGTGAACATGCTAAAAAATAAAAAAAATAATACCTCATGCCTATTTTTTTTTTTAAATTTCTTCTTTTCTTTTGTTATAAGATAATAAAATTGTTTTCATGCTATGTTTTATTTTGTATGGAATTTTATTAATACATATTTTGAGAATACATGCTTGCCATTTTGAAATGGTGAAAGTAAAACTATGATAATTTGGTATCATTGTGAAGCAAATTTTATGTACAGTCTGAAAAAAAATATAACAATACCGATTCCCTATGCTAGTTTTAAAGTTGTACCCATTTCCGCTAAAACCGGAAGTGATAGTTTAACTTTGCTTATTAACATTTTTTTGTATCTCTCAAAATAAACGAAATATTCGTGGTGCCGGACTTAATTCAAACACCCTGTATTTTTATATTGTTACGTTTATTTATATGGGTGAAGTGTAAAAATCAAAGAAATATTATTAATTAAAATAATACGCTCGTATACTCTTAATATAAGTGTGAGTAATATTTTTATATTATTTACTTGCGTGTTTTGTTAAGATACTGATTACGATTACTGACAATACTGAAAACAAATAAAAATTACTAATATTAAGCACAAGCATTCAAATTTTTGAAACGTAAGTTTAGAATATATACTTATTATGTAAATAATAACTACAGATATTAAATTACATGTGATAATAACAACCTATATCCTACTCTACATATCCTCTAAATCTGTCATAATAATAATTGTGTATCTTTTAAATAAATTATTTTTTCTTAGCTTTATAAAGTCATAGTTTGATTATTTAACATTCCATGATAATATATCACATTTCTTATATATAAATAGGGAAATATATAGGAGATATAACACAGTTATATTTTTTAAATGGAACCTATATCTAATTTTTTTTATTCACAAGTTAATTTACAATCTGTTGTACATATAATAACAATAGGTAAATGTTTTGTAGGTTAATTAGCATTTGAGGTCATTTTCCACTGAAATTGAACTCATATATCTACTTATATAAAAGAAATATTTTAATTAAACCTATATTGTAGTTCAATGGGATTAAATCTTTTAAGTCTGTAGTTATCAAGGCTGTTATCTAGAAGATTTAATGAGTGCGGGTTTTTATGTTTTTCTAGTTTTTTTTCAAATATTTTTCACTTGCTTTTGTTATTTCTTCTTTCACTGTGCACATATTCAAGTCGTTATGGATCACTTCATTTGTCACATACCATGGAGCAGCAGTGATTGTCCTAAGGATCTTTGATTGTAATCTTTGAATGATTTGCACATTAGAGTTACTGGTGGTCCCCCAGAGTTGAATGCCGTATATTGGTTTTAGTATTATGACCTTGTATATCAGTAATTTATGTTTCATTGAAAATTTGCTAGTTGATTTAAGTTACCAATATAATTTACTGCATTTCAATTTTAGTTGTTTCCTTTTAGTTGTTACGTGTTTTTTCCAAGTAAGTCTTCTATCCAGGTGCATACCTAAGTATTTCGCTTCGTTTGTCTGTGGGATTTATTCGTTATAGAGCAATACTGGAGCACATGTTTCTCGGCTTGTGGTAAAAGTTATGTGAACGGATTTTGTCTGGTTTGCTTTTATTCTCCATTTTTTGAGCCATTTTTCAATAATAATGAGGTGTTCTTAAAGTTTTTCGGAGGCTATAGCCGGGTTTTCATCAGTTGCTACGATTGCGGTGTCATCGGCGTAGGTGGCAGTTGCGGTGTCAGGTGACAGGGGGAGATCTCCGGTGTAAATTTGATATAACGTTGGTCCCAGAATGCTACCTTGCGGCACGCCTGATCTTATGGGATGAAGAGATGTTATTTCATTTTCTACTTTTACCTGAAAAAATCTGTCTGTTAGGTATGACTTTATAATTTGGTAGAATGAATTAGGTAATATTTTTTATATTTTGTACAGAAGGCCCGTGTGCCAAACCTTATCGAACGCTTGTGTGATATCAAGAAACGCAGCAGAATAGTATTTTTTTTCTTGGATTGCTGTGTTTATTACTTGTACAACTCTGTGAGTTTGTTCGAATGTTTTTCCCGAAATCCAAATTGATGATCTGGTATCAATTTTAGATCGTTTAATACTGGTTTCAATCTATCTAATAAGATTTTCTCAAAGACTTTCGATAAAATTGGGAGTAAGCTTATAGGTCTATATGAAGCTACTCCATGAGTAGGTTTCCCTGGTTTTAGAATTAAAATGATTTGTGACACTTTCCATTTTGTCGGGATGTAGCTAATTCTGATTATGGCGTTGTAAATAAAAGTTACTAGTTTTATTGTTTTTCCCGGGAGTTCTTGAAGTATCTTTCCAGTTATTAAATCGTATCCTGGAGCCTTTTTTGGTCTGATTTTGTGCTTTATTGTATTTTCAACTTCATTTTTACTTATGTTTTTTATTTGTGGTGTGAGTTGTTCTGCAACTTCTAGAAACGTATGTATTTCTTCTTCTTCTTCTTCCATCGTGATGTTTTCTGGAAAACATTGGAATACATTTCTTAAATGTTCACTAAAAACCTCAGCTTTCTCTTTATTATTTCTTGCCCAAGTATTATCTGCTTTTCTTATAGGCGGAGTTGTTATTTGTGTTCGTTTGAAATTTTTCGTGGCTTTCCATAAGGAATAGTCTGTATCCGGTGTACCTGAAAGATTGTTTAGATCATTTTGAAGAGTAGTGTTTTTCCATTCTTTCATAGTACTTTTTAAATCTTTTATTGCTCTGTTTAGTTCTGTTTTTATATTTGGTTGTCGGGTATTTTGCCATAGACTGCTTAGTTTTCTTTTTTCTTCAATTTTTTGTTTAATTGACTGTGGTATCTCTGGTTTTATTTTCTTTGTAATATTATGTGGGGTTGCTAGCCAGGAAGCTTTTTGTATGTTTATTGTTAGTTGTTCGGTTGCGTCTTATATATCTTGTGGTGTTTTAAGGGGTACATTGAGCTTTATTTCTTGAGTTAATATTTCCCTGAACTTGTCCCACTCTGTATGTGTATTATGGAGTGTAGGAGGTTTATTTTTAGACAATATTTGAGAGCTAAGTCTTATAAAGCAAGGTGTGTGATCAGATGAGAGTTCTAAACAGGTTTCTGCATGTATATAATTACTACCAGTATTTTTTTTTTACACAGAAATCAAGAAGGTCTGGTATTTTGTTTAAGTCACTTGGCCAATATGTGGGTTTCCCTGTGGAAACGTAGGACAATTGATTATTTTGTACAGTTTTTAGAAGTTCACGTCCTCTTTTTGTGTCCACCCTTGAGCCCCATGTGGTGTGTTTAGCGTTATAGTCCCCATCGGCTATAAATTTGGTTCCAAGAGTTCCGAAGAATGTTTGAAAGTGGTTTTCTGTAGTGGTGTGTTTGGGAGGGTAGTATATTGCTGCTAAAGTGATTGGGCCCGTACGGTCCTCAACTATTATACTAGTGGCTTGCAGGGGATCTATGCAGTATTCTGGCAATTGAAAGTGTTCTATGGTGTTTTTAATTATGGCAGCAGTTCCACCATGTGCTGTACCGTCTGGTTGTTGAGTGTCGTATACAGTGTAATTCGGTATCCTTAGATATGTTTTATCTGTAAAATGGGTTTCGGATATTAGGTCGTGTTCGTTTAAGAATATTTTCAACTCATGACTATGCTGAGCCAAGCGTTCCATATTGCTATTTTGAGATTACTGACCATTAGGACAGTTTTATAACGAGAGTTGTAAGGAGATTAAGAATAATGTCCATTCTCTCCATGAGTTTTATCATCATTTGCTCCATTCTATTATTTTGTTCCACGTTTTGTACCCCATTTTTGTAACTTGAGCATACTGCTGGTTGGGTTCATTTTTATTATTAGTATTCTCGTTTATAGTGAATTTGGGTTATGGGAATAAGACACCTGGTGGTGGAGGTAATACTCCTTCTCTTAATGGTGGAAATTTTCTAGTTTTTATCTGTTTATACATTTGGCAGCCTTTGTAACTAGCAGGGTGATATCCTTGGCATAGGACACAGGTAGGCGGAGTCTTTAGTCCAGTGAGTTTCCTGACATTTGGCGCATCTTACGGGTCTTGAGCAATATTTTTTTGTATGCCGTATCTTTGACATCTAGTACATTGCGGTATCTCTTTGTATGTTCTTGGCGGTTCTATTTTAATCCTAGTATGTTGTAAGTATTGTACATTATGCTTTTATTATTTGGATCTGGTGCTAGTTCTATGAAGAATATAGATAATGGTTGTTTTGTTACTTTTTGTTTAATGTTATATACATTAATTATTTTATGGCTTTTTGATTCTAATTCTTGTTTGATTTCTTCTGTGTCTGTTGTGTCGTGTAATTTTTTTATTACTGCTCTATATGAGCGTTCTTGCTTTAGTTGATATGTATGAAAACTTGCATTTTTCTCTTTCAAAACTTTGATTATCTTCCTGTATGCATCTAGATCAGCTGGTTGGACTTTAACTTGGTTTTTCCCAGTTGTTTTCAGAAAATAATTGTCTTTAGCAGAAGCGTCTACTGTTTCTACTAAGGGTCTTATGTCCATAACATCAGGTATGAAGATGGGTGGCGGTTTTGGTGTTTTCGGTGTTACATTTTTGTCCATGGGTATATTCGTCTGGTTGGTATTAGCTAAGGCTTGACACCTATTTACGGTATTTATTGTAGTTGGAACTGTGTATTGTTGTAATTTTTGTTTTACATTCCTCTCTTTTGTATCACTTGCGAGTCTTCTCTTTAAAATCACTTGTTGCCATTTTGAAATTGTATATTTTTTAGATCTGATTTCTCCTTCACTTGGTGGATGGTGTATCTCTGCAGTGGTTTGCAGCATTTTGGTCAATTGACCAGAGTGCCTTCGCACACTGTCCTTTTGTTTTTTTTCTTCACTAGTTTGAGGTGTTGGCGGATACTGTTGTAAATAAGACACTAATCAAAATAATTAAATTGCACTAATTAGTTTATATAATCACTCGGGAGCTCTGTGTATTTACGTCCGTTCACAATGAGTGTCAGAACGTAACTTATATCTAATTTTTGTCTCAAAAAAAACTTATTTAACGTTGTTTAACGTCAAGCTTCATCGTTTTTAACAATGAATTCTACAAACAAGTTGATGGTGTTGCAATGGGTAATCCTCTGTCTCCTTCCATAGAGTAGTGAAGTGGCCAACGCTGTTATGGGTAAATAAACACTGGTAATTAAAACACTGTTGTCCAATAAACTTATTTAATATAAACGTTTTATAGCTTTATATTAACACGCCATTTTATATATCAGAGACAAAGAAAGTAGTACTAACGAATTTGGCGGCACAAGTTAACTGGTATAGGCGGGGTATTTAATATGAATG
The DNA here is from genome assembly GCA_951394225.1 of Harpalus rufipes. Lineage (NCBI taxonomy): Eukaryota > Metazoa > Arthropoda > Insecta > Coleoptera > Carabidae > Harpalus > Harpalus rufipes. The sequence goes on from OX596277.1 coordinate 26,716,810, forward strand.
ATAATCAATAAAAAATATGAATATACTACATACGTTTTGGACGCTCATTAACGTTCCAAGATACCTTTACTGGACTTTATACAATTTCGTTACAAGTGTCTTGTTCCTCTTTTCTATTTACATCTTGAAGTACATTTTCATCTATTTTAGGAACAGTGACAGCTGTAGACTATCGGGATACAGATTTAGTATGTAGGGGTACATTAAATTCTGGGCTAGTAATAATAGGTTTGGGAGAGACATCGACCAAAGAATCCATTGTTTTATCAATTAAATTATCACTGAGTTTATGATCATAATTAATAATATTAATATTTATTTATCAGGGATTATTTGGTCTAAATGTCGTTTCCAAACAATAACTTCATAAATTAATTTACATAAATATATTGTCTTCCAAAATTTCGTCAATAACACATTGAGCCCAAGCCTTCTTATTCGGATTTCGATAATACTTTGTCACCAATTGCAAATTTCTCTTCCCGTCTACATTTTTCAGGTTTATACGAACATGATATAGTTTTCAATAGTAAATCAAAACGTGTCTAAATTTTATGTTTAAATACAAGTCTAGAAGGGATGACCCCAAGTATAATGTGCTCAGAATTTCTATATTGAAACAAATATTGACTAATTAAGGTTTGGAGGGTTACATGGTTATTCTTTGGCTCTTTCAAGTATGTAATAATTGAGTTTTTAAAAGATTTTACACAATTTTCAGCTAACCCATTCGTAGCAGGATGGTATGGCGGAGAGGTTAAAAATTTGTTACCATTTTGGTTTAAAATTTCAATAAATTCTTTAGACTCGAACTGACGACAATTATCTGTCTCTAATACTTTCGGTAGACTAAAACGAGCAAAACATTCTCTAAATTTTTCTACAATACTCTCACTATCATATCTCGGCATAATAAATGCTTCCGGTCATCTCGAAAAACTATCTATTATTATTAAAATTATTTTCCCTTGTATTAGTCGAAGGAATTCGGCATGTACCCTTTCATAAAAATATGATGCGCGTGATATTGAAATTAATTTAGATTTTCGGGGTTCTGGTTTAGCCATATTGCATAATTTACAATTATTTACAATTTTTCTATATCATTGTCTAAATTTGGCCACCAGAAATAGGCTCTAGCATTTTCTTTCATTTTTGAAATGCCTTCGTGTGTATTATGTAATTCCGATAATAATTGTCAACGGAGTTTACTTACCTTTACTTACCTCTCACGATATCCTCACATAATTATTCCTTTATCAATATTAAGTTCGCCCTGACGATGTAAGAACGGTTTTAATAATATGATATTAGTGTGCTTCGGAAACCCTTTTTTAATGAAGTTAAAAATTTGCCTTAAAGTAGGATCTCGACGCATTTCGGATCTTACCTTGTAAAAATCAATTGGAACTGAATTTTCAATAAAATTTATATAATCATAATCATGTTTAATTTCAGTTTTATCGGTACACTCAAAGAAATTTTGCTTTAAATTCAAATAAATTGCAGGTAAAATCAACTGAATTTGTTTTTAAAAATGCTCCAACAACCAACAATTTCAAATCAATAGTAGTAGCAGTTTCGGTATAAATTATTGTCTTCGAAATGAATGCAAATTGCTTTTATATTGAAGGCTAGGTTTACTTTTGAACTGAAATTACTACTGTTAATAAAAAACAAATGCAATTAAAACCAAGCTTTTAAATCAAATACTACTTTTATATTAAGAATTTACTGCTTTGTTTCAAAATCAAGTTCCTTTCATTTGTAGTGACAAAATTTTCAAATTAAATTTTTTTCTATGTTCTACTACTCTTAAATGTATAACATTTTGTTTTCATATTAAAAGTATAAGATTTTAGATTTTATCTGATAGGTGCTTTCAAAATAAAAGTATTTTTCTTAAATTAATTACTTTTTATTTTACATAACTAATGTACAAATTATGCATAAATATAAATGTTTTTACAAAAAATATTTGTGAAATATTTTTACAAATGTTTATTTCTTATGAAATATGTTTGTGCAACATTATAAATATGTAGAGGAGGGCTTGTAAAATAATTTATATTATATATAAACATATTTTTGGTTCTTAGTCCTATTTCATAAGATTGAAAATGATTATTGAAATAATTAATGGTGATTTGAGAAACAATAATAAATAAATTATTATCTTCATTTAGAATTAAATCATTAATTCTGTATAATTTTAAGTTATTTTTATATTCATACCTTGAAAGATAATAATTTATTTTATATTTTGTTCCTTTATATGTCACTGTCTTCAGTGAACAAGCGGAATTAGGATTTCATCTATTTCTTGTCCCGATGTATTGCTTGCTAATGAAGACGATGATGATGCTGGAATTTCATCGGTTAATCGCCGTATTTTAAATTTGTGTCTCGAATTTATGTAGCGGGTGTATAAAATCCCACTCTGTCTCTTTCCCTTGGCTCCGGCGAAATAATAAAAATCCTATAAAATACACATAAGTTAGAACTTCAATTATTAAGTTCAATATAGTATTTTGACTTACAGGATTTTCTTTGGGGAATATTACACAAATTTCTTGTGACAATTTTTTAAAATCTCATTTCCTTAATATTTTGTTCTTAATTATTGCATTATCAATAATAATTCGTTCCACTTTATTTCGCTCTTGCTCATTTTTTAATTGTCCTTTCTTCACTAAATATTCTCCAAAAATATCACGAAGTAATATATCTCGTATATTACTCTAAATAAGATAAAATACAAATTAAATGGATAGATACTAATTAAATGGTATTAGTTATTGTTTACTTACCGTGCTTTCTTCCGTGCTTGATGCTGTGCTAGGTGATGCCTTCTCTAACCACTCAACAATATCAGCGGAAGCAGGGTATCGGTTCCTGTGCCTTCACCAAACTATTTAAAATGTAAATATTTAAATTCCTAGTGTAGTACATAATGAAATCAAAATTTATATACCTCAGTGTGTTTCCAATGTACTAGTTGCCTTCTTAATTTAACACGCAAACCAAAACTTGTTTCTGGAATTAATTCCTTTAAATCAAAATCGTTCATATATCTGAGGGTATCAATTGTTATTTGCTTTCCTATTAAATTTCATATTATTATATAATTTAAATGTTTGTCGCAGTGGTGCAATAGGTCAGTTTAACTTACCCTCTAAATATTGGTACACTTCTTCATCTTTTGATTTTAGAAAATTGAATAATTCGGGTTCCTTTATAACATTGTCCAAGTTCTGATAAGTATTGTCTGCGCAACAAATAAAATCATCTTGAAGTACCGGCTCAATATTGTTATTTAAATACGCATTAACATACAAATTATTTAATAAAAATTAATGCAGAAAACACAGCACTGTTCGACAGATCTTCTCTCTATATACCTATAGCTAACACGATTTGACTTATCAATTTCATATTGAAAATACAAATTTTTTAAAGTACGTTACTTTCAATTTAAAATAGTTCATTTTAATATTCAATGCTAAATATTTCGAAAGGAATAAATTAAACATTGAAACGAAATATTTGTCTACTTTTAAATCAAACACATTTTCTAAAAGTAAGTTTTTCTATGTGCTTTTAATTATACCTGCAATTTTTTTAATTCAATGGTAAGTTTTTAAAATGTTACTGTTTCTTAAAAGAAAAGTACATTTTTTTGTTATTAAAGTACATATTTCTTTGAGTGTAGTAGGCAGTGGCAATTTAGATAAAGCATTTGCTTTTACATTATTTCTTCCTTTAATAAATTTAAAAGTATAGTCAAAATTAGCAAGAAAAATAGAACATCTTTGTAACCTACCCGCGGCCATTTGCGGTAGACTACCGTTTTCCCCAAATAACGCGAGAAGCGGTTTATGGTCTGACACTAGTTCAAATTTACGACCTATGAGATACTGATATAATTTTTGTGTCGCCCATACAATGCTAAGTGCTTCTTTATGAATCATTGAATATTTTTTTTCAGCTTTATTTAATAGTCTAGATATTTAACTTATTGGCCTTTCCGAACCGTCCGTAAACACATGGGATAGGACGACGCCTGTATCATAATGGCTAGCATCACACGTTAACCTTAAGGGTTCAATCGGATCATAGTGTATTAAAATTTTGTCACAAGCTAATTCCTTTTTTGCATTTTCAAAGGCCTGTTGGCAATTAGAAGTCCAAGTAAATGTTTTATTTTTCTGTACTAGTTCATATAAAGGTTTTAATTGTAATGAAAGATTTGGTACAAATCGAGAATAATAATTTGCCATTCCAGCAAAAGCACGAACTTCTTTGATATTTCACGGTTTCGGAAAATCTAAAATAGCTTTTATTTTATCAAAATCTCTTTTTAATCCATCTTTAGTTATTTTATGACCAAGATATACTATTTCGTCTTTAAAAAATTCACATTTATTTTTATTTAATCGAAAACCGGCATTTTGTAAACGTTCTAGTACTTTTTTTAAAATTATTTAAATGTTCCTGTTCAATTTTTCCTGTTAGTACAATATCGTCTAATAGATTTATTATGCTCTTTGCACGCGTTCTACTATGCTTTGAAAAATTGAGCAAGCTGGTTTCGTGCCGTACGGTAGACGTTTTACTTTGTAAATATCATACGGGGTACTCCAAGCTAGTAATTCACTGGTTTCGTCATCCAATATTAATTGGTTGTACGCATTCAAAAAGTCTAATTTTGTAAATTTTGTACCTCCCTGTGAAGCAGCAAAAATTTCCTCAATTCTTGGGAGTGGATGATTAAAATCCTTCAAATATTTATTTACCGTAATATTATAATTCGCTCACACACGGACGTCTTTTCCATTTTCTTTCATAACTGGTACTAATGGGGTTCCCCAACTAGAATTATCGACCTTTTCGATTACCCCATCATTTTCTAATTTTTCTAGCTCCTTCCTTACTTTTTCGCGAAAAGCAAATGGCACCGGTCGCGGTTTATGAAAAATAAGATGTACCGATTCTTTCAAATGCAAATGAATCTTTTCATTGTTATACGTTACTAATTCGTTATTAAACAAATTTTTATATCTATCCAAAATTTCCGTTAAATTTAAATATTCAATTTAATTAACTTCATTTTCCCGAATGTTTAATTTAAAGTAAAAACATCTCTACATCTCTAAAAGTAGCTTCTTTCCCTCCTTGACTACGATAATAGTACACAGTTCGGATTGTCTTCCAATTGTTACCTTTACTTGTATCTGCCCTGCAGGATTAATAAGTTCTCCGCTATACGTTTTTAGTTTAGCTGAAGATTGCTCCAATTTAATGTGATTCAAATCACTTTTGTAAGTGTTTAAGGGTATATACGATATTCCTGCCCCTGTATCTACTTCCATGTAAACCTTTTTTCTCTCGATTTCAACAGGTATACAAATAGGTTGTACATAATTAACACTACACGTTTTAAAATTGTGTTCGCCTCTGCCACAATGAAAGCAAAGTTCGTATCACTCTTTTCTTCTTTCCGGTCTTCTCTGGATGGAGGTGTTGTCCGTTTGGGCATTGGTGATGACCTCATCCTCTGCATGCGGTTGACAGCATACGTTCATTCATCTGATGTCGCTTGTTTGGATAGTGCAACTTCTAATAGCTCCTGCGCAGTTTTCGGAGCCTTTTCCTCGCACAAACGGTCTAGTATATCTCCCGGTTTCAATCCGACTACAAACTTGTCCTTAACTCTTTCGTCTAAACTGGTTCCAAATTCGCATTGTGCTGCTACGGTTTTCACCTTCACATACCACTCTTTGATTGTTTCACTTGTTTGTCTTAAACAATCAAACTGAATTCGCTTGCAAAATATAGAAACCTTTGGCTTAAATTGTCGCGATAATATACTGATTAAGTCGTTGAATGTCTTTGTTGTAGGTTTAACTGGATCACATACATTTTCATATATTAAAGTCAATAATACTGAAACTTTTCTAGCAACTTCATTAGCGAGATAATACTGCTCCAATCTCTCGCTGAAAAATTCCCAATCATCTCCAATATTAAATCCATTAATAGTGGCAACATTTCCACTATTTATTACCGTAACATTTGGTACTTGTCGGTCTGTAGGTATGTTTCAAACTTTTTGCGAACTTGCGAACATGTGATTAACCTCAAATATTAGAACTATTTCCGAAAAATTAAACTTTTCTCGTCGCCAAGTTTTGTAGTGAAGTGGCCAACGCTATTATGGGTAAATAAAACACTGTTTCCCAATACACTTATTTAATATAAACGTTTAATAGCAACTAATACTAACGAATTTGGCGGCACAAGTTAACTGGTATTCATGCTGCCGACACGTCGGACGTCGGTTTTTAAATCAATAAACGCAACTAAAATTAAAAAGTTTAATTGAATAATGCGTTCTGAAATATTTTTTAATAATGGACATATACTTATATATTCACAAATAAAACAGTTGAATTACGGCGATAATGATGGTACAATCGAATTCTAGTATCATAAAATGTAATTAAACTAAACTAAATTAAAAGCAGGGCTAGCAAGAAATAGAATGCTCTCAACAACAAAATCAAGTCGGTTTTACTTTTTTTTTGACCTAACTCTATAAACACGTAAAAACTATACGTAGTTTTGTCTAACTTCATCCTATATGTGTTAGCGGGATCGTATATGTAAACACATATTATGTGACAATATATATGAACGATTATACAAGCCTATTTCAGGTGATCAATACAATATTTCGGCAGTTGATTGTTGGTGGCCGTAGAGGAACCATATACCAGAGGCTGTTTCGACAAAGAGCGTTTTTGGTGTGGAATAATTTATACTCTAGCAATAATCCGATACGTTTGTTTTACATTATTCGTTAGCGTGAGACCATGCGGGTCTTGGGTATCATGCGGATCCTCATAAGGTTATGCGGACCTTACGTTACACTATTCGTTAGTGTGAGACCATGCGGGTCTCGGGGATTATGCGGATCCCCATAAGGTCATGCAGACCCTACTTTACACTATTCATTAGTGTTAGGCCATGCGGGTCTCGGGGATTATGTGGATCCCCATAAGGTCATGCGGACCTTACGTTACACCAGTGGTGCCCAAACTCTTTTGGCCCACGAACCCCCTTTCATAGTCAAAACTTTCCCACGGACCCTGGGTGATAAACTACAAACTTGCATAACAGAAAAATTAAAAATTTAACTTTGATGTCTTAAATGGTAAATGGTGACGTAAAAATAAAATATAAATAAAACATTTTGTTGAAGAAGTATTTATTGAAATTATAACTTTTGTTTTAAAATACAAAAAAATTTAATGACTTGGATGAACCTAATGGTATGTTATGAGTGTATTTATGTCCGGCTCAATGTTTGTGGCTCATAACGGCACTGAATCCACGTTCTACCAAATAGAAAGACGGAAAAGCAATCAACAGCTTCTGTACAATAACCCATAATGCTGGATATAGAATTGGGATCTGTTTTTGTAACCAGAAATTGTCGTATCCCTGTTTAAACATTGGTTTCAGCTCCTCATTTGTGGATAATTCAATAAGTTGCTCCTGTATTAGTATGTATTCATCTACATTTGTGCTCTGAGTTTGACTACTTGCAAAAGGGTTCAACACCTAGTCGGGAATATCCAAGTGAAGAATGTCTTCAAATCTTTGGTTAAGGTCCGAATGAAGTGGCGTTAATTGTTGACAATAAGCAAACAAATCTTGATCTCTATTTTGCAATTTTGAAAGAGTTGGAAACTGAGAACATTCTCCTCTTCCCAAGTTTTGTTTGTATAGCAAAAGTTTTGCAACAAAGGCAGATATTACACTTTTAGTTTTAATTAAATTTAATGTGTCACCTTGTAGTTTCAAATTAGTTTCGTTAAATCTGGCAAATAAATCAGTCATATAAGCGATGTCATTTTTTGAGATAATTAAATTGTGCCGCAAATCATTGTCTTTACTCTCCAGGAATTCCAACACTGAATCAAAGAGCGAATAGAAGCGATCGAAACATGCACTTTTAGATAACCAACGTACTTCTGTGTTAAGTAGTTAACGATTATAGTCATCATTTTCCAAAGTTGAGCAAATAATCTCTAATTTAAGGCATTTCTTTTGATTTTATTAACTGCTCTAATGACATAATGTAGTGATTCATGCAAACGTTCACTAAGGTTTTTTGTGACCAAATGATGTCGATGAATGACACAATGTACCGATAATACATTCGGTATAACTTGTTTTAAGTATGCCAGAAAGCCTCGGTGTCGTCCTACCATTGTCGGAGCACCATCAGTAGCAACGGAGATGATATTAATAAATAATTAATAAAGGGTATTGCTTTTAAATCGAAAAATCTTTTTAATTCGGTAAATAACGTTTCACCTTTCGTATCAGTTTCCAAACATTTAGCAAATAACAATTCTTGGGATTTTTTTTCTTCTTTTACAAATCTCACATAAGCTAAAAGTAAAGCTTCGTTTCCTGGTAATGTTGACTCGTCAAGCTGTATAGAGAATTCAGATGTTTTTAAGTAGTCACTGTGACGATGTGAATCTGTCACAAGTTTTACGGATTAAATAGTTCAAAGCCGTGTAACTCAGCCCTTATTAATCCGCGAACCGTGAAAACTTTTCTTCCCGACAATTGGGATAAGGCGCGTAATTTGACTGGGAAATAAACCACATAATGGGTCGGCAACATCGTGTTCCATTTTTATCCTATTTGCCCTGTTCTTTTATGCAGTTTTTGCTATTAGTAAACAAACTTAAGCTGGTTTAATTAGTAGGGCTGTATAAAAGCAGGGCCCGCGATTGTAGAAGACAGTTGTTAACTTCGAGTATTCCTCTCAACAACTAGAGCCGATTGCGAGTATTCCATCGACTCTTGATTGCGAGTAATCCGTCAAAACATCGAAACCGATCTCCAGGTGAGCAAGATTTCCGTTTTCTTTAAAACCCGTACCGAGTTGTTCAGTTGTTTATTCAAAGTCAGTCTTAGTGTCTCGTTGTGAGCTTCAGACGCCCAACGTCGCAACGCTTGTTGAGCGTAAGCCAAAGCATCTTCGAAGGGCGTATTTGAAAACACCCAGAGACACTACGACTGACACCGGCCGTAATCATTTCCGTGGACTAAATTCACCAGTTGCGCATGTCTAGCCATTTTACAGTGACTCGTTGCGAGTTTTACCGACTTGACGTTTCGACGCCGCCAGCGTGTAAACCCGGGTGTTACAGACGTTAAGTCCGCGTGTTTATCCAGAGTTACTGTAAAACGGCCCGTTATTCCAAGTCGAGTATTTTAGCGTCCATCGGCCCAAGTGCGTTTTTCCGACTCTGCGTCGCGACGCCCCAGTGCGTAAGCCGGGGCACTCGAGGCCTAGAGTCTGTGAGGTTTGCCTGGGTCGACTTGCTCGTCGTACGCCGTATCTACCATCGATCTCCACGTACTCCGCGAACAACCGGTTACGAGTGTCGCCGTCGCAACGCCCGGCGTCGATCTGCCAGTTATTGCAGAAACGCATAGCTACACCTCGTCCGTCATTACTGCCGTTTACCACCGAACCAAACGCGACATTGGCGTCGCGACGCCCGGCGTCGATTTGCCGATTATTACAGAAACGCATAGCTACATTTCGTCCGTCATTACTGCCGTTAACCGCCGAACCAACGCGACATCAGCGTCGCGACGCCCGGCGTCGATCTACAAATTATTGTAGAAACGCATAGCTACACCTCGTCCGTTATTACTACCGTTAACCACCGAACCAACGCGACATCAGCGTCGCGACGCCTGGCGTCGATTACACCAAAACCATCCTAATACCTTTCTAGACAGATCCTTAAGATCACCGTACCTACCGCTTGCCCTCCACCGTCACCGCCGTCGCGACGCCCAGCGTCAATCACGCCGAAACCGTCCGAACACATTTTCATCTACATTTTTGGATACCCGTGCATATACCGTTCATACACCGACATCACAGCCGTCGCGACGCCCGGCGTCATTTTTCCGAAAACCAGTAAATCGTCTAATTCGCACACCCAGCATCGTATTGTACCCATCAGCGACCACCATACCCTTTTGTACAGCGAGTTATCATTCAATAAAGTTGTCTTGTACCTTTTATTGTAATTGTGTTCTTCATATTTCACCCTATCTCCAAACCTGCTATCCGACCGTTGGCGCCCGAGCAATCTCACGCCAACTTTCTGACCGCTATTCCCAAAATAGCGTTAGATCACATAAAGAGTTTTCAACACTCTGAGCCATTTCGTCGATCCTTCTTCGTACAGCATTATTACTCAGTGGAATTCTTTTTATAATATCGAAAGCTGGTTTGTGCAACACGGTACGTATTACCTCACTTACAGCTGGTAGAATAAGTTTTTCGCCAATAGTGTGCGGCTTTCCGGACTTCGCGATCATTAAAGAAATATTATAAGAAGCACGCAGTCCATCGTCATCTCTCTTAGATGTTGCCCCTATAAGTTCTTGCAATGTCGGTGTTTTCAAATTTTTTTCTTTGATTGTTTGAAAAAACGTTAATTCCTTATCTTTTTTTTGTCACTACGGATTTTTATTAAATGTTCCTTAAGGAGGTTCCTTAGAAGGTTTCATTGAATCGTTTGACATCGTTTTATTACATAGAAGACAGAAAGGTAAAGTTCTATATCCTGGTGACGGAATAAAGCCATATTTCATATATTCAACACTGTATTGTCTGCATTTTTTCTTCGGCTCACTCATACTGTTATCTGAAAAAAGGGGCACAAAAAGATATAGGAATATATATATATATATATATATATATATATATATATATATATATATATATATATATATCAATAATAATAATAATAAATAATTCAAAATTAATTAAAAATAGATTATAATAATACAGTAATATACAGCAATTCCAAACATTCACGGAAGTAAACAAAATAAACAAAAATATAAAATAATAAGCTATAACTTTTAGGGTGCATTATATTAAATTATTAAACCCAATATGTCTAACTTCTTTTACAGAATCATTAATAATATATTCTTTAGAAACACATCTGTGTTAGAAAAACTTACAATCCCTTCTTAAGTTTTAATAATAAAAAAAATACTTACTGATAACTGTGATATATAATTTTTTTAATCAACTTAAACAAGAGTATAACTTTGCTTAAATAAATTTAAATTAAAGAGATATCAATTTTATTCAAATATACTTACGTAACGAAAGTACGCTATCTGCGTAACAATACAAAAAATTATACTTCTCTTTGTTTTCATAGCTTGCTATGTTTTATTTTGTATAATTTTTTATTAATACATATTTTGAGAATAGATGGGTGCCATTTTGAAATGGTGAAAGTAAAATTATGATAATTTGGTGTCATTGTGAAGCAAATTTTATGTACATTCTGAAAAAAAAATATAAAAATACCGATTCCCTATTCTAGTTTTAAAGTTGTACCTATTTCCGCTAAAACCGGAAGTGATACAAAATTTCTGCTATGATCAACTTTGCTTATTAACATTTTTTGTATCCCTCAAAATAAACGAAATATTCATGGTGCCGGATTTAAACCAAACACTCTGTATATGTAAATACCATAGTCAGGAATTTCATTTATTCCAATAACAGTTTAGGTCGGACGCCCGCACAACTAGTCCCTATAGAAGATTGAAGGGACGTTTATTATATATCTGATGGATTTTGAATCACTCAAATACTTTGGAATTTTTTATTGGGAATAGGATATGAATTAATTTAACCATAGTTTTTATAATATGACTGAAAATTATAAAGCATTTTGCAATATATTGAAGTCGGATCAGTTATATTGTAAACACAAGTTACTTTTAACCTTTTTTTTCGTAAATAAATGGATTGTTTCTTATTTCTTTTTCAACAATGAGAAATGTTTAAATAGAAAAGCGAATAACAGCACTGTATCAATATCATCTGGCAGCATCGACTATCTTGGTCATCACATTGCACTTGTTATAATGTTTCCCCGAAACAAGAAGTCTTGTCGTCTTGACGATCAATTTTTGTTTTGAATCAAGATTTCTTGAAATTTCTTGAATATGTGTATCTGTGCGTAATGAAACCTGTGGGGAATTTAGTACAGGGTGACTACGTGTACACATGCATGTCCGCATATGTGTTTCAATGATGCTGTTCTGTTGGTCTAAATATATTCCAAAGACATAAAATGGATTCAGATTCAAAGGGTGATGATAATGGATGCAAGGCTAAATGAAAAAGATTAAAAAAAAGATGATGAAAGTGTGCAAGTAACTAATGAAGCACAGAAAAAAGTAGTAGATTTTTTTCCATAAAATCTACAGAAGAAAAAAATAATAAATTAAGCACATTGCAAAATTTGTGCTGAGTAGTTTTATAATGAAATTATTCTATTCAATAAAAAATACAAAACTGGACAACGCTCAGTCAGCGAAAAATTTGTTTTGTCTAAGTTCATGAACAAACGAAAATGTGTTAAATAAAGTACGTATAAAATAAGATGATAAAATCATATTAATATTTAAACAAAGTTACTATAATGTTTATTTTGCAGTATATTTATACATATACGGACGTTTTGTTAAATAATGAATGAATATTTTTTTGTAATTGCTTGCGTTTATTAAACATTATAATATATCCTATAAGTGAATTTTTCAGATCAAACTTAAGTTTTAAATAAATTATTATTTAGCTTCCAAGAAATTTTAAATATTTTGCCAAAAAATCTTGATTTTGACAAAACTTATCTTCTTGTCCTGATTTTGCCTTGTTTTAGAAAAGAAATTCAAGATTTAAGAATTTTCTTGATACTTTGTTATAGAGACGTAATGGGTAGGTTACGTTGGGTTAGGTAGGTTATATTTAATTAGTTAATGTAAGATTAAATTTGTAAGAAGTATGTCTAGGTACAAGCAAATTTAGTAATTACAAAAATTACTAAACATAGTTTAACTTTATTTAATATACTCTAAGCTTACCTAACTACCTGATATTGCCATCTTTTTCCTCTTGCTCCTGCTGGAGCATAGGGTGAAGAAGTAATATTGTCGTTTCTAAGCGTTAGTTGTGGTGGCCGACTTGCTAGGTCTGTGTATCTTTTTCCTATTCTTTGATATTGTGTTGATTATTCAGTGATTCTTTTTGTGAATTCTTTCCATTCTTCTCTGTTTTTTGCTTCCGTTTTAGCCTGCTTCCATATTATATTTATTGCTTTTAGTTCCTTGTCGACAGTTTTTCTTCATGTTTCTGCTGGTCTGCCTATTCGCCGTTCTCCTGCTATATTAAAGTCTAGTGCTTGTCTTGTTATATTTTCTGGACTTTGTGTCCTATCCCTTACCATTTGAGGCTATTTACGGTTTTTTTCAATACTCTCCTCTTCAGTTATTTCCATTAGTTCGTCTGCCAAAATATCCTGTATGTGATTCTTAAACATTTATTTGTGAATGTTTGTATTCTTATTATATCTTGTTTGGTATTATTCTATGTTTGGCCTTTTCAAAGTCTATAAAGTTTATATGTATATACGTCACCACACAGTTTCTTGATTTGTTCCAATATTATTCTCAAAGTACATATTTGATCAATGCATGATCTTTGTGCTCTGAAACTTGCCTGATTTTCCCTGAGTGTATGGTCTTCTGCTTCTTTCATTCTTTCCAGCATTATTCTTGTCATTATTATGCTAGCCATGCAAAGTAATGCGATAGGTCGCCAATTTAGTAGTTCCGCTGGTATGTTATCGATACCAGCTTCTTTTCTATTTTTTTGTTTGTATACCGCGCTTTTTATTTCTTCTTTGGAAAACTTTTCTTCTTTCTTCACGTGTATTTATTACTTCGATATTTTTGTATATATCTGTGAAGTTTTTTATTCATCTAGTTTCTTCTTTTGTTCCATGAATCTGTTCTCCAGTTTTGCTTTTAAGATTTCTATTTTATCTATTTTTCTTTCCCCTTAATTCTTTTGTGATTCGGGACAGTGCTTTTATGTTATTTGTTATTGCTGTCATTTATACTGTTTTTCTATTATTGTGATCCGGATGCGGTATTTCGCTACCGAAAATCGGTCACTTTAATATGTTTAAGAGTAAGGATTTGTTGTATGATGTTAATGTTGTTCTTATTGTTATCGGGTTTGTGCGAACCCACTAAGTGGGATACGCGTGATTTTATGTATGTATGTATGTATGTATGTATGTATGTATGTATGTATGTATGTATGTATGTATGTATGTATGTATGTATGTATGTATGTATGTATGTATGTGAAGTCCATGTTTCATTGTGTATATTCTTGTTTGAAAATGTGCCTTTTATTACAAAGTTCCTCAAGCCAACAAAACTCGATCAATCTTTCACCATGGCCGTTTATATCTTCTAACTCATATTTACACATTATTTCTTCCCTATCTGTGTTATTTGTTCCTACTCTGGCATTAAGATCTACTATTGTTGTCTCTCTTATAATTTTATTCCAGTTTACGAAGTGTTGCTTCTAATTCTTCGTAAAATTGATCCTTTTCTTCTGTTTCCTCTTTGTTTGTGAGGGAATATAGACTTACAATTATTATATTTTTATTTTTTGCTTTAAACGAGCCCACATTACTCTCTCTGAAATTCCTTCCCAGTCTAATAGTGATTTTATTGCTGTGTGATTGATCATAATTCTTAGTCCCATTACTCTGTGTAAATTTGGAACAAGATTTCCAGAATATAATAGCGAATTACCATTTGCCAGTTTGGCGTGACCTGTGCCATGTCATCTTGTTTCACTTACTCCTATATTTTGATATTGTTTTTATTCATTTCTATGGCTGTTCTGCTTTATTAGGTGCTAACAACGTGCTAGAATTCCAGCAGCCAATAAAAAAAATTCTCGTGTTTCTACAAGGTGGCGCAAAAAGAACGCATGTTTTTCGAATACATAGTACTTTGGAGGGAAGTGGTCGGCGGCTTCCCCCTTCCACGTGGTTCGGAGAGTCTAGTTTCAGTAGCCATCACTGAAAATAGAGTAATAGAGATACTGACTAGCTATGGAGCGGTGGAACGTAGAGCACCTTATTTTTTCGAAAAGAAATATGGTTCCAACAAGATGGGGCCATAGCCGCAGAGCAACGATGGAAGTTGTCCGACATATGTGTCACAACCACGTAATCTCGCGTATTGGTGCTGTTCCTTGGCCCCTACGGTCACCGGATTTGTCGGCGTGCGACTTCTTTTTGTGGGGTTACCTCAAATCGAAAGTCTATGTCTGAAAACTTACGCTGGATGAATTAAAACTTGCCATTCGTGAAGAAATCGCAGCTGTGCCCCACCTAGGAGGGTACCTATGGTATTAAGAATTAAACTAAAAGCGATATTGGATGAACTGAAAAAGAAAGGAATAATAATTAAAACGGAGCTTTCTGAGTGGATGAGCAACTTAGCGTTAACAGAAAAAACTGGTGGGAGCCTGCGGATCTGCTTGGATCCCTAGGATCTCAAGGTTATATTTGCTGTTAACAAATTTCAGAATTATTATGTGTATTGTGATTCAGATGGATCACAAGCCACTGCTTGGTGTCTTAAATAAAGACATACATAAAATTGGGTCAGAATGAAGTTAAAACTACTTAAATATGACTTTTATTAAAAGTTTGTATAGTTCATCCAGGGATCATGTTCCGAAGACTCGTTATCGTTTTATTATGGGTTCACAATAGCTAAAACCGCAATGCCAAAATATTTCGGTCCGTACAGTCGACCAGTTCAGTATTTGCAATGCTGGTATATATTTTACGCCCAGTATTCGACTGTAGACCAAGACTGCACTTTTCAGATTTTCTAAACCGATTACCAGGGCTGTATTTGCTAATATTTAAAATTTTAATGCGTTAATCTTTTGAACTTAGAATTTCCCTAATTTTCTTATAGCTTATTATAAGGCCTGTGAACTTGTCTCCAAAGGATTATAAAACCGTTATTTGTGGCTATGTAGGTATATAAATAGGTGGTGAGTTTAATTATTTTCACTTGTCATTTGTACCTCGTAACTAGTGTACGAAGGCTGAAAGTGTTTTTTGTTTTGTTAAATTAAATTCAACAGTCAACAACGTTAACAATGTTTCGCCCGTGAGAAGAAAACGAAGAATTAGAAAGTGCTAGTAAAAGTGTATTACCATCGCCTAATATATTTAAACCTTTTTTGCACGAACATGGACAACAAATCGTGTTGAATGTTTACAATGGACTTTTGGAGGAATATGAAGAATCAGTTGCTCTTAAGAAAACTTGCCAACTAACAAAGGTATGTGTTAAAACTGTTAAAAAAATTATCAGAAACATCTTTTGCAGACTATCATGAAAATATGTCGGCTGAACTCTTCGAACGTTGGTTTGAAAATAATTTACTTCTTAATATTGCACCAAATTCAGTAATAGTCATGGATAATGCCACCTACCATTCGCGACAAGAGAATAAAATTCCGACGACAGCAACAAGAAAGGCTGAAATAATAGATTTTTTAGTAAAGAAAAATAGGCCAATACCAGAAAGGGCAACAAAAAATGATTTACTTAAAATTATAAAAGAGCAGAATTTTGATAAGTCTTACGTTATAGACAATATGGCACAACAGGCAGGGCATAAAATATTACGTTTACCACCTTATTATTGCATATTCAATCCGATTGAGTTAATTTGGAGCCAACTAAAAAACAATGTTAGATCAAAAAATGTATCACCACAATTAAATTCTAGTGTAGTTCAATTAGTCAGGGAAGAAGTTGAAAATATTGGCCAGCAACAATGGAGTAACTGTATTCAACATATCATAAAAGAAGAAAATAAATTTATATCACTTTACAAAGACGTGAATCCATTAATTATATCTTTAAGGGATTCAGATATGTCCGATAACAATTCTGAAGACGAGGACGAGTGCACGATGTCCGAGTAAATATTCATATATTTTTTTAAATGACATGTGGTTATAGGCCTCTTGGGGAAATCGCCACTATAAACAAAGATTAACGGTCCGCAATTAGTACCTCCTGGGTGGTCACGGAAATCTGATTATACAATATATTTTTTTAAACAGTTAAATATTAAACAATTTTTTTTTACTGTTTTGAAAAGTAAAATGTGTGAAATGAAATATTTCAAACCCCTACTCAATTTTTTCATTACAGCCCTGGTACATGCCAGGCTATTGGTACCCTCTATTGTACTGCCGTAATAAAACGATAACGAGTCTTCGGAACATGATCCCTGGATGAACTATACCTGGAAAGTTGATTTTTGTTGCTGATACTCTATCGCGCGCTCATATGAGTAAAGAAATGATTGATAACAAAGAAATATTAGAGGTAGTACATAGTGTACATAATATGGTTGAAATTTCGGAAGAAAAACGAAAATTATTTCAGGCTGAAACCAGTAATGATCCTATTTTAAGTAAAGTGATTAAATATATAAAATTTGGTTAGCCAAATAATTTATTTGGAGAACTGGAACAATTTTACTTATTAAGAAATGATTTATACATAATTAAATAAAAACAATTGGTTTCGTTTCACAAATAAAGTAAAATAAACTTAAACTTTATTGTACACCAGTTACGGCATCTTCAGAAGTACATCCTCTGTACTTCTGAAGATGCCGTAACTGGCGAAATTGTACAATAAAGTTTAAGTATATTTTACTTTATTTGTGAAACGAAACCAAGTGTTTTTATTTAATAATTTACAATGTTTCACCGAGTGCCAACAGCTTCATCCATTCAATTGATTTATACATAATTGATCATTTATTATTTTTTGAAAATCGGTTAATTGTTCCACCCAAGTTGCGAACTTTAATTTTAAATTTACTACATGAAACGCATAGTGGTATAGTCAAAACCAAAGCTATGGCTAGACAATTTGTGTACTGACCTGGCATAACTTATGATATTGACCATTATATAGCTAAATGCACTATTTGTGGGAAGCGTAAACCGTCCAATATAAAAGAAACTTTTATTTATCCATGGAATTCACTCTTTGCCATTTTACAAAATTACAGCTACAGATATTTGTCATTAGGGCAATTTGGACTTTTTATTAGTAACAGATTATTTATCAAAATGGCTCGAAATAAGACAATTAAAAGGAAAATCGTCACCCATTTTAATTAATGAATTTAAAACAAATTTCGCGGCTCATGGAATCCCAGGAGTTTTAGAAGCAGATAACATACCGTTTTCATCATATGAGTTTAAAATAATAAATAACAGTCCGCGACATCCACAGGCGAATTCTGTACACTTAAGAAAATCGCTAAATGGGCCAAATATAGATAGGACATTGATGGTCTATCAATCTACCAATCTAATCATTGTAATTTCCCATTTGAAAATTCCAATGTAAAACAAAATTCTAAGGATATGACTAGTGAAAATATACGACCAAAAAGAAATATTAAATTTCCATCTAAATATAAAGACTATGTACTAGCATAATTAGATAAGTGAGTTTAATATAATTAAGACTGACTGTAAGAATTTATTTATTTTTGTTTCTTTTGAAAAGGGGAGATGTTGTGTATTGGTAACTCTGTAAGAGTTGGTGTCATAAGCTATACAGGTTGGCACCACTACCAGAAGAAGCTTTGAACTGAATGTAAATGTACTCTTGATTAAGTTCAATAAAATATAAATAACTATACTAACTTGTTTTGTTGTTTATTAACTCATGAACATAACAGATATATCAGATCCATCAGATTATCGAAGCTTGTACGAACGCGTCTGATCAGTATTCCGATTTTAACGTTTAAAATGAGATTATAGAAGTTTAACTTGTTAAAATGGTTAAAAAATGCTTGTTTGTGTAGTTCTACATAATTTTATATACGACGATTCAAGTGAGACTGAAAGACCACTCGAATCTTAAATCATTTAATTACATTATTTCGACCAGAAATTGTTCCATATAGTCATTTATTTGTTCAAAATAATTCATAAAAACTTCAGAAATTGCGAACTTCCATATTTTCTTCAGAACTTGCTATAGTGATGCAATGTTTATAATTAGAAACATTTAAATAAATACATTTTCTGAAACACAAATGTATACAATTTTAAAAATGCGCGCGCAGTCTGTATCTAACCCTGCGGATGGATCGGAGTTAAATTATTTTGATCGAATCACTCGGCCTAACTGATCAGAGTGAGTTTATGAACTCGTCAGATTAACCCGATTGACTTTACGAACGCTTCAGATTACATCGGTTCAATCCGATCTACTTTACGAAAACACCTATTGTCAAACACAATTTCTCGTTTCTTGAAAAAAAAAAAGAAAACGTTACTGTGGCTGATTATTGGTGCGCGGAAAGTAAATTCACTAATTCACCTATGGACATATGATCATATGAACATAACCTAATGTAGTTGAGACGTTGGTGACGCGAATATCGCAACTGAAATTACCATTGGCGGCGCTGTGGTTTGTTTACATCATTGCGGCTCTAGTTGGTATTCGCTTGTGAGTTTCTATATATTTATATTGAATTTCGTCATCTAAAAAAAGCACTTTGTGAAATAATTAGGAAGTGTAATTTAGAAAGTTTTATCGCTTTGGTAAGTTTAGAAACTGTATTTTAATATTATGTATTATATTTTATGTATTAAACTTTAATAAAAGTATATTTTTAGAAAATAATGAATACCTTCTAGTGCTGTGATCATAGACTGATATCCACGGAGTTATTCAGATATTTACAGGCCACAAATGTTTCTAGGATTTTTTTAAGAGAACAAGTTATAATTAGTGGATTATTAGTTCTTTGTGGTGCAACGAGTGTAACTCAAACTAAATGTGACATTTTTGGTCTTTGCCCACAAACTAGTGCATTGATGGCTAATCCGCATGAGATTACTGGATAGTTAATTTTGCAGTATGATACAATTTTGATTCATAAATTAAATTGTGCAAAGGGAAAAAAATGCAAGTATGTAGCAGCTATATTAAAAAAATACAAGGTGTTTTGTTAGTTTCAAGTTCTGCATGAGCATGTGCTCGTTTTTTAAAGGTCATGAATGCCGTTTTATTTAAAATCTTCTGTTTTTGTTCGCTGTTGCGCTTTCCTAGTCCGAATTTTTAAAATCCAAGCCTTTCTTTTATCTACATGTTCCGATTCTCCCCGATCATTCAGTACAACTTTATACTTAAATTTCTGTTACTGCTTCCTCTGTAATGGTAGCCGTAGACACAAGAGTTTATATTGCTCTTTTTTTTTAGATATTTATGATTCATAATTAAGGAAGGCAAATTTAATTTTCAGTACAATATCCAATACCTTTAAAGTAGAATTATACTTAAAACGTAAAATAAACTTTACCAACAAAATAATTATTACCACATAAACCACTATTGAACTAAACGTGTTTTAACATACATTAGTAATTCTGGGGTTCGCAAGATTGCCGCTTGGTGGCTACGAGTTAATTTCAGTCGCAAATAGTTATCTTGTGCTGTCCCGAGATGTGTAAAGTCAAGTATCCAGTAATAAATAAATAAATAAATTTAGCTTGTAAAATACCTGATATTTTTTAGGCAATCTGAACGACGGTAGAATCATTTTCTAATGTACTCGTTTGTCGGTGTTTTACATTACCCTAATTGTTTTACAATATGCCGAATTTTGCATTATGCCTAAGATATATGTAAATCTAAATAATATTGTTATCATTATCTACATTTGCCATATACATATTGAAATAGGGAGAAATATAGATATACAAGATACATATATGCCAGATAAAATATTAAAAGTCAATAAATTTTCCAATGCATCATGAAAAATATGAGTACAAGATATTTCCATATTTAGCAGTTATTTATGATGAGAACTGCGCCTGCGTACTTAAACTGGACCGTACCCGTACCGGATGAGTAAATTATTAACGAAAAAGCTTTACAGAGTGAATTGAAATAGATAGAAATGTTTTGGAATATGAGTGATAAAACAGAATTCGATTAAAAGTGACCTCTCTCTCTCTACAAATATTTCCAATTAGTGTTTGTTTCGGTATAGAGATTTAGTCAATAATATTATATCATAACTAGATGCATTGGCATTAAAATATTTAATTAGGGGTAGTACTAAAATCAAAACGTGCTTTGACAGTAATCGTCAATTCATCCTAAAAATG
This sequence comes from Harpalus rufipes, assembly GCA_951394225.1. Classification (NCBI taxonomy): domain Eukaryota; kingdom Metazoa; phylum Arthropoda; class Insecta; order Coleoptera; family Carabidae; genus Harpalus; species Harpalus rufipes. Next base: position 26,738,016 of record OX596277.1, read on the forward strand.
AGTAGAAGGTTATACAGAGGATCTGCAAAAAAATAAATGAATGCAGTTTTGTTTTCGCTGAATCTAATATTAAATTGAGTTTGCTAACTTGTTTTTGTAATTTCTTGTTGACGAAACGAATGGAAGTCACGAAAAACAATCTAATATAAGCAAGAGCGGTTTTTTACATTCTAGTAGAAAAAGGTAACGCATAAAACAGTTAAAAAGTTACTCGTAGTTTTTGATTCTCTGTTTGTTGCTTACTCCTCGAATTTATTGTATTTAATTTGTTTGGTATTGTTACGGTGCGCGCTAGACGACATTAAGTAAATCCGAGCGACACAAAAGCACAAAAGAAGCTTTAATATAGTTGTTTCTACTAACCCAAATCTATTTTTATTTTTAACCTTTTCATAGACTTTCAGCGCAGAGAATAATACACTCTCTCTTCATCCTCAAATGACATCGCATCGCAAAGAAAGGAATACAAATTGTTATTCCCAAAAGAAATTAAATAAATAATAAAAGATTTAAATGTAAACTTTCTTTCGTTGTTTGTATTTTCATTTTTTGAAAAATGTCACAAAATATTATGAATTATACGCTACATATTAAGTGAGAGTTTTTAAATAGACTGAAATATGCTTTTACGAGATTATAATGTTCGCCATGAATTATAATTTGACTGTGCTAAATCTGAATAAAAATTTGTCATTTAGTAGCGTCATTCATCAATCAACTTTTAACATTTTGAACTTATCGATTAACTACGGATCCATTCGCAGTAAAATTATTTTTTGATTCTTTAAATATTACGGGGTTAAAATTAAAATAAAGTCTGTATAAGCTATTGTTTTTGTTATACAAGATGTACCAAATTCACCAATATTTTTGTACTTACACATGAATTATTTTTCAATGAAACGTGTTTTCTATATATCAGTATATAATATTTTAATATGTTGATTATTAATAAATTGTCCAATGTAAACAATATTTTTTTAAAATTTAATACATGATAATAAATTATGTAATTTAAACAAAATTGATGGGTCGCTTTGTAAAGGTATTAAAATGTGAAGGTTCGTTGCTATAAAAATCGTTTTGCTCCGTTCCCAATAGATTCGAATGAACTCTAGTTTTCACTTGAGTTGTTTAATAGTTAATTTTTTAAAGGTCTGTTGGTTTTATTAAATAAAAATAAAGTAATATATATATATATATATATATATATATATATATATATATATATATATATATATATATATATTGCAAAATTGGCAGTAACATAGGCACGTAATAATTGTCATTAATTATCATTAAATTAATAAAGTAATTATTGTAATATTTTATGAAAGGTGAACGAACTTAAAATATAAGCAAAGAGGATGTTGTTGACAAAGGAAATACCTATATTAGTAATTACAATTTCTGATTCCGGGGCAAGAAAAGGGTAAATGTTTACAGTAATTGAGAGATAACCATTGACGCACACCTTAGAAAAAGAAAGAAAGTGTAGTGTGAGGGGTGTGAGGCTAGGTTGGGCAATGTCAAATATGAACATTGTTGTGGTCGTGGTCTGTTGTTTTGTTTTGCTGTTCTGTCACAGTCAGTAAAAGTGAAATATCTCAAAATATTACTGATTTTATATAACTCTAAATGAGAGTTAATTACAAAGTGAGTAATTTTGATTTAATGTGAAATACTAATAATTTTAATGTAGCATGCTGGTAATTTATGTTATGATCTGTCATTCATGCAATACATATAAGTATGATTTCATTTATATTTCAGAATTATTTTAAAATCGTAGGTAATATTAGGATTGGGATTAAGAAAATTTCTATTGTACCAACAGTTTAACTCAATTTGTACTAAAATCACTAACTCTGTACTAAAAAAAAAAAAATCCCGCCACATATTTAAAATAATCATAATTGTACCTATATGTACTTTCAAACATTTTTATTGATAAACTAATAAATAAAAAACAAAAAATAAACATGAATACATTTTTGTGCAACCACCCGCGAACTAAACATTTCGCAGACGCAATACAGTCCGCGAAATCCAATTTCGCGGCCGTTTATATTGTTACGGCGGCGAAATTGAGCCCTTCCGACATTACCTATTACTTTAAATAAATTGTACTAAACTTAGAAAAGAGGTACTGACGTAGGTACTAGAAAATTGATAATTGTACTGAATCTAGTACAATTGTGCTGACTATCGCATCGCTGGGTAATATCATGCAGTGCATATGAATGCATAATTTGTTATAAAAAGACAAAGAGATAAAATTTCACAAGTAAGTCTTTCATTTTCGTCGTAAACTTAACTGTCATATCTTATATGAATTTTCTTCGAATAGATTTCCGAAGGATGACAAACTGTATAAAGTGGCTTGTTGCACTTAGAAGTCACAATTTGAAGCCATGCAAACATTCTGTAACACACAACAATCATTTCCAATCAACGGACTACACATTAAATGTGTATAAAAATAAAGTTTTAAATAAATAATATTAGTGTTAAAACGCCTGTTAATATATTTTGAGTTGGCTACGAGAACGTTACTAAGTTACGGACAGTTTTTTGATTGATATGTGAAAAATAATTTGGATTAATGTTAAAAATGTCATTTGATATGTAAAAGGCTTCAAATTTAATTATATCCTTTTGAATACAACCGAAAGAGTTTATTTGTGTACTCAACATAAATTGTGGCGACCGTGACAGAACTGTGAGAAAAAGAAATAAATTTTTCGGTTGTTAAAACAAAATAGAGCGAGCAAAAAAGGCTAGAACTGTTTTACGAACCTCATTTACAAAAATTCATAATTTGTTAACCGCAGAACTAGGAAAGCAAAATCCAGATCAAATATCTGTCAAGGCAAATTTTGCTTTATTCGAGAAAAAGTCACAAGAATTAGAAATCTGGATTCAACAGATTTTTGAGTATATGTTAGACTCTGTTGAAGTTACAGACGAGGACTTTGAATTCGAATCTACGGGTGTAGATGAGTAGCAGTAAATTTTTGAAGTTTAAGTGTCAAATGGAGGCTCATCAACTGAAGAGTATAAGTGAGCAAAGCACAATACCAACAGTAGCCAGTTTTACCCCACAACCCCGGGTAGAACAAAGAAGGAAGTATAAATTGCCTGAAATAGAGCTCAAAAAATTCAGTGGGGATGTAAGAGATTGGTTACATTTCTGGAGCCTATTTAAAAAGATTGACAGTGACCCTGATATTGCGCCCGAAGACAAATTTCAATACCTTATTCAATCTACAGTGGAAGGTAGTAGGGCAAGGGAACTTGTAAATAGTTTTGCTCCAACCGGTGAGAATTATAATAAAGCAATTGAAGGTTTAAAAGCCAGATTTGGTCGAGAGGAAATTCTAGTAGAAGTTTACGTACGGGAACTGTTAGTCTTAGTTTTGAAGAAAGTTTTGAAACGTACAGAACAGCTATCTCTGTGTACCCTATATGATAAATTAGAGTCGCAGTTACGTGCACTGGAATCTTTAGGAGTCACTACAGATAAATATGCTGCGATGTTATATCCATTAGTCGAATCATGTCTTCCTGAGGATCTTCTACGAGCATGGCAGCGTACTCCAGTTGTAGAAGAAAACGCAACACAGGATGGGTCAGCAAGACCAAAGAGTCGACTCACGAAACTGATGAGTTTCTTACGTGCAGAAGTTGAAGGAGATGAAAGAATCACTTTGGCAACTTCAGGTTTTGATCTTATTGCAGGAGGCGATAGAAATAAACCACGAAGGAAGAATACAAATAATGAAGTTTATGAAGAATCAAACGTAGCTACGGCAGCTAGTTTGGTAAACATTAAAGAAGCAAAGTTAAATTGTATTTTCTGTGAACGACAACACGCAAGTGCAGATTGCATAAAAGCTCAGAAGATGACATTAGCCGAGAAACAGAAGGTAATAAAGATTAAAAAGGCTTGCTATTTATGTTTAAAGGTTGGCCACGTCTCGAAGCGGTGCAGAGCGTTTCTACAATGCATTATTTGTGGAGGAAAACATGTTGTGCTGATGTGTCACAAATTAGCTAATAATCAAAAGGGCACAGCTGAAATTTCCAGTAAAAACAATGAAACGCGTACCACAACAGAAGCCTTGGCAACACATTTTAGGAACCCAGATGTATTACTTCAAACGCTAGTAGTTAGATTAAAAAATAACAATAAAACCAGGTTAGTACGAGCTATATAGACGCTACTCATAGGATGCCTACAGCTAAATCTAAAACACCTTTAATTATTGTAAAGTTCAAATCGCGAATTTTAAAAGATAAAATTCTTGCTGCCACTAAAAGAAATAACTTAACAACTAAATTTTATTATCCTTCGGACAGTGAGTCTAAACTATATTTCAGCGAACACTTGACATATTATAATAATGATCTACTTAGGAAAACGCGTGAACACCTTCGCGACAAAGGTTACAAATACATCTGGAGTAAGAACTGCAAAATCTTTGCCAGGAAGAGTGAAAATACTAGAATCATCTCAATATGCCGAGAAGAGGATTTATTGAAATATTAATGGATCCATTGCGTTTCGGAGTATTGATTGTTTATTTATTATTTGTTTAAATCCGTACAACCTTGTCCCGTATGTCTGAATCACTTGTTTTAAACAGCAGTGTTGCCGATTCGAACTTTACTTTTGAACATATAAATGTGCAGTCATTGAACTCTTGTTTCCTTACTTTTAAAGATTTTGTACTTTGTGAAAATTTTGATATACTGGCTGTTACGGAAACATGGATAAGTGACACCTCCCCATCACACTTATTTCATATTGATGGTTACAACCTAATCAGTGCACATAGATCCAATAAACGTGGTGGAGGTGTTGCTCTCTATGTTAAGAGTAACATACAGTACAAACTTTTGGATGTTAAAAATTTAGAATTACTATATGAACATGTTGAATATTTATGGATTCAAATCACTACTCATCACAGTAAAATTATTTGTGGAGTAATTTACAATCCAAAATCGGATTATTTTAAAGAACTTAGTGTTTTGGATACCATAACTACTGATTTTCTTACCGAGTGTGATTTCATGATGTACGCAGGTGACATAAACGTTAATTTATTATTGAATGATGCCAAATCAGATTATGTAAAAAACATATTTACTGCTTACGGCATGCATCAATTAATCACTAATTACACTCGCCCTGCATCTAAGTCTCTATTAGATATTATAGTAATATCAGATAGATAACTCTGTGATTTCTCTGGTATTATTGAATGTGATAATTTTTCAGACCATAGTTGTGTGTTTTGTAAATTAAAACTTACTAAGCAGGCTTCAATCAATAATATGGTTACATATAGAGATTTTAGCAGATTTGATTCTGAAAGGTTTATTGTTGACTGTAATAATGTGCCTTGGAGTAATATTATGCAAATAAACAATGTAAACGAAAAAGTATGCTTTTTAAATGAGAACATTATAAAATTATTTGACATTCATGCACCTATTAAGTCAACGAGATATTGTAAGACATATAATCCATGGTTCACAAATGTTATTAAAATAATGCAGGCTAAAAGAGATAAGGCGCTTGCTCAGTATAAGAAATATAAAAAAACTCCCGCAAAATATGAATATTATAAACAATTACGTAATTATACAACAAGTGCAATACGGAGAGAAAAACAAGCTTTCTTTGAGTCTGCAATTAATAATAATATGAATAATACGAGTGAATTATGGGCTAACTTAAAACGTGTTGGTGTAAAAAATCAGCCAGCAAGGAGCATTCCAGAAACACTCTGCGATCCTAATAGTTATGGACAGTATTTGCTAGATAAAGTAAGCACTACAATTGCAAATCCTTATACTATAAACTTCTTTTCGCAGAATAAATATGCAGGCGTACATGATGAACCTTTTAATTTTACATGTGTAAGTAGCGATAAAGTCAGAGAAGTCATTCTCAACATTAAAACTAATGCAACTGGGGCAGATGAAATTTCATTAAAAATGATTTTATTTATATTACCAATTGTAAATGATTACATTACGCATATCGTAAATACATGTATAATAGATAGTGTTGTGCCTGAGGTGTGGAAGATAGCCGCAATTAGGCCAATAGTAAAACAACAAGATTGTGTGATGTTTTGATGATTTGAGGCCAGTAAGTATTCTGCCGACCTTGTCCAAAGTGCTTGAAAGAATATGCTGCGATCAGATCATGGAATATGTTTTTGAGAATGCAATAATACCTGCCAATCAGTCCGGATTTAGATCAGGTTATAGTACAAATACTTGTTTATTGAATATTATTGATACTATTTTAAATAATCTGGATAAATCGAAACCATCATTACTTATACAAATAGATTTCTCAAAAGCATTTGATATGATCGATCACAGTTTACTTCTTTCAAAATTAAGTTATTACAACTTCTCTGAAAGCGCAATATCGTGGTGTAGGAGCTATTTTGAAAACCGATTATTTTACATTAATATGAGTACAAAACAAGGAATACAATCATCATCAAAGTTTTCTCTTCAATGTGGTGTACCACAAGGATCAATTTTTGGACCTTTGTTCTTTTTAATATTTGTTGCTGACATGCCAAACATATTTAATTTTTGCTCAGTTCACTCCTATGCGGATGATACCCAGGTTCTTGCAACTCTGGAGCAGTCGCAAGTAAATGAACATTGCGCTATTATTAACAAAGAATTAAGTGATTTTGTATCCTGGGTAAAGAACAATGGTCTCAAAATTAATACTGACAAATCATCACTTCTAACCATTAGTGATTGTGGTAATATTCCTGATATTGTGCTAGATGGTTCTATTTTAGTTCGTACAGATAACGTTAAAATTTTGGGACTTCACATTGACAAAGACTTAAATTTTAGAAAACATCTTAATGTAAAATTATGTGCAGCAAGACTAAAATTACGACAGTTGTTTCATTTTAGAAATGAACTAAATTCGTTAGTAAAACTTAAACTTGTAAATTCACTCATTCTTCCACTGTTTGACTATTGCGCCTGTACTTATATTCCGAACCTCACACAGACAGACAAACAAAGACTAACTTTGTTGCAGAATTCTTGTCTACGTTTTGTATACGGTGTGCGTAAATACGATCACATATCTAAATACCGCAAAATTTCTAAGATGCCGTCTGTTGAAAACCGCTTCAAATATCTTTATTTATGCTTAATACATAAAATTACATTGACAGGTACTCCTTCCTATTTATTTGACAAATTAGTAATTAAAGAATATAATTATTCTCTTAGAATAAAGAATTTGTATATTGTACCAACATTCAGAAAGTCAAAATTTAAAGGTGGGTTTTCATATATGGCCCCTACTTTATATAACAGTGTCCCAGATTATCTGAAGGTGCTGTCTTTAAATAGCTTTAAAAGAAATGTACGAGCTTTATTATATACTTAATGTTTGTTCCTATTATTTCATTGTTAACTATTTACTTCTAGATTATTGGTCATTAATGTATTTATATTATTTTTCAAGATCTGTTTTTGTTTACTTTTTGTAACATGTCTATTAGCTATATATATATATATATATATATATATATATATATATATATATATATATATATATATATATATATATATAAGCTATAAGTTTTCTTTATATTAATTCACTTTTTTCATTTGTTATTTAACTTGAATATAGAATAGAGATTTGATATAAATACTGTAATATACCACAATCTTCTCTTTCCTTTATAGTCAGGGCTATTAATATTTATTGCATGTTAAGTTGGGCTAATTACTATAGAACTATTTATTGTCAAGAGTATATGGGCGGCAATACATGCATTAATCCAATATTACATTTCACATTCCTTTTGACCTGTTATCGGCGTCCATCTTCCACACTCGTACAGATTCGTCAGCGTCGGACTGGCCCTTTAGGACGCGTTCCCCTAAGTGATATAAAGTACACATTGTCAATCCAATCACAACAATTATCATAGGCGTGCATTATCATCTAATAAGATAGACAGGAGAGGGAGTAGGAATAAGGTCATTTCCAAGTCCCAGACTTGGGCAGGTGCCCCGCATATTAAATGCGGCCTAACACCTCGTGGGTTCCGGTACCCCTATCCGCAAAGGTATGCACCCAGTGCAGGGACGATTTGCTGGAATACGGCTCTCGTGAATAGTCACTTCGGAGCCACTAGCGGTACCGTAGCCACCTACACATGTCCCAGACATGTTGAGCTCCCAGAGCTCCATATGGGTCCCAGATCCATTATAAGAGCTTAGCTTACAATCGACAACATTGTCATTCTAACCACAACAATTGCTACAGGCGTGCAATATACGATAGAGAGGAGGGGGATAGATATATGGTCCGTCCCAGACCTATGAGAGCTCAGCTTACGCTCGCACGTAGGTTTTCATACCTTACATGGAACTCAGCCTCTCATTTGGTGTTTCTCACACCTGGTGTTTCACTACTAGCCGTACCATAGCCGCCACTACATGTCCCAGACATGTTTGGGTCCCAGACCCATTGCGAGAGCTTAGCTTACGGCCATAAGCAGGTCCCAGACCTCTTATGGACCTCAGCCTCTCACTTGGCGTTTCTCTGCTATGTACGCTAGCCACCTTTAGAGTACACGACTCTATGGACCCAGGGTTGTCCCAGACAACCCTTCGGATAATGGGAGAATACTACATATGTTTGCGGCCACAAACCAATATTACAAATGTATATCTCACATATACCATGCGTATCAAATACACAAACAGTGCATAACATCAACATCAAATACACAAACAGTGTACAACATAACCATCAAGCAACTGGCGATTTATACCTGAGCGCCATACCTGTACAATATAATCAGAATGACTGTGAGGTTTACCACTCACCTTTAATTATAGCAAACAACTTGTCTTTTCTTATGAACACTATCACACACAGATCCACACGACACTGTGGTCACAACACAACTAAGGGTTGGAGGGTGTCTTGCCTTTAAGTACTGTTAAGTGTTTATGCCTCAAGCCTGCGTTTCTAAACCAGTGGCGCACGGTCAAAAAGTGAATCTTACATATATATACATCTTTGTATTATTTGTATTTGTTTGGTTAGGTGGAAGAGCAGCCTTAGGCTGAACCTCGCCGTTGATATATGTCAATAAAGTAAATTTATTATTATTATTATTATTATTATTATTATTATTATTATTATTATTATTATTATCTTAGACACAGGTTCACAGAAATTGTATATATTACATAAAACTGCTATTTCACTGGGTTATCAAGTAAAAGGGAAGGTACGTCTTGTTCATTCATTATTTGGAGGTACTCAAACTTCCGAGAAAGAGCATAACCAATATAAGATACACGTTTGCAATATCAATGGAAAATATAATTTTAATTTTGATGATCTTGATTCAGATGTAATTGTAGAAGCACTACCAATAAATAAAGGACCGTGGGTAGAAGACCTCATAAAGAATCAAGTAAAAATTAGCGATGATGGAAAAGTCGCAGGGCCGATTGAAGTTCTTATAGGTGCCGATATCATCGGTAATTTATTCACTGGTCATTTACATAAATTAAACTGTGGATTGGTAGCGATTGAAACCAAATTAGGATGGACCATAATGGGAAAAGTACCCGGTAGGAAGCGAAATGAAACTACAGCAATGTCCGTTATTTCAATGTTTACAAACAATGCAAAGATAACGGAATTATGGGAATTAGACGTCCTAGGAATTCGTGACCCTGTTGAAAAGAAACTTAGGACAGAAATGGACCAAGAAGTTAGAGACCATTTTTTACAAACTGTTAGAGTAAATAATGAAGGTAGATACGAAGTTCAATTACCGTGGTTAGAGAGCAAAACTTACCTACCTACAAACAAAGATTTAGCAGAGAAGAGATTGAATAGAATGACGAAAAAACTTAAAAGTGAATATCTTTTCGGAGGTTACGAACAACAATTTAGAGACTGGGAAACAGAAAACATTATAGAAAAGTTAACCGAAGAACAGGTTTCTAACACAGAAAAGGAACATTACCTCCCGCATCGGCCGGTGGTAAAAGAAAACAGTACAACAAGAATTCGACCTGTGTTCGATGCATCCGCGAAACAAAAACTATCCATCTCTTAATCAGTGTTTGGCAACCGGGCCAAATTTAATAGAACTAATTCCAGCAGTGTTGCAACGATTTCGTTTGAACAAAATCGGAGTGATAGCAGATATTAGAAAAGCATTCCTACAGATAAGTATTCATCAAGTAGACCGAGATTATTTACGATTTTTATGGTGGAAAAGTGACGAGGTACTTCAAACAAAATCTTTTCGTCATATGCGCGTAGTGTTCGGTTTATCGTGCAGTCCTTATTTGTTAGCGTCGGTTATTGAATATCACTTATTAAATGCATTAAAAACTCTAGATAACAAAGACAGTAAGCTAAAATGTTCACGAGAGACAATTAAAAGACTACAAAAAAGTTTTTATGTTGACAACTGCGTGAACAGTGTCAGTGATCGTGACGAACTGAATCGGTTTGTACGTGAATCACGGGAAGTAATGACAAGTGCGTGCATGTTAACGAGAAAGACGATTGTTCTTCAGTGCTCGGGTTAAAGTGGAATCGTAATATAGATACACTAGAAATTAATTTAGACTGCATAAACACTACCTTGACTTTTATTTCTAAACGAACAATTTTATCCTTAACACATAAACTGTATGATCCAATAGGTTTTTTATGTCCGATAACAGTAGGGCCGAAGCTATTACTTCAGCAGACATGGTCTTCTCGATTAGGATGGGATGAAGAAGTTCCTGAAGAAACTAAACACAGTTTTTTACGTTGGTTCGAAGACCTGAATTGGTTGAAGTCTGTGAAGATTCCAAGATGGCTAATCGGCGATTCAAGCGATCCAGAAACATGGAGTTTGTATGTGTTTTGCGATGCAAGCCAAGCAGCCTACGCAGCAGCTGTTTTCTTACGAGCAAAAACTTCAACTGGCGTAAGAGTGCAACTTGTAAGCAAAATCTAGAGTTTCGCCACTAAAAAGAATGACCATTCCTCGCCTAGAGCTTCTCGCAGCAACAATCGGAACCAGTTACCTTGTGGAGTGACTCTACGATAATAATTACATGGATACAGCGCGACGATCAATGGGGTGTGTTTGTTAAAAACCGTGTAAAAGAAATCCGCAGTCTGTCAAATCCACAACAAGGGAGACACGTCGCAGGGAAAGAGAATCCTGCGGATTTACCTTCAAGAGGTTGTAATGCCAAGCAGCTTACTCATTCGCGCTGGTGGGAGGGACCGGATTGGCCATTAGTACGAGTTATGGAAGTTATACCTGGAACAGATGGAATTAATCGCGTTGTACGACTCCAGACTGCAAAAGGTGAACTTATTAGACCAATACAACGTATTTATCCGTTGGAGATAAGTTCGAATGACTACACCTTAATCCCGAAATTGACAAGATCTTTTGAAGAACAAGAACCGAACGCGACAGTTATAGGATCTCCGAAGATTCTACAAGCTACCAGAAGAAAGCATCAAATCAAGATGCCACGACGAAGTTAAATTGTAATTTGCGTTAAATGTAATATTTATGAAATGTAAAGTTCGTACTCGTTGCCAACTCAAGGTGGGAGTATGTTAAAACGCCTGTTAATATATTTTGAGTTGGCTACGAGAACATTACTAAGTTACGGACAGTTTTTTGATTGATATGTGAAAAATAATTTGGATTAATGTTAAAAATGTCATTTGATATGTAAAAGGCTTCAAATTTAATTATATCCTTTTGAATACAACCGAAAGAGTTTATTTGTGTACTCAACAATTAGCTAAAAAAAGTGCCTTTCCATGTGTATTTTTACAAATAATTTAATATAAGAATTAAATATTTTATATTATATCGAATGTGAACTATATTTTATATTAATGTTTCATTCATTTTATTATTAATATTCCTAAGCACTCTGTATTTTCGTCTCTCCTTAGAGTATAGGTATCTTCCGTCCTTTTCTAAGGTGTGCGTTAATGCTTATACAGTAAAGTATAAACGTTCCGTCCATTAATGTAATATGTCAATGGAGAAAACGTGTAAATAATCTAGAAATGTGTTATACCTTTTTCAAAATTTGAAAATTTTCTAATTCAAACAAGTTATATCCGTCGGTGTTAAGTTTCCTTTTCTAAGCTGTCTCAACTTAAAGTAATTTACTTTTGTCTTCACTGATGATGCGGTCAACCCCGTTACAGCGCAAGATTTTCTTAGAGACCGGTCAGGGTAGGATTAGGATTATAGAATTAGCCAAAATTAACAAAAATATATCATTATTATATTGCTTAATTAACTATGAATTTACAATTTTTTATTTATTTTTCAATTGGTTTCCATGACATTATATAGGCTGTGAGATTTATTACAACAGATTATTATATACCTTATATTTCTTTATTTCTAAATCTTTAAAAGATATAATAATATATTTAAATGTATATAGAGAATTTGCTCTTCTTTAATAAGCAAGAACAAAATTTTTCAAAAAATAATATTTAGAATTTTTTTTTTAAGAATCTGCTACTTCCAGTTGTCTAATTATTACCATAACCTTTTCAGCTCTTTCCAGTAATGTCCGATGGAGAAATACGTAGTTAAACAGATATTAAATGATATCGTCCTTTCAACCGAACTACATACACACATCCATACACACACACATAAATCCACACACACACACACACACACACACACACACACACACACACACAGACATCATCGTAAAAATATTAAAATCGGATTGTAGGGACCTTAAAACGTGCTTAATCATTAAAATCTGGATATGCGATTTTTAGCATGTATCCAATGCCTCTCTTTGCGAGAGGTAGAAATGACAAACAAAAAGTTGCCATTATGAAACGGAATTACAAAAAATTATTTAAAAATTTAAATAGCCGAAAATTTTAATAAATTTTTAGTACTGGCTAATGTGTCCCGTTTTGGTGATTATATAGGTACGAATAATACGAAGTAATATAGTGCAAGGACTATAAACAAAGAATTATTAGTTTATAGTCGCTGGGTATAGCCAACTGATAGTAAATTTGGTTTTGCCGATCCCACAGGAAGCAATTTCTTAACATAATCGTATTAGAATTTTCCAAGTCTATTTAGCGCAGGTGTTTTGTATTTATTTATTTGGATTTTAATAGCTTGAATTGTATAATTTCTAGAAAAAATATAGCTACATATTTTAATTAACAAACAAAATAAACAATTTCATCATATATAGAAGCTGTCAGTGTCCAGGTTATACGATTCAAGTGTTTTAAATAAAGCCACAGCCAAATTTTCTTGTTTTAATTTTTTACCTCCCGCTACCCTTGGTAAGGGAGGTATAGGGATCGTGCTAAGGTCCCTACAATCCAATTTTAAAATTTTTACGATGATGTCTGTGTGTATGTATGTGTGTGTGTGTGGGTGTGGATCCTCTTTACGCTCTAGCTCAAATACTATCATTCAGAAAGTTTTGAAACCATGTATTTCTACCTTATTCTAATATGGAAAGAAGCCATTAGATTTTGGTGGCAATCGGATAACCGGAAATTGTAGTTTACTTGAAGCTCAAGATAGTTTTTCTTCAAAAAATACCTTTAAATATATTTTTTTCTCAATTTGTTATTATAAAAATTAAAGATTATTCCATTTTCTACAACTTTGCTTCAATACTTTTTCTATATATTTTATGGATAAATTTATAAAGTAATATAAAAATTATATCTCGGAGCTTATGCTTTAAACACATCTCCGTGGTTACATAGTTCAGCTCAAATGTATGTAACTGACAGATAAATGTCACTGTCAGAAAAATAATCATTTCAAATTAATAATGGTAACGTTTTAAAAGGAAAATTGTAAATAGAACAATAGTTTTATGGAAAGCAACTTAAAATACATAATTTCTAGTAAATTTGCAGGTATATATTTAAATAAAGAAACAAATAAATATATTATCACGGCATATTATCCATTGCTGGGTGTGCTAATCTGATTTATACACACATTTCGGTAATGATGATGACATATTTGTATTGTGCGGGCGTTTAACACAAGGGTTAATTTTATGCCATTTAAAATTCGAATTATTTGTCGTTGATCGGGATCGAATCGGATTCCCCAGATTCGAGATCAGACATCAGGCACGTGGCAACGAGACCCCATAGGTAAATGGCGGGAGGTATTGTGTTGGTCACATCAGATTTTTAATATACGAGTCATATTACAAAATAAATTTAAAATGATGCAGTCAGAACAGAATGACCAGAATAGCAATTTTATATATGCAATTTAAAATAATTTTTACAGTAAAGATATTAGAATAAAATGTATTTTAAGGAAAAAAATAAATTTGAAAACGCAAAACTAAAATCTGTCGAAATGTCCGGTGGGGTGTTCCAGTGTTACTCAAGTATCTTCGATTTATTATAATAATGATAAAAAATAATACATTAATATTAAAATATAAAATAATTAAAATATCAATAATGCCGTGACGCATCACGCATCTCCAGGGATGACTAGGGGTCTGAGCTCAGAGATCTGTTCCCTCAGAGATTATCCTCCGTTGCGAAAACCTATATAGCATAGAAGCCTGCGTTATGAGCGGATGGAGGACTTCACAGAAAACACATAATTCTCTATTAATGAGTCGTAGAAGCTTTTTCCAGATATTATTTCAAAAATATTTACGGAATACAATATTTTTTCATTATGAGGGGATTAATATTCACAGTTTACTAATACTCGTAATAAGGTAATTTCAAATAAGAATATAATACGCATAAGAAAATACAAACTCTATACAATAATCTTTAAAAAATTTAAAACAAAACAAAAACAAAATATTATTTTAAACAAAATAATTCCTTTTTACCTTCCGTTACCTATAGGTCTTTGGTCAAAAAATTCGATTGTGAGTTTTTAATGAATAAGCACGTTTTACAGTCCTTGTAATACGAATTTACTGTTTTTACGATGATGTCTGTATGTGGTGTGTGTATGTATGTATGTGTATGTGTGTGTGTGACAAAATTTCTCCGTAACTCCAATACTACAGTTCCAAAAATTATAATTCGTTCAAATTCCTCTTTCGTACGTCCATATGAAGAGTTGATTAGATTTGGTTATGATTGGTTAACCGGAAGTACCTTAATTTGAATATTTTAAGTTTTTCTTTGAAAAACGCTGTTAAATATCATTTTTTGATCTTTTATGTTATTATAAATAAAAGAATGTTATTCTGTATTCGATTTAATTATATCTTTTTTTTATATTCAATGAATTTAGAGATAAAGAATTATAAAAAATATCTTGCAACCTATGCTGCTGAAAGCTGCACCATGGAAACAGTCAAAATATTCAAATACTTCTAATTGACAGATGTCAGTATCAAATAAAATTTACATAATGGCCCGTTTTCTGAGTGCACTTTTATAATAAAAGCGCATTTATGGAGCGCGACTTTACATTATATTCTTATGAGGAATGTGCTCCATGAAAACGCTTTTATTTTAAAAGTGCGATCGGAATATGAGCCAATATCTTTGTGTAATGATTTTACTGGCAATATAAAAATGTAAAATAATGTAAGGTGGCAAAAACAAATCACATAAGATACAACAAATTATAACCATAAGCCAATGCAGCAGATTATTATGTTATAAATATAATGCTATAAACGTTTTTATTTTCTACTTCTTATTTTAAGAAACATACTGTTCTTTTTAGGAGTAGTTCACTTCAGTACGAAGTTAAGGTTAGCGACACCTAACGAATGGGAAAAACTAAAGAAGAAGAAGATGTCAGTGTCAAGTGCAATTTGCATAGTTTGTTTATGAAATAATTTTACTGGAAATATACGGTCTTTTGCAAGAAAATTTATGTATAGGGCGCGTGCAGTGTCATGGCTTTGCTGACTTTGGCAAGCAGATATGGAGGCCCGTGTCAATATGACAGCTATTAATTACGTCCATAACTGACAAATGTCATAATTTTTCATTCAAAATTTCATGATTTTCTTATTTCATGTGGTTTATTTGTTATCAGGAGTGTGGAATTCAGTTGCCGAGAAAAGGAATCTTAAATACAAAAAAATGAAATTTTGAATGAAATATTATGACATTTGTCTGTTATGGATATAATTAATAGCTGTCATTCTGATACGGGCCCCCATATATGATTGTCAAGGTCAGAAAAATCACATGACTGATCTCGCCCTATGGAATTTGTACATAATACACGGGATTGACGGAAGGTAATGTGCTGGCCACATCAGATTTTTTCTTTTTCAAATATGTCCCAAACAATTAGTAATCGAGAAAAACCAGTGGCCTACGAAATAAATTTTTATATCCGTAAATTTTCGATATATAACACAAAGTTATATTTTTTTAAATAGGACCAATATCAGTAAATGTCATTGTATTCATATTTGTTTTATTCCGATTTTTTCCCTTATTTTATAGTAATTTTAGTGTTATTTTGGAAATATTGGTAAGAATTTTATTCAGAAATATTCGTTTTATTTAAATAATTTATTTCGTAAGAAAATCAACCAAATTTAAATCAAAATGTTATTCTTTATCAGGTCGCCCTTGACATGTTATAGTGTAAATTGTAAGTTATGAGTTTAAAATAAAAATATTAAGCAAGATAGCCATAAAATGAATTATATCAATCAAATAGAATATAATTAATAGAAATAATGTTTTTTTGTGAAATAATTATTAAATTCGGAAAAATAAAGTGAAAAAACATATTCAGGGGATAAAACAAATGCGAAACACAATAACCTTGCATAATTGCAAAGAATAAAAAAGAATTATTTTTTGAGACGAAAATCAGGTATGGGTTTTATTTTAAAAAAAAACTGTGTTATATCTCGGAAATTTACGGATATAAAAATCAATTTCGTATGCCACTGGTTAGGCAATAAATGTGCCCTTATTTAGAACATTTTTCTCATTTACTAATTTAGAAGTTATTTGAAAAAGAAAAAATCAACAAAATTCAGTATTTCGTTATTATCTAGCCTCTTATGAGAATTTTTCAAAAAACAAAAATACATTTGAGATGGCCCCCTATAGGTGCACAAAAAGTCCAATTTAACCGACATTGTAGCTATTAATAGTTCTCGAGATTCCAATGGTGGCAACTCTAAATCGGAAATTATATATTATAGAGTAAAAATAATAAATGATTATTCATAACTAGTATATTAACACTGCTTATTATCCATTTATGGGTGTACCAATTTGCTTCTATTTGCAGATTTCGGTAATGACGATACAATATCTCCACTGATGAGGGCTTTTATCAGGCTTTTATCGCGAGCTCTTAAACAAAGCTATCGTGAAGAAAGCTTCACAGAGTTTACTTTTGTGGTATCTATACTTCATTTTTTAAAGATTTCAGTAAGTAGAAACCTGATTTACATTGCAATTGAATTTAGTTTGAAAATTTGGCGCTAAATTCAAATCTATTTACTTGGAAAATTATATTTGAATATAAAATTATTCTACACATTTGATTAATTTCTGAAGTCAAATGAAATTTGTAATTTAAAATGATGGGTCCAAATAAATTGTAATAACCAAAAAATGATTTAAACAAATATTTATTAAATATTTAAATTTGTCACATGAAATCGCATGTAACAAAGAAAGAG
The DNA here is from genome assembly GCA_951394225.1 of Harpalus rufipes. NCBI lineage: Eukaryota > Metazoa > Arthropoda > Insecta > Coleoptera > Carabidae > Harpalus > Harpalus rufipes. The sequence goes on from OX596277.1 coordinate 26,755,773, forward strand.
ATTTACAAAGACATTTATTATGCAAAAATTACATTATGAACGGAAACATTTATTACATATTTAAATTTGTTGTAAAAATGTATGTAAGAAAAAGAGTTCGTATTTATAATACAAAAATTACCTTATGGCCAAAATAAGCAAATGAGTAATAATTAAAACTAAACATCTATTACATATTAAAATTTGTTGTAAAAATGCATGTAATAAAGATATTTACAAACATATCTATAATACAAAAATTACATTATGACCAAAAAATGCAAATAAATAATAATTAAAATGTTAACATTTAATACAAATTCAAATTTGTTGTAAAAATGCATGTAATAAAGAGATTTACAAATATATTTGAAATACAAATATTACTTTATGATCAAAAAAACAAATAAATAATAATTTTAATGGTAACATTTAATAAATACTTGAATTTGTTATTTAAAATTGCATGTAAGAAAGATCTTTACGAATATATTTATAATAAAAAAAATATCTTAAGGCCAAAAAAGCAAGTAAATCATAATTATATAACACATCATAAAAAATCTGATGTGGCCAGCACATAACCTCTCGCCGTATATTTTACCTGGCTGTATGCATAAAGCAAAGATTATTTTTATAAATACAAATAATATATTCATATAAATCTATGACGTATAAACTTCTTTATTATTCAATAATAGCATGTCTCAACATGAAGATATTTTACCATAAATTATGTTACAATAAATTACAAAGTAGAGTTTACCATATATAAATATTAGGCTGGTAACTGCAATTTTCAATTCGAACAACGTTGTTTACTTTCTCTTCATATTCTTCTAGTAAAAACATTAATTTTGGGCGGTCTAAAATGTATATATGGATTGTGCATCTATTCTTACATATCTTCTTTTACATTTTATTTTTTCATACATGTTATATCTAAATAACACTAATTCCCTTTAATAAAGTGACGGATAGATTGCACTCCGATTATTCTTATATCGATGTGTAATTTTGTCAATATTTACAACTTACTTGAGAAGAATTTGATAGCTTTTTCGCAATTCAAAGTTACTCTAGTCTATAGTACTGGTGTACATTGTCCCATAATGTTTGAAACAAATTTAAGTCCTTCAACCTAGACTTGTCATCTCCATAATAGTCACAGATCAAGAACTAAGGGATTCTCCAAGTACATTTTTCTTTCATTACTCATTATTTCTGACACTGACATTTATCTGTCAGTTACAAATAATTTAAATTATCAACTATTTTTCATGGCATTCTTTCGGCTGTCAAATTTATTACAACAGATTATTTTATATATTATACTTCTTTTATCTCTAAATCTATGGAATATATAATAAAATATTTAAATGTATCAGATAGAAAATTTAATTTTCTTTAATATTACCACGAAAAATTTTCAAAAAATAATATTTAGAAGATTTTTTTTCAAGAATCTTCTACTTCCGGTTGTCCAATTATTACCAAAACCTTTTCAGATCTTCCCATGAATGTCCGATTGGGAAATACGTTGTTAAACAAATTTTAAGTCTTATAGTTTTTGAGTAACCGTCCTTCCAACATCCCACACACACACATCCACACACACACACACACACACACACACACACACACACACAGACATCATCGTAAAAATGTTAAAATCGGATTGTAGGGACCTTAAAACGTGCTTATTCAATAAAATCTGGATATGCGATTTTTAGCATGAATCCAATACCTCTCTTAGCGAGAGGTAAAAAGGATAGAGCTTCAAACAGATTCAGCTTGAGCTAGAATATTGTCTACTTTATATAATTCTTTCTCATCTTTCACAACATGCTGCACACAATTTGACCACTTCTTTGGTGTAACTTGAGCTAAGCCTTCAAGAAGTAAGTTACGTATATCTGCTATTTTAAATGTGTTATTAGCTGCAACGAAACCTTTTACTTCAGCCCAAATTAATTCTATGGGATTTAGTTGACAATGATAGGGTGGTAAACATAATATCTCCCGCTGTGTATTGCGCACCATCTCGTCCACTCTGTACGGAATAGGACTGTTTGTTAAATAATTCTTGACCAAATCTATCAACTCAACTTTCAATAAATTTTCATCAACCTGTATTCCTTTCGTCTGTAAATATGTGACGATGTCATCTTTTTTCCTTGCGCTCGTGGGGGACTTTTCTTTTTTGATCGAGTGTTATAGGGCATTATCCATCACGCAGTTTTCGTTTAAAGAGGGCAGTATGTTTTTCATCCACTCTTCAAAGACAGTTGAGCTCATTTCTTCATGATAGTCGCTCGATTTTTTTGACTCAAATAACAACAAACCACCTTCTACAAACTCATTTTCATTATCTATGTGTAAAACTGTTAACTGATGACCTTTGCCGGACGGATCTTTTAGTCCCACAGACAAATCTTCAATGAAGGCTTCACGTGCAGTTTTTACTGTCTTATCCTTCCATACTTTTGTTTTGGTATGTCCCGTGTTCACGCACGTCTCGTCGAGGTAGTAGATAGCTCGATCTTCCTGCCGGTATTTATGAATTTTATTGAAATATCGTCGTCTCCATAAAATTATGTCATCTCTTTCAATGAGCATGTTGTTCCTACCTCTTTTCTTGCAGACAAATCCAAGTTTCTTAAGAACTTTGAAGAGCGTAGAACGGAACATGGGAGATACTAACTCGTTATCTTTTGTGGCCTGTAGCAATAATTATATACAAGATCTGTTTGAAATCAGCAATAGTAGTTGCACTGCCGCTAATCAAATTTGAAGTTTTTCTGGTACGAAAAATATTATTACGAGAATATAATTCCTTAGTCACGTGACATGTTTTCCGCCAATCAACATTCAGAATCTCCCTAGCTACGCGTTTATCACAGCGATGATAAAAAACAAGGAAATTATCACCGTATTTATAGTCGTTACTAAGGGATTTGTTTTCTTTATTTGTGACATTGACAGTTAATTTTGAGTATAAAAATAAATAATAACAATAATTCAAACTCCGAAATATTAAATAAAACTCGTAAGTACCATGTTTTAATACAATATGAATATGTATATTAAAAGTTAGGTTAGGTTAGATGGCAAAAATTCATTATATTCTCTCATTAAATATAAGCTCGTGATATGATTAATAATCGAAGATATTGCTCGTGAAACCGAAACAGCATATTTCAACTCGTCCTTCGGACTCGTGAAATCTGCAGCTCGGTTTCACTCGAGAATATCATCGATGATAATCATATCACTTGTTATATTACGTATGACTATATCATTCATTACGTTGTAAACCAATAAGAATGCGTGATTTTGCTAAGTTACCACGTATTACAGCGGTTATTATTAAGTAACCATGGTGAACGAATATACGAACCTTTGTATATTCGAATATACCTACCTTCGTATATTCACTTATAGGTGCGTTTGTGAGTTTGGTTATTTTGTTCTATGTTCTCAGAATTGGCAATGCCATTTTTAA
>OX596277.1:26759456-26766956 GCA_951394225.1 Harpalus rufipes
TGTATGTATGTATGTATGTATGTATGTATGTATGTATGTATGTATGTATGTATGTATGTATGTATGTATGTATGTATGTATGTATGTATGTATGTATGTATGTATGTATGTATGTATGTATGTATGTATGTATGTATGTATGTATGTATGTATGTATGTATGTATGTATGTATGTATGTATGTATGTATGTATGTATGTATGTATGTATGTATGTATGTATGTATGTATGTATGTATGTATGTATGTATGTATGTATGTATGTATGTATGTATGTATGTATGTATGTATGTATGTATGTATGTATGTATGTATGTATGTATGTATGTATGTATGTATGTATGTATGTATGTATGTATGTATGTATGTATGTATGTATGTATGTATGTATGTATGTATGTATGTATGTATGTATGTATGTATGTATGTATGTATGTATGTATGTATGTATGTATGTATGTATGTATGTATGTATGTATGTATGTATGTATGTATGTATGTATGTATGTATGTATGTATGTATGTATGTATGTATGTATGTATGTATGTATGTATGTATGTATGTATGTATGTATGTATGTATGTATGTATGTATGTATGTATGTATGTATGTATGTATGTATGTATGTATGTATGTATGTATGTATGTATGTATGTATGTATGTATGTATGTATGTATGTATGTATGTATGTATGTATGTATGTATGTATGTATGTATGTATGTATGTATGTATGTATGTATGTATGTATGTATGTATGTATGTATGTATGTATGTATGTATGTATGTATGTATGTATGTATGTATGTATGTATGTATGTATGTATGTATGTATGTATGTATGTATGTATGTATGTATGTATGTATGTATGTATGTATGTATGTATGTATGTATGTATGTATGTATGTATGTATGTATGTATGTATGTATGTATGTATGTATGTATGTATGTATGTATGTATGTATGTATGTATGTATGTATGTATGTATGTATGTATGTATGTATGTATGTATGTATGTATGTATGTATGTATGTATGTATGTATGTATGTATGTATGTATGTATGTATGTATGTATGTATGTATGTATGTATGTATGTATGTATGTATGTATGTATGTATGTATGTATGTATGTATGTATGTATGTATGTATGTATGTATGTATGTATGTATGTATGTATGTATGTATGTATGTATGTATGTATGTATGTATGTATGTATGTATGTATGTATGTATGTATGTATGTATGTATGTATGTATGTATGTATGTATGTATGTGTGTATGTATGTGTGTGTGTATGTGTGTGTGTGTGTGTGTGTGTGTATGTATGTATGTATGTATGTATGTATGTATGTATGTATGTATGTATGTATGTATGTATGTATGTATGTATGTATGTATGTATGTATGTATGTATGTATGTATGTATGTATGTATGTATGTATGTATGTATGTATGTATGTATGTATGTATGTATGTATGTATGTATGTATGTATGTATGTATGTATGTATGTATGTATGTATGTATGTATGTATGTATGTATGTATGTATGTATGTATGTATGTATGTATGTATGTATGTATGTATGTATGTATGTATGTATGTATGTATGTATGTATGTATGTATGTATGTATGTATGTATGTATGTATGTATGTATGTATGTATGTATGTATGTATGTATGTATGTATGTATGTATGTATGTATGTATGTATGTATGTATGTATGTATGTATGTATGTATGTATGTATGTATGTATGTATGTATGTATGTATGTATGTATGTATGTATGTATGTATGTATGTATGTATGTATGTATGTATGTATGTATGTATGTATGTATGTATGTATGTATGTATGTATGTATGTATGTATGTATGTATGTATGTATGTATGTATGTATGTATGTATGTATGTATGTATGTATGTATGTATGTATGTATGTATGTATGTATGTATGTATGTATGTATGTATGTATGTATGTATGTATGTATGTATGTATGTATGTATGTATGTATGTATGTATGTATGTATGTATGTATGTATGTATGTATGTATGTATGTATGTATGTATGTATGTATGTATGTATGTATGTATGTATGTATGTATGTATGTATGTATGTATGTATGTATGTATGTATGTATGTATGTATGTATGTATGTATGTATGTATGTATGTATGTATGTATGTATGTATGTATGTATGTATGTATGTATGTATGTATGTATGTATGTATGTATGTATGTATGTATGTATGTATGTATGTATGTATGTATGTATGTATGTATGTATGTATGTATGTATGTATGTATGTATGTATGTATGTATGTATGTATGTATGTATGTATGTATGTATGTATGTATGTATGTATGTATGTATGTATGTATGTATGTATGTATGTATGTATGTATGTATGTATGTATGTATGTATGTATGTATGTATGTATGTATGTATGTATGTATGTATGTATGTATGTATGTATGTATGTATGTATGTATGTATGTATGTATGTATGTATGTATGTATGTATGTATGTATGTATGTATGTATGTATGTATGTATGTATGTATGTATGTATGTATGTATGTATGTATGTATGTATGTATGTATGTATGTATGTATGTATGTATGTATGTATGTATGTATGTATGTATGTATGTATGTATGTATGTATGTATGTATGTATGTATGTATGTATGTATGTATGTATGTATGTATGTATGTATGTATGTATGTATGTATGTATGTATGTATGTATGTATGTATGTATGTATGTATGTATGTATGTATGTATGTATGTATGTATGTATGTATGTATGTATGTATGTATGTATGTATGTATGTATGTATGTATGTATGTATGTATGTATGTATGTATGTATGTATGTATGTATGTATGTATGTATGTATGTATGTATGTATGTATGTATGTATGTATGTATGTATGTATGTATGTATGTATGTATGTATGTATGTATGTATGTATGTATGTATGTATGTATGTATGTATGTATGTATGTATGTATGTATGTATGTATGTATGTATGTATGTATGTATGTATGTATGTATGTATGTATGTATGTATGTATGTATGTATGTATGTATGTATGTATGTATGTATGTATGTATGTATGTATGTATGTATGTATGTATGTATGTATGTATGTATGTATGTATGTATGTATGTATGTATGTATGTATGTATGTATGTATGTATGTATGTATGTATGTATGTATGTATGTATGTATGTATGTATGTATGTATGTATGTATGTATGTATGTATGTATGTATGTATGTATGTATGTATGTATGTATGTATGTATGTATGTATGTATGTATGTATGTATGTATGTATGTATGTATGTATGTATGTATGTATGTATGTATGTATGTATGTATGTATGTATGTATGTATGTATGTATGTATGTATGTATGTATGTATGTATGTATGTATGTATGTATGTATGTATGTATGTATGTATGTATGTATGTATGTATGTATGTATGTATGTATGTATGTATGTATGTATGTATGTATGTATGTATGTATGTATGTATGTATGTATGTATGTATGTATGTATGTATGTATGTATGTATGTATGTATGTATGTATGTATGTATGTATGTATGTATGTATGTATGTATGTATGTATGTATGTATGTATGTATGTATGTATGTATGTATGTATGTATGTATGTATGTATGTATGTATGTATGTATGTATGTATGTATGTATGTATGTATGTATGTATGTATGTATGTATGTATGTATGTATGTATGTATGTATGTATGTATGTATGTATGTATGTATGTATGTATGTATGTATGTATGTATGTATGTATGTATGTATGTATGTATGTATGTATGTATGTATGTATGTATGTATGTATGTATGTATGTATGTATGTATGTATGTATGTATGTATGTATGTATGTATGTATGTATGTATGTATGTATGTATGTATGTATGTATGTATGTATGTATGTATGTATGTATGTATGTATGTATGTATGTATGTATGTATGTATGTATGTATGTATGTATGTATGTATGTATGTATGTATGTATGTATGTATGTATGTATGTATGTATGTATGTATGTATGTATGTATGTATGTATGTATGTATGTATGTATGTATGTATGTATGTATGTATGTATGTATGTATGTATGTATGTATGTATGTATGTATGTATGTATGTATGTATGTATGTATGTATGTATGTATGTATGTATGTATGTATGTATGTATGTATGTATGTATGTATGTATGTATGTATGTATGTATGTATGTATGTATGTATGTATGTATGTATGTATGTATGTATGTATGTATGTATGTATGTATGTATGTATGTATGTATGTATGTATGTATGTATGTATGTATGTATGTATGTATGTATGTATGTATGTATGTATGTATGTATGTATGTATGTATGTATGTATGTATGTATGTATGTATGTATGTATGTATGTATGTATGTATGTATGTATGTATGTATGTATGTATGTATGTATGTATGTATGTATGTATGTATGTATGTATGTATGTATGTATGTATGTATGTATGTATGTATGTATGTATGTATGTATGTATGTATGTATGTATGTATGTATGTATGTATGTATGTATGTATGTATGTATGTATGTATGTATGTATGTATGTATGTATGTATGTATGTATGTATGTATGTATGTATGTATGTATGTATGTATGTATGTATGTATGTATGTATGTATGTATGTATGTATGTATGTATGTATGTATGTATGTATGTATGTATGTATGTATGTATGTATGTATGAGTATGTATGTATGTATGTATGTATGTATGTATGTATGTATGTATGTATGTATGTATGTATGTATGTATGTATGTATGTATGTATGTATGTATGTATGTATGTATGTATGTATGTATGTATGTATGTATGTATGTATGTATGTATGTATGTATGTATGTATGTATGTATGTATGTATGTATGTATGTATGTATGTATGTATGTATGTATGTATGTATGTATGTATGTATGTATGTATGTATGTATGTATGTATGTATGTATGTATGTATGTATGTATGTATGTATGTATGTATGTATGTATGTATGTATGTATGTATGTATGTATGTATGTATGTATGTATGTATGTATGTATGTATGTATGTATGTATGTATGTATGTATGTATGTATGTATGTATGTATGTATGTATGTATGTATGTATGTATGTATGTATGTATGTATGTATGTATGTATGTATGTATGTATGTATGTATGTATGTATGTATGTATGTATGTATGTATGTATGTATGTATGTATGTATGTATGTATGTATGTATGTATGTATGTATGTATGTATGTATGTATGTATGTATGTATGTATGTATGTATGTATGTATGTATGTATGTATGTATGTATGTATGTATGTATGTATGTATGTATGTATGTATGTATGTATGTATGTATGTATGTATGTATGTATGTATGTATGTATGTATGTATGTATGTATGTATGTATGTATGTATGTATGTATGTATGTATGTATGTATGTATGTATGTATGTATGTATGTATGTATGTATGTATGTATGTATGTATGTATGTATGTATGTATGTATGTATGTATGTATGTATGTATGTATGTATGTATGTATGTATGTATGTATGTATGTATGTATGTATGTATGTATGTATGTATGTATGTATGTATGTATGTATGTATGTATGTATGTATGTATGTATGTATGTATGTATGTATGTATGTATGTATGTATGTATGTATGTATGTATGTATGTATGTATGTATGTATGTATGTATGTATGTATGTATGTATGTATGTATGTATGTATGTATGTATGTATGTATGTATGTATGTATGTATGTATGTATGTATGTATGTATGTATGTATGTATGTATGTATGTATGTATGTATGTATGTATGTATGTATGTATGTATGTATGTATGTATGTATGTATGTATGTATGTATGTATGTATGTATGTATGTATGTATGTATGTATGTATGTATGTATGTATGTATGTATGTATGTATGTATGTATGTATGTATGTATGTATGTATGTATGTATGTATGTATGTATGTATGTATGTATGTATGTATGTATGTATGTATGTATGTATGTATGTATGTATGTATGTATGTATGTATGTATGTATGTATGTATGTATGTATGTATGTATGTATGTATGTATGTATGTATGTATGTATGTATGTATGTATGTATGTATGTATGTATGTATGTATGTATGTATGTATGTATGTATGTATGTATGTATGTATGTATGTATGTATGTATGTATGTATGTATGTATGTATGTATGTATGTATGTATGTATGTATGTATGTATGTATGTATGTATGTATGTATGTATGTATGTATGTATGTATGTATGTATGTATGTATGTATGTATGTATGTATGTATGTATGTATGTATGTATGTATGTATGTATGTATGTATGTATGTATGTATGTATGTATGTATGTATGTATGTATGTATGTATGTATGTATGTATGTATGTATGTATGTATGTATGTATGTATGTATGTATGTATGTATGTATGTATGTATGTATGTATGTATGTATGTATGTATGTATGTATGTATGTATGTATGTATGTATGTATGTATGTATGTATGTATGTATGTATGTATGTATGTATGTATGTATGTATGTATGTATGTATGTATGTATGTATGTATGTATGTATGTATGTATGTATGTATGTATGTATGTATGTATGTATGTATGTATGTATGTATGTATGTATGTATGTATGTATGTATGTATGTATGTATGTATGTATGTATGTATGTATGTATGTATGTATGTATGTATGTATGTATGTATGTATGTATGTATGTATGTATGTATGTATGTATGTATGTATGTATGTATGTATGTATGTATGTATGTATGTATGTATGTATGTATGTATGTATGTATGTATGTATGTATGTATGTATGTATGTATGTATGTATGTATGTATGTATGTATGTATGTATGTATGTATGTATGTATGTATGTATGTATGTATGTATGTATGTATGTATGTATGTATGTATGTATGTATGTATGTATGTATGTATGTATGTATGTATGTATGTATGTATGTATGTATGTATGTATGTATGTATGTATGTATGTATGTATGTATGTATGTATGTATGTATGTATGTATGTATGTATGTATGTATGTATGTATGTATGTATGTATGTATGTATGTATGTATGTATGTATGTATGTATGTATGTATGTATGTATGTATGTATGTATGTATGTATGTATGTATGTATGTATGTATGTATGTATGTATGTATGTATGTATGTATGTATGTATGTATGTATGTATGTATGTATGTATGTATGTATGTATGTATGTATGTATGTATGTATGTATGTATGTATGTATGTATGTATGTATGTATGTATGTATGTATGTATGTA